>OX345645.1:563355-870855 GCA_947044365.1 Petrosia ficiformis | reverse complement strand
TGATCACATGACAAATGTAATTTCAATAAATCACTTGTATTGAGGAATACGTTGTTTAGATGGTGTAATAGTGATGTAATATGATGTCAGAGTATCTAAAGATCCTGATAAAACTCCTCGGAGAATTCTTACAGCTGCTTGAGGTGGACTGTGTGTCCATAAGTCTGCTTTTAGGCCAAACAAATGGAAATGCCACATTTGAACAGTGAATGATGTTCTTTGTCCCTGTTTAGATATGATGTAAATTTATGTCATCAATCACATGATGGATTTGAATAGGTGACCTAATATGATGTCATCAACTACATGATGGATTTGAATGGTGACATATATGATGTAAATTTATGTCATCAACTATGCATACTAGCAATGAATATAATTATGATTACACAAATACATGATTTAATTTCATTTGGTTTAGGACAACAACCTCAAAAAATGGTTTAGTATTAGTCCAATCCTGACTGGTAGTATCCTGAAGAATACTGAATGTGCACAGTTGTATATGGTAAGCAAGTACACGATCGATGATGTCATCATAGTGTTGCCACACCCACTCAACTAAAGCCACTATCTGGCAACTAGACAAGGACATAAAATAAAAGCATTGAGCTATTTTGAGCATTACGTACTAGTCTGTCTGTCTGTCTGTTCACCTGTCTTCATATACTGTACATGATCTAGTTACAAATCCAACCCATTTTAAAACCAGCCTACTGCAATACCACTCCATCGGTACCCTTACCGTAAACTAATCCTAACCCCCTACCCATTCATAAACCCAAAACTCCAAATCCTAAACTTTGCTACTATTAGCCTGATTTTAAAATGGTAAGGTTGTGAGTTGAGTTACTATAATTCTCATACTATATAAATACAACCTTATTTGAAGGAGACATCATATAAATCAACTCACTGTATACTATTAGGTAGTTCTGTAGCTTGATTCATATTAACAAGCCTACTATAAATACAATGAAGATCACTGATTACTGAGTACCAAATTACAAAATTAAAACTTGAAGAAAATGTCTACAGAAGAAAAATATACTGTTGTCATACACTTGATTTCATCTGTCTGTCTGTTTGTCTGTACTCTCATCTGTCGCCTCTCTATCTCACCTCCATTATCTCAGTTACAAAGTGTTGTACTGCCTTCATCATACTTGATACGATATCTTTCAAAATGTCCTCTTCTAAGTAAGAGGACATTTTTAATGATATATCTAACCACTCACACAACCAATAACATCTCTAGATGAAATAAGAATTATATTATATATTATATATATCCCAATACAGCAAAGCTTCAAGGTAGCGACAGGTTTTATAAATCATATATATAAAACCTGACATTGACTACAGTGACACAAACTACAAGACTTATAATCGCCTCACCCTCAGGCTTATGACCCTCGGGCTCAGTTATGATAAGAACTAAAGGTCTTTCACGTTCACTTCGTCCTCAGAAAAATGTACATACATGTAACTTTAGTTTGGAAGGACCGACGATCTTTTTACCTGTACCATTTTCATATAATTATCCTTCCGATTCTTTATTGTGTATGTCAAATTTCAATCCATAGCTTCATTATTGAGTTACAGTATAATCATGTATTAACCTTATGACATTAAACTATACACTATAGTATATATAAGTTATTGAGTTACAGTATAATCATGTATTAACCTTATGACATTAAACTATACATTATAGTACATATAAGTTATTGAGTTACAGTATAATCATGTATTAACCTTATGACATTAAACTATACACTATAGTACATATAAGTTATTGAGTTACAGTATAATCATGTATTAACCTTATGACATTAAACTATACATTATAGTACATATAAGTTATTGAGTTACAGTATAATCATGTATTAACCTTATGACATTAAACTATACACTATAGTACATATAAGTTATTGAGTTACAGTATAATCATGTATTAACCTTATGACATTAAACTATACACTATAGTACATATAAGTTATTGAGTTACTGTATAATCATGTATTAACCTTATCACATTAAACTATACACTATATTACATATAAGTTATTTAGTTACAGTATAATCATGTATTAACCTTATGACATTAAACCCTACATTATAGTACATACAAAGTTATTGTATTTTGGCTTTGAAGTCATCATGAATGTGAATAGACTTTAGTAGGTGTGTTATAACGCATATATGTATATAATTATATACACAGCCTATTAATATGTCATATATTGGAAGTTAAAGAACAATTTAATATATATAGCATTCCAGGTTCCTGAGAGTAGTCACACATACAATTATAATGCTGCCAAAGTTATGATTAAATCATCTATGGAATGTATTCACAACGAAATATAATCACACGCACACGGTTGGCTTGTTATATCAGAAGCTATAGATCAGTGTATACATAACATCCTAGATTCTTGGCATAGTGATAAGCACTATAACTAACTATAATAATAGAGTTATCAAACATCTGCAATTAATGGTGCCAAAGTTATAATCAAATCAATCATAAAATGTATACACTTATTTTACTGAAATATTATCTCATGAAATTAGACAGTTGAAGATCCAGATAATCCTACCACAAGGGTGGCCTTGTGGTAGGGATTATGTGGATCTTTAACTGTATGGACCTTAGGTTACACTCACATACACCTCCTACTCCACAGCAGGTGGTACATCCGGCCAGAGTTTCATTTAGAAATTCATTGAGGGGGTGTGAAATGTGAATTTGAAAACTTTGGGGGGCAACATACAGTGTTATTGTTGTCTGCTTATTGGAAAACAAATTCTTTGGGAGGGAGGGGGCGAACTATAGTAAGGGGGCGAATACCTCATCCCCGCCCCCTCTTAAATGAAACCATGCTGTCATATACACCTCCTAACCATGATTTATATATTACAAACATGTACTTCTGCTATTAGATAGATAGATAGATAGATAGATAGATAGATAGATAGATAGATAGATAGATAGACAGATAAATAGATAGATGGATAGATAGATAGATAGATAAATAGATAGATAGATAGACTGACACACAGACAGACACACAGATGGCTTATGGACGAAAGGATAAATGTAGGGGCCTCTCGTCCTAGTTGTATTTGAATAAGATTTTTTCACATTACATGTAGATTTTCATAAACATAAATTTCTAGTATGAATTCACTTACTGAAGACATCTTCTCTTGCCCTGTAACAAAGATAACTCATTTTCTTATAATTTTTGCATATGGTAACATACAAACCTGAACTATCATATCCATTGTCTCCAGTGCTCTTTATCCATTGTCCTTCCATTTGACCATTATCATGTCCATCGTCTCCAGTCCACTGTCCTTCCATTGCACCATTGTTTAACAATTCTGTCATGTGTCTTATCATCGGTAGAATTGTCAATGGACATATCAACGAGGAACTCTGTATGTCTTCAATCATTTTTAGGACCTCAAAAGCCACACCCACTCCATACAATGTACAATCATTAATACGACAAATGTTCATCACTATATTCAGCAATCCTTTCTCCCATTGTTTGAGTATCCATGGAGACAAACTCAATGACGTATTTTGAAGAATTGCTAATATATTTATATAACATTCACTATAGTCTTTTAACTTGAGTCTAAAATCTAACAGAACGTTCTCAATGCTCCGGTCTCCAAGCTCCTTTAACAATGGTGGAGCAAGGAGATATTTACTTAAGCATTCAACACACCTCTCTTCGTGTAATTGATTCAGTAATATTCTGCAACAAGCCACAAGAGATGGAGGAGAGAATTTTAAAGAAGACAAAGTTTGTAGTAAATGTACAACTTCTTTACCATCCATTAATTAATTAATTAATTAATTAAAATTATAATAATTAAAATTAAATTTTTGGTTACCAACAAAGGCCAAAGGAGGGAATAATAATGACTGACATTATTTATTTAGTACATTATATATACATACATATATACATACATACATACGTACATACATACATACGTACATACTTTACATAAATACAATATTCGCATAATGTAAAAACATTTACATACATAATTATGTATGTTGTACAAATACATATAATGAAGAACATCTTATTGTAAATTTTAAAGTGCTTTGTTAGTTACTATGGTTATTATAAGTAGGAAAGACCCATCCTACAAGAACAACAGCACATATTCTTGTACAGTTCTTCAGCACACATTTCCGATCCTGCTATGAATTTACATTGAGCTGGATAAAGATCCTCAGTGCAGCCTGGAGATGAAAATTGATAAACACAGCCATGTGAACTAAATCTTTCCCATTTGACATTTGGACAGTACTGTCCAAATATCGAAGGAAAGGTGTCTAGCTTGCAAGACAGGTATGTACATGTATACATATGTACATATGTACATACAACATAGTATGTAATGTATGTAATGTATGTACATATGTATTGCATACATACGTACATACATACATACATATTACTTACGTACATATATACATATATGCATACATATATGTATATTATACTAATATAAAGGTAGATATATTATATATATATATATATAGATAGAAAGATACATAGACATATACATAAATAGATAGATATATAATTAGATAGATAGATAGATAGATAGATAGATAGATAGATAGATAGATAGATAGATAGATAGATAGATAAATAGATAGACAGCAAGTTATGAATTCAAGAATGAAGATTACTTACATGGTGATAGATTACAATATTCCTGTGCTATAGGTTTTGATCCACTACACATGCTGTCATTAACAATCTCTTTTGTGATAGAGACTTGACAGAAAACATCACGAGTGCGTTCTCCACAATCACAATTCTTTGAGCACTAAAACGAAATGTAATAGATATTATTGTATGGAAAGTGAATTAGGGCTTACAGAGGACCAATCAGTTGTCACCCACTCTCGTTGGCAAGGCCCTCTATGAGTACATTGCTCCATAGTATGTGGTTTTGTTTCAGTACAGTGGTCTTCAGGAAGTGTTGCACCAGAATCAATACTAACACACCTTACGTCACGTGTACGATTGCCCTCTTGACAATCTGGTTCACACTGAAATGTTTGTGTATATTCATGTATGTATTTATGTATGTATGTATGTATGTATGTATGTATGTATATATGAATGTATGTATGTATGTATGTATGTATGTATGTATATGTGTGTGTATGTGTGCATGTATGTATGTACATATGCATGTATGTATGTATGTACATATGTATATATGTATGTATATATGCCAAGTTGCCAACATACATACGTATGTACATACATATGTACATAGACTACGTAATATACGTATAATACATACATATGTGTATACATATATGAACATATGTACGTACATTCATATGTACATATGTAATATGTATGTACGTATATATCTATGTATGTATAAATGAATGTGCGTATGTATGTTATTATATGTACATATTGATTATAATACTAATAAGTATGGTATTTTGTGTGAATGCAACATAATTACTAATATTTATATGCATAATTTAACATCTCCAAATTATGATAATTTAATAATTATACACATATGAATTTGTATTACTCACTGCACTCCAGGGTGTTGGAATCCAAATGCCCACTTCACCTACGTATTGTTAAATAAATTATACTTGAGGTAGTATGCAATTATGTGTGTATATGTATACTATGTAAGTCATTTGCAATATTATTCTCAAAATATGTAATTATGTATATAATTATACATGCCTATTATAGATGAAAATATATAAATATACGTGTATATACATTACATATAATATTATAACTTACGATATATGTATGCACAAACATATATTTGAATGTATATGTGTGTATATGTGTAATTTAGTGTTGTAATAGTTTGACGTACATGTGTGACTGTATGTATATACATACATGCGTGACTGTATGTACGTACATGTGTGACTGTATGTACGTACATGTGTGACTGTATGTACGTACATGTGTGACTGTATGTACGTACATGTGTGACTGTATGTACAAATGGATGCTTTTATATAGCATTGTAAATAGCTTACGTCCTTCTCCCAACATTATTCTCAGGTCTGACTGAAAAACACCACATATATTTTCTGCTATACATGTGTAGGTTCCTTCATCACTAGCATTAATTGAGTTAATTAACAAGGGTTCGTTAGATATTGTGCGATTTGGTCCCAATATGATATAGGGGTCAATGGTGTCACATGACACTGTAACAGTCTCACCCAATACAGGGCAGAGGTCACTACCAGTCGGAGATCTGTCTCGATCACAACCATCACCAGTTACTCCCACAATAGTTCCAGTGAATGATGTAACGACTGGAGATACTATAAAGCAAATTATTTATTTCAATTTCATTACTATAATGTAATGTTAATTATTTAGACTATAGGATCTGATACCATATATACAGTAGATGTAAATTATGAGAGTTAACGATATTCATAGTCACAAACTATTGGTACTTAAAGACAGCTTGTAGATGAAAATTACAATTCATGTTGGAGTTAATGAATTCATAGCCACAAACTATTGGTACTTAACTACTTGAAGTTAATGATATTCATATCCACAAACTATTGGTACTTAACTACTTGAAGTTAATGATATTCATAGCCACAAACTATTGGTACTTAACTACTTGAAGTTAATGATATTCATAGCCACAAACTATTGGTACTTAACTACTTGAAGTTAATGATATTCATAGCCACAAACTACTGGTACTTAACTACTTGAAGTTAATGATATTCATAGCCACAAACTATTGGTACTTAACTACTTGAAGTTAATGATATTCATAGCCACAAACTATTGGTACTTAACTGCAATTACAAATGTTTTTTCATATTAACAGTAACTACTAACTCACTATATATTACAGATGAAGTTGAATTTGAGCCACAACGAGATGATACATTACACACATACTCCCCAGGGGCAGATACTTTAAGAGAAGAATTTGTTTCAGCTATCACAACTACTCCATTTTTTGTCCAAGTATGGGTTGTTTCAACAAAACTTAGTTCAGACAGAAGAGGACATTCAATTGTGAGAAGATTACTAGACCCAAGACAAGTTGACTGTCCTATTATCAAAACACCATCCTGTGGTGTTTGAACAAACCCACTTGATCCATTTATTACTGGAATATCTGATTCTTCACCTGTATTGATATACATACATACATACATACATGCACACATACATACATACATACATACATATTACATACATACATAATATTACATACATACATACATACTTACATACATACATACATGCATGCATACATACATACATACATACATACATACATACATACATACATACATACATACATACATACATACATACATACATACATACATGCATACATACATACATACATACATGCATATAATTATATATACATACATACATACATACATACATACATACATACATACATACATACATACATACATACATATACATTACATATAATTATACATACAGCACTTTGTGACGACTGTAGTTGCAGTGTCAGATCCAAAAGGATTAGATAAAACACAGACATATGTTCCAAGAATATCATTTATATCTTCTGTCATATCATCATTATATATTCGCAGCCGACCATTTGTACCAATTCTAAATGGTTCGTCCTCTAGAAAAAATGTATTTTTACTATCTGGTTGTGATATTCCATTTAATGTCCATATTGCTGCTGGGGCAGGATCAGGACGAATAGGAAAGCTTGTATCATGATAACAATCTATGAAGAACTGCTCCGGCATGCTTGGCAAGATACAGAAGTCATTTGATATATTATAAACAGGAAGCCCTATATCGTTTCCTGATTCAATAAATGTTCCAATCTCAGGACCCACAGCTATAACTGGTGGATCGTCTGAAAAGTGAGAGAAATTCAACTATTAAAGCAAAAAAACAGCAATAATACTATAAATAACAACATTTTGAAACTAACAACGCTATTACAAATAACAAGTGTATATATTGCAAACAGCAAGATCATGAATAACAACAACAACAACACCATAAAAACAATAATAATAATAACCACATCACAAGAACAACAATATAACAAATCATGAAAGTTAAATAACCACATCAGTACAACCAATGATCACTACATAAATCATTTGATAATTACATATTACCATAGCAACCATCAGCCTGTGAATGTGTGGGTGTAATTGTATACACAATCACTACTAATTACAATAAAAGATTTAATAAATAATGACACTCCTAAAACCACAAACAGCTCCAAGAACTCACTCACCTCTGATATCAACAGTAACAATAGAATCCTGGCAAATATTTCTAATATTTATACATACTTCACATCTGTAATCACCAGCTCTTCCTTCTATCGCTTGTGTGGGTAGATTTGTTCCCTGAATTATAAGTATCTCATCAAGAGATCCATTTAATATGAATCTAAAATAGATACAAATATGTATTATCATACACACGTACATACATACATACATACTTATGTACCATATATACATATATACATACATACATACATACATACATATATACATACATACATATATACATACATATAATTATACATACATACATACATACATACATACATACATACATATATACATACATACATACATACATACATATATACATACATACATACATACATACATACATACATACATATATACATACATACAAACATACATACATACATAAATACATACATACATACATACATACATACATACATGTATAGTTGCATAAACGCTTTTGCATGATAGTGCCAATTAAAATATACATATCACTACATACGCTGGTTGATCTGGAGTAATAGGAGGCGGTGTTTCGGCTACTCGTTCCTCTTGCTCAAAGGTCATTAGATCAGAACTGAGCTGCTTAAGATACCATGTCAGAGACAGTTCAGAAATATTTACAGGTTGGTTATTATTAATCAATGATTCGACTACTCTAGTGCAGTCAATTGTAACATCAACTTCTTCTCGAATTCGAAGTACTCTTTGTGAGGCATTGTCAGCAAGTTCAATTCGAATAGTATCAGCTATATGGAAACATGGGTAATGTTCAATGACAAATACTTCATAGGAGTGTTTCCAATGCACATGTAAAAAATAGTTTTTTTAAAAATAAAAAATATATACATGTATTCTAGGGAAACTTACGTGGTTGAACAATGGTATTATTCACTGGTACAGTTATTGGGCCAATCCAAGGAAATACAAACTCTCGCGGTGTTTGTGCAGTACAGGCAGTTAAGATAATCTGCAATGAAATATAATTTATGCATATCTGAAACTACGGAGTGAACGAATAGACAACTTACTGCAAGCGAGAAGATCACATAGGCCTCCATTAATAAAATCGATCGTCGAACTGTCGCTTCACGTGTCGCATTCTCGTATTTAACGAAGACCACAACAAAGCCTCACAAATATTTTCCCTGGAAAGCTCTTTCATGTAATTATGATAAAGGATTACGTATCTTCCGTCCGATTTAATCATTTCTTGTTAAATTCTTTCAGTGTACAAACACTATCATTTCAATTATAATAATTATATATAAACTCTACACTTATAATTTTAAAATCCTTTGTGTGCAAATAAAGCTTAGGTCTATATGTTTGACGTCAACATCACTCTTAGACACAAATTTGATTGCATAAACCTTATATTATTATGTCATGCGGGCATGAGAGAATTAGAACAAAGGAAAACTATGTATACAACACATAGTCGCACAAGTGACACAAGAATATATATAAACATACATCGAACCCGTGGGAAAGCAATTATAGGGATGGCCCTACAAGCCATAAGGAATCCAACTATAGGGATTGAATCCTTGAGACACCAGTCTTGCAGCTCCACCTCTACTAAACTTTGTGAACCTTTTTTCTATTTAAGTTAACACATTACATGTCATAAATGATTACATGTACATACATAATATTATGATTAAGTGTACATACATATGATTACATGTATATACATACTCATGAATCAAAAATAATGATTAATAAAAAAATTGCCGTAGCTAATGCAGAACAAAAACATTGACCTTTGGTACTGAATCCATAATGTGTTGTGAGGATTGAATACAAATCTCTGTGTAACACACACACATACAACATTATAATCCAAAATACTGGATAATTTATAGTGTGCGCTATACACATTATGATAGGTCTGAATAGACAGGAAATAGCATAACACGAATAACAAGACATTGTATTTTAAACAGTATTTATTAGTTTTGTTCAGTGTGTTATGGTAATGTGTGAATAATAGAAGAGTCTCTTATTATCGACATGACCAGCAACAATCTTTTTTGTAAACTTTCTTTTTACAAAAAGGAGAACCACGGATGAGCTTACAGAATTGTGGATATCTATCTTTTGTGCAACCTGCAGAAGTGATGAGATAATATACAAAGTGAATGAGGGAAGAAGTATGAAGAGAAGTGGAATAGTCACAAAATAGAATCAGTATTATAGACACAAAGTAAATAAAACTGAATATCATAATTATCAAAATAAGTAATAGTTAAAACACACTTTACCGTGATTACGTGTTTTAATGTAGTAATTTACCGTGATTACGTGTTTTAATGTCTCGTTTACATAACGCACTCGCCTTCCGCTCGTGCATTATGTAAACGAGACCTTTATTGACCGCCCAAGTGCTACATTGAAACACACGATGCACTGTCAAGTGTGTTCTAAGTGATTTATTGACGATCTGGTGAACTACCACTGTTGTTGAAGCAGCTTCGTTAGTAGAGGTGAGCAAAATGTGCAATAACTATTTATTGCACGCAAAAGTGTGCAATAAGTGATTTAATGGTCAATCACGTGACGCAATATCTGCACTCTGATTGGCCACAGGTCACATGATCAGCAATAAATAAAACTAAACTTTTAATTACATCTATCAACATCTATCTATGACACAGTAAGTATATGGGATGGAAAAATGGTAAGGAACATGCAGTCACACTCTCTTACATGGATCCAAGTTACAATACTCAAATGTGTGAGGTTGAAGTTGTCCATCACACATATCATCATCAACTATCTCTCCTGTTCGTGGAATTTGACAAACCACATTACGAATACGATAACCACCTCCACAATCCTGTGAGCACTAAAAAAAGAAAGATAAAAAAATTAATAAATAGATATACAGATATGATAGCCAACAACATCAATGTGATTTGTAATATCGTAGGCAAGTTCTGTAATTTAGGGGAAGATGTCACATTTGAAATATTATTTCATATAATTTAATCTTTAGAGGACTGAGTCAAAAATCTTCCCATTTCTAACACCGGCATCTCTGCTGCAGATATCTTGGTTACAGCTCACTTTCTGTACCGCAAACTTGGCTCCTTTTCCAACATGGAGTACTACTTTTAGCAACTTGCTTACCAGGACTTGAAAGTCCCCAAACACTTCAGAGGACTAATTCAAATGCCCTCTTTTGACTGCAATTGAGCCAAAAAAATGACCCCACTGCATATTGGCACCAACTACACCCACAATATCAACTTTCACAGCAAGAGAAATGTCTCAGCTAACCACCAGATTGCATGGGCGAGGTCACTTAATTGCCTAATTGTGTGGGCAGGAGGGTCTGCTTCCCTTCAAACCCCCATGTAAAATTCCCCTTGCACTCTATATTTAGGGCAAAGGAATCCCGAAAAATCATGAACTTTTTAAAGCCATTTTTATGGGTTTACCATTGACACCAATTACAAACATTTTGGAGGGCTTCGTAATGCTAGGAACGCACTCCCAACTGCATAGGGGTCAAATGTCATATATATGTGACATCAGTCCTCTAAGGGTTAACTTAATTAAGCAGTGTAACTTTGAGGGTGCATGGTATAAGGTTTCTTTATTATTATGTTTTATTATAACAGTGAATAGTTACGAGGAAACTGCTAACCTTGGGATTGACCCTGTTATATTTCTACTTACAATCATCCTAACCCTATTGTAAACTCTTTGCTAATTGACTCAAGCAACTACACACATTTATGAAGAACTTGGCAATAGCTACTGGTTATCAGTAAGGCGGAAAACTTACTTGAGACCATGCCTGAAGGAACTTGTGACCAAAGGTGTCCAGATAATTGAGAGTATACAGTATTTCATACAATCTAGACAGTGTAACCGTGAGGATGGTGTGCAGTTTCTATTTAGAGTAGTGAACTGTTTTTATTATAGTAGCAAATGGTTCCATGAAAAAAACTGCATGAAAACCTGACCCCGTTATATATACTCCTCCCAACTTGAAAGTTATCATAATCTCAACTCTTTAGTTCACTAATTGGCTCGAGCAACCACACACACTGCCTTTGATCCTTAAAAACTCAGCATTGACTAACTATATATAACTTATAGTTACTGGTTATGAGTTAGGTAGAAACTTACTTGAGACCACTCTTGTGCCACCCATTGAGGATCAAGGAAACAAGGACCTCTATCAATGCATCGTTCCATTGAAGCAGGTTTTTCCTCAATACAACTACTGTCAGGTAGCAACTCGCGGGTGTTCACTCGACGACATGTTACCACACGCATACGAGTACCTAAATGACAGTCTGGATCACACTATAGAAGGAAGAATTAAAATACAGTGAATCATGAAGAAATAGATAGATGCATCAATAAATAGATAATGACATAATTTGAAACACACTCACTGAACTCCATGGTGTTGTGCTCCATTCACCTTCATCTCTTTCAACTATATTTATATATGTAGAAATAATTACATGAACACGCACACATCATAGTTAGTAGTTAAGTTGCTTTGTTTAACTACATTCTATTCTATTTTTTCATTCACTTACTCTGTATTACAACGTCTCCTTCATCATCCCCAGCAATATTCCCTGTGTCACACCTGTAAGTACCCACATACTCCTCTCTGAAATTGTTAATAACTAATATTAAATTCCTGTTGACTGTATCATTAATCAACATAATGTCTGGTGGCATATTCACTATCTCTGTTGTAGTGCCATCACTAGCTACCAATAACCATCTTGTTGTGGGTTCATTAATGCCACTGTATGGACAATGTAATCGAACAGTGACATTTTCTGGAACATTCACAGGGTCATCTGGACGTCCAGCACCAATATTCCTTTCATCAGGTGTATCAGGAGGAAGAGGTGTCTCTCGATCAATTACAGCAGGATCTGTATGTAACAGAAAATAGAATAACAGAATGTGTGTATATACGTATAGTGGTGTGTGTGTGTGTATGTATGTATGTATGTTTGTAACTGGATATATATGTGATATGCATAGTTCCTATAAACAATTATGTATACATACATACATTATGTATACACTCACCAAAAACTGCTAAATAAAAAGATTCAATCGTATCCCCACAAACATTATTTAAACTACAGGTATACATCCCAGAGTCACTCTCCTCAATATCAACAATGTCTCTTCTACCAGTTTCACCATTTGGAGTGATGACTCCTGGTTCATTAGAATCAGCAGAGGAGCATAGAATTGTGACAGTATCACTAAGGAAGGCACAGTGGTTAACATTTTGAGACGGAGGTAGAGGTTCACGCAGTTCGCTACATCTGTTTCTAGGAATTATAATTACTTCAAGATCAATAATAGGAAAACCTAAAAGAATGAAGAAGGTGAGGTAAGGGAGATCATGTAGAACAAGGAAGAGAAAGAGAGAGGATGAGAAGTGGAGGTATGTCTTCATTGAAAGGCAGGTAGTTGGTTAGTGACTCAGTTACATAGTTGATTTGACTGTCAGTTAGTCAATGAGTCAGTGAACCTGTTAGTTGAACATTCTGTTGATCAGTTGATTGGTTTGTACATTGTAGTCAGTGAGTAGTGGATCAGTTGACTGGTTAGTTAGTGCGTTAGTCAGTCGGTTGATTGGTCAGTCCATTAGTCAGTAGTTGGTCAGTAGTCAGTTAGTCGACCACTCAATTGGTCAGTCCATTAGTCAGTAGTTGGTCAGTAGTCAGTTAGTCAACCACTCAATTGGTCAGTCCATTAGTTAGTAGTTGGTCAGTAGTCAGTTAGTCAACCACTCAATTGGTCGGTCCATTAGTCAGTAGTTGGTCAGTAGTCAGTTAGTCGACCACTCAATTGGTCGGTCCATTAGTTAGTAGTTGGTCAGTAGTCAGTTAGTCAACCACTCAATTGGTCGGTTGATCTGTCAGTCGACAATTTGTCTGTTTGTTTGTCCATGTCATAATCATCCACTCTGTCCATATAATTTAATAATTACTAACTAAATACAATTGAACTCTCAACATCAGATCCAAAAGCGTTGGTAGCAATACAATTGTACGTTCCAACACCTACATCCTGAAGTACTGACATAGTACTGATAACAGCAGGATCTGGGTCTCTGGTCCAAATGTAATTAATAGGTTCAGTCCCAGATTCAATAATGCAGCTAATATCAGTCATTTGGTCTGTTGTGATACACACATTCTGACCAATATTAATTAACATGTTTGGAGGTAGGGTTGGGGTTTCGTTAGTTGGAGGACCAGGAGGTGATGTCGAAATTACCGGAGGAGTACCTATAAATTGAAAGTAAGTATATCTAATAGTTTATGAGTAGTTCATGTAGCAGATTAACATGAATAGTAAGTAATTAGTGTAACATACAAACACACAGACACACATATGTACACAGACAAACATACCAGTAAATATTATCGGTATACTATCGTTGGATGAACCACATGGAGGATTACTGGCAGTACATTGATATGTACCAGCATCTGATTCTTGAAAGGAATTAATAACCAAATCCATACTATTTGAAGTGCCTCTAGGACCAGAAATTATATAACTACTAGTACCAGTAACAGCACAACTAATATTGACCATTTCTCCTATTAATGGACACAACATATTTCCAGGTGTCTCACAACCATTGTTTAATGATCCAGTGATGCTGGCTGATATTGAGACAGTGGGAGGTACTGTGTAATATGGAATTAAAAATAGCAAAAATGATAAATCATTTTGTTCTTCTGTGCTTGGAGTACATTTTTCATCCATCAAACTATCCATCCATCCATCCATTCATTCTGTCATCCATCCACTGAGTTGTCTGTCTATTTATTTATTCATTAATCTGTCCATTCATTCATCACTTGATTCATTGATCCATCCATCGACCCATCCATCCATCCATCCATCCATCCATCCAACCACTCATCTTCAACCTATATGACAACACAACTCACCTGTAATAACACTAGTTCCCATGGATGGTGTTGGGCAGTCATTACTAACTGAACATGTATAGGTTCCACCACTGGAAATAGGTAAGAATACAGCAGTTGATGACAGCATACTTCCATCCCGTGTCCAGACACGACTGAGTGGAGGTGTTCCCCCTACCACCGAACATTGTAGTGCTAGACTTCCAGTTAGGCAGGCATCAGTACCAATATTGATTGTACCAGGAGGATCTGGATTGAATCCTCCAGTCATTATAATATTAGGTGGTACTATAACAAAAAATATAAATTATTTATACATTGTATTCAGTTTACTAACAAACAGAGAAATAAGTCCATTACAATATGAACTTGTAATTGAAATGTGTACATGGTTATGTTACCATAGTAAATAATTGCTCACATTAAAATGCACTATATTAGATGTGCAATGAATGTTATCGTTGAGTGTCACATCTTTTAACTGTTGTTGGAATTCTCTATACATCCACGCACATAACTCATTTGCAATTTACCAAATCTAATACTCCTTGCTAACCTTTGCTGGGTTTATGAATTATCCATTATTACTGATACAGTACATGATTAGTTATTGGACCAAACCATTAACCATTATAAAATATTGGAATGTTATCATGAACTTACTCAAGACTCTTGAAGTGGCTACATTCATACCACACACCCCATTAGGTCCAGTCGTAACACTACATGTATAATTACCAGCAATACTTCCATCAGATCGGTCTAACATGATTGATGAAGCAGATGAGGAGAAGCTGGGATCTCCCTCTTTACTCCACATGTAGATAGGAGAAGGTGGAGTGGTTCCATTAAGTAAATTACATTCGATGGTGAGGTCACCCCCTAAACTTTGATCGACACAAACATCACTACCAACATCAATAGCATTTAGACTATCAGTCACTAAACCAGATCCCTCATCAATAATTGGTGCTTCTATTATAAAAGAATTCAAAGAACAAACTTATTATAGGAAAATAATTATATAATTATATTTAAGAGTTTAGTTTACATTCAAACATTCATTGTTTTGTGTAAAATGGATTTTTACAGTATTATAGTTAACTACTACTAATATCTTAATTATATAACTAACTACAACTCTATAGTGGATCAAACAAGTGTATATAGAGAAACAAGTATCCCTGTGATTGCTTTATGGTGTCCAGCATTCAGTAATCATGGCTGACTTTATCATGCCTGAAACACAACAGCCTATTATAGTTATTATTTTGATTATCTACTCTCTTTACCTTTTAAAGAATCTTGTAGAACTTTAGGAATATATTTCAGGTAGAATAGTTAGCTAGTAGTTCCAGTTTCTAATTCGCTACAAGCAGCTTTCTTTCTGCTGAGTTCTAGTGCGTGTTCTATTACGTGCCACGCCCATTGAGTTTTGCTCTTCTAAGAGCCTCAATCATGTCCATTAGAGGGGCAAGATCATCACGACACCACCCAGCTACAGAATGCCCAATTGAACTACAGCTTGCTGAAGGCCACCTCAACCAACCTTTATGAAAATTTACATGACAGATATTACATTACATTTTATTTTGCTTACACGACTTTTGTTTTGTTTTTATTATTATATTTATTATCTTTGGTATTAAGAAATAATTACCGTTTGAAAAAAATTGACCGAGCCCCCGGGAATGACTGTCGCAACTTCCTTAACTACATATACAATGCATACTCGCGAAGTGGACACAAGAAAATATATAATTATATATACATTAAACCCCGTGGAAAGCAATCATAGGGATGGCCCTACGGGCCATAAAAATTGAATTGTATCATACTATCAACACACAGAGTACAGGGTTGCCATGGAAACATTACTTAGAACTGTCATCACACAAGTAGTATTACTAACCATATATTAGTGTAAATTCACTATCCATAGCACCACATTCACTTGTAACAACACATGTGTAATTTCCTGAACGACCGTTTGTTTCAAGTAATGGTTCAGTAAAATCAAGCATTACATCATCTCTAAACCATGTTGTCGTAAAGACATTAGCTGCAACACAATTAATCCTCACACCTCGAATTCTGCCTGTGGCTTGATCCCTAACTAATGCACAGGAATCATTTCCTATCGATGTCTTAGCTTCTGGAGGGTTAAGAATAAATCCGTCTGCCCGCTCAAGCCTAGGAGGTTCACCTATATACAAGATTAGGAATGGGAATGGGACTATGTAGTAGTGTAATTAAGTGAAAGAGTTTACATTGGTATATATAACTTTTAGTATTAATACAGTCATAAATCTAAATAATTATATATTCATTTATAAAGTTCTGTGTCTATATTTTTACATGTATATGTGTTTATCATTGTCATGTAACTCACAACTTCCTAACATGATTGTTAGTGTTGAACTATCAGCATCACATGGAGGATCTGAAGCTACACATGTGTACTCTCCTTCAGCACTATCAGTGATTGAACTGATTATATGTGGTGAAGAGACTAGTTGACCTCCTGGAGTTATTATCATAGCGGAGCCACTAGTAGTACATGTTATAGTTACATCTTCTCCTGGTAAAGGGCAAAGATCAAAATTACCAGAGGGAGCTTCAGATCTTGAACAACCATCATCAGTACCACCAAGACCAGAAATAGTTCCCATAAAAGAGTCAATAGAAGGATTAACTATGAAACAAATATACATTCATCATACATACATGTACAAACTAATGTAAAGCTACGTTTTAACTTAATAATTTAGTGTGTTATTTCATTTGATAACTGTGACCGCATTTAGTTATACATGTAGTTATAGTTATAGAATGATTAGTTTCTTTGAATTTAATTATAGTTTAATTAACTAAGGTAATAATAGGCTTACTAAAAGTGTTTGGCTTTAGTTAACTAACTGAAAGTGCCCATTATTTGGCCAATTTTCATTTTTGTTAGTTATAGTTATTACAGTAGACCTGTAATTACCCTCGCCGCGTAGCGTAGGTGGAAGGGTACGGTAATCGTTTTGTCTGTGTGTCTGTTAGCAATTTTTCTGGAAAAATAAAAACATTGACAATTCAAACGGGGTACTGGTAGACTTCAAGTTATACAAGGAAAAAAATAACGTAGGAAATCTTCTAAAACCTTTTGGTTCTAAAGTTATGACAATTTTTAGTTACCGTTTCACGACTTTAAGATGAAACGAGGGTAATAACGAAAGTATATATGGACACACAAACACAAGTGATCCTGTTTCATGGCTGTCGCTAGCCAAGAAACACTTCAAACCAAAAACAATCTAGGTAATGGTTGCTACTACACCACCATTGATGCCAGATAGAACGCTACCTAGCTCCACCTACAGGTATGTGCATGCTTGCAAAGCGTCATGTACTAAACACATGATAAAGGTGACGTTTTCATACGTTGACGGTTGGAGAGTTTATAGGTAGACTTCAGAAATTCTTTATAGTTTTTCAAAGGAGAACAGATAATAAGACGTAAGATATATATACAAATTATACATTTTTTTCATTGATATTCTTATTTTGGTTTAGGATATAAAGTTATAACAGTTTTAATGCCCATAAATGTTTTTCAAATTTATATGTATTCCATGTAACAAAAGTATTGTTTGTTTCATACACAAACTTTATTATATTTTGAAGAAAAAACTTGTAGTGCTTTGCATTACTTTGCCAAGTAGGCGAGGGTCCCGTCTCGATGGTGCTCGTTTAGTTATAGTTTAGTTAACTAAAAGTCAAAATGCATTCACTTTGACTCATAACTTAAATTAGTGTGGAATGATCAACAATCTTTTTTACCTGCACCATTTTCATATTATCATCTTTCCCATTCTTTTTGTGTATTTAAAATTTCGATCCATTGCTTCATTATTGAGTTGCAGTATAATTATGTATTAACATTATGACATTAAACTATACACTATAATTATTACATATATTAGTCATTACATCCTAATTTGAGGACATTGTGACACATCCACAATGGCCTCAAAATTAGGATGTGATGACTTTACATTTAGATAAAAATTCCATTGGAGTAAGCACTAGGCCCAAACCATTAATTATTAATAAATGTTTTGATCTGTTATCATGAACTTACTCAAGACTCTAGAAGTGGATTCATTCATACCACACACGCCATTAGGTCCAGTTGCAACATTACATGCATAATTACCAGCAATACTTCCATCAGATCGGTCTAACATGATTGATGAAGCAGATGAGGAGAAGCTGGGATCTCCCTCTTTACTCCACATGTAGATAGGAGAAGGCGGAGTGGTTCCATTAAGTAAATTACATTCGATGGTAAGGCTACCCCCTAAACTTTGATCAACACAAACATCACTACCAACATTAATACCATTTAGACTATCAGTCACTAAACCAGATCCCTCATCAATAATTGGTGCTTCTATTATAAAAGAATTGAAAGAACAAACTTATTATAGGAATATATATATATATATATATTTATATTTAAGAGTTTAGTTTACATTCAAACATTCTTTGTTTTGTGTAAAGTGGATTTTTACAGTATTATAGTTAACTACTACTTATATCTTAATTATATAACTAACTACAACTCTATAGTGGATCAAAAAATTGAATTGTATCAACACACAGAGTAAAGGGTTGCCATGGAAACATTACTTAGAACTGTCATCACACAAATAGTATTACTAACCATATATTAGTGTAAATTCACTATCCATAGCACCACATTCACTTGTAACAACACATCTGTAATTTCCTGAACGACCGTTTGTTTCAAGTAATGGTTCAGTAAAATCAAGCATTACATCATCTCTAAACCATGTTGTCGTAAAGACATTAGCTGCAACACAATTAATCCTCACACCTCGACGTTCGCCTGTGACTTGATCCCTAACTAATGCACAGGAATCATTTCCTATCGATGTCTTAGCTTCTGGAGGGTTAAGAACAAATCCGTCTGCACGCTCAAGCCTAGGAGGTTCACCTATATACAAGATTAGGAATGGGAATGGGACTATGTAGTAGTGTAATTAAGTGAAAGAGTTTACATTGGTATATATAACTTTTAGTATTAATACAGTCATAAATCTAAATAATTATATATTCATTTATAAAGTTCTGTGTCTATATTTTTACATGTATATGTGTTTATCATTGTCATGTAACTCACAACTTCCTAACATGATTGTTAGTGTTGAACTATCAGCATCACATGGAAGATCTGAAGCTACACATTGGTACTCTCCTTCAGCACTATCAGTGATTGAACTGATTATATGTGGTGAAGAGACTACTTGACCTCCTGGAGTTATTATCGAAGTGGAGCCACTAGTAGTACATGTTATAGTTACATCTTCTCCTGGTAAAGGGCAAAGATCAACATCACCAGAGGGAGCTTCAGATCTTGAACAACCATCATCAGTACCACCAAGACCAGAAATAGTTCCCATAAAAGAGTCAATAGAAGGATTAACTATGAAACAAATATACATTCATCATATATACATGTACAAACTAATGTAAAGCTACGTTTTAACTTAATAATTTAGTGTGTTATTTCATTTGATAACTGTGACCGCATTTATGTAGTTATAGTTATAGAATGATTAGTTTCTTTGAGTTTAATTATGGTTTAATTAACTAAGGTAATAATAGGCTTACTAAAAGTGTTTGGCTTTAGTTAACTAACTGAAAGTGCCCATTATTTGGCCAATTTTCATTTTTGTTAGTTATAGTTATTACAGTAGACCTGTAATTACCCTCGCCGCGTAGCGTAGGTGGAAGGGTACGGTAATCGTTTTGTCTGTGTGTCTGTTAGCAATTTTTCTGGAAAAATAAAAACATTGACAATTCAAACGGGGTACTGGTAGACTTCAAGTTATACAAGGAAAAAAATAACGTAGGAAATCTTCTAAAACCTTTTGGTTCTAAAGTTATGACAATTTTTAGTTACCGTTTCACGACTTTAAGATGAAACGAGGGCAATAACGAAAGTATATATGGACACACAAACACAAGTGATCCTGTTTCATGGCTGTTGCTAGCCAAGAAACACTTCAAACCAAAAACAATCTAGGTAATGGTTGCTACTACACCACCATTGATGCCAGATAGAACGCTACCTAGCTCCACCTACAGGTATGTGCATGCTTGCAAAGCGTCATGTACTAAACACATGATAAAGGTGACGTTTTCATACGTTGACGGTTGGAGAGTTTAGAGGTAGACTTCAGAAATTCTTTATAGTTTTTCGAAGAACAGATAATAAGACGTAAGATATATATACAAATTATACATTTTTTTCATTGATATTCTTATTTTGGTTTAGGATATAAAGTTATAACAGTTTTAATGCCCATAAATGTTTTTCACATTTATGTGTATTCCATGTAACAAAAGTATTGTTTGTTTCATACACAAACTTTATTATATTTTGAAGAAAAAACTTGTAGTGCTTTGCATTACTTTGCCAAGTAGGCGAGGGTCCCGTCTCGACGGTGCTCGTTTAGTTATAGCTTAGTTAACTAAAAGTCAAAATGCATTCACTTTGACTCATAACTTAAATTAGTGTGGAATGATCAACAATCTTTTTTACCTGCACCATTTTCATATTATCATCTTTCCCATTCTTTTTGTGTATTTAAAATTTCGATCCATTGCTTCATTATTGAGTTGCAGTATAATTATGTATTAACATTATGACATTAAACTATACACTATAATTATTACATATATTAGTCATTACATCCTAATTTTGAGGACATTGTGACACATCCACAATGGCCTCAAAATTAGGATGTGATGACTTTACATTTAGATAAAAATTCCATTGGAGTAAGCACTAGGCCCAAACCATTAATTATTAATAAATGTTTTGATCTGTTATCATGAACTTACTCAAGACTCTAGAAGTGGATTCATTCATACCACACACCCCATTAGGTCCAGTTGCAACATTACATGCATAATTACCAGCAATACTTCCATCAGATCGGTCTAACATGATTGATGAAGCAGATGAGGAGAAGCTGGGATCTCCCTCTTTACTCCACATGTAGATAGGAGAAGGCGGAGTGGTTCCATTAAGTAAATTACATTCGATGGTAAGGCTACCCCCTAAACTTTGATCAACACAAACATCACTACCAACATTAATACCATTTAGACTATCAGTCACTAAACCAGATCCCTCATCAATAATTGGTGCTTCTATTATAAAAGAATTGAAAGAACAAACTTATTATAGGAAAATAATTATATATATATATAATTATATTTAAAAGTTTAGTTTACATTCAAACATTCTTTGTTTTGTATAAAGTGGATTTTTACAGTATTATAGTTAACTACTACTTATATCTTAATTATATAACTAACTACAACTCTATAGTGGATCAAAAAATTGAATTGTATCAACACACAGAGTAAAGGGTTGCCATGGAAACATTACTTAGAACTGTCATCACACAAATAGTATTACTAACCATATATTAGTGTAAATTCACTATCCATAGCACCACATTCACTTGTAACAACACATCTGTAATTTCCTGAACGACCGTTTGTTTCAAGTAATGGTTCAGTAAAATCAAGCATTACATCATCTCTAAACCATGTTGTCGTAAAGACATTAGATGCAAGACAATTAATCCTCACACCTCGACGTCTGCCTGTGGCTTGATCCCTAACTGATGCACAGGAATCATTTCCTATTGATGTCTTAGCTTCTGGAGGGTTAAGAATAAATCCGTCTGCACGCTCAAGCCTAGGAGGTTCACCTATATACAAGATTAGGAATGGGAATGGGACTACGTAGTAGTGTAATCAAGTAAAAGAGTTTGTATGTAAGTTCCATTTGGTATATATAACTTTTAGTATTAATATAGTCGTAAAGCTAAATGTATATTCATTTATAAAGTTCTGTGTCTATATTTTTACATGTATATGTGTTTATCATTGTCATGTAGCTCACATGCAGTTCCTAACATGATTGTTAGTGTTGAAGTAGTATCATTACATGGAGAATTTGAAGCTACACATGTGTACACTCCATTAGCACTATCAGTGATTGAACTGATTATATGTGGTGAAGAGACCGATGTACCTCCTGGAGTCATTATCGAAGTGGAGCCACTAGCACTACATGTTAAAGTTACATCTTCTCCTGGTAAAGGGCAAAGATCAAAATTACCAGAGGGAGCTCCAGGTCTCGAACAACCATCATCAGTACCAAGACCAGAAATAGTTCCAACAAAAGAGTCAATAGAAGGATTAACTGTATAACAAATAATACATACATCATACCAAACAAATATATATAATGAATGCACTTCACTCATTGTGCAGAGCACTTGCAACATTTGTGATTGGAAAACAAGCATGTAGTATTCCAATTATTGACAGAAAATTACAGACAATATAATGGATATTTTAATTAAAATTAATATATATTTATATAATGTGCATTTGCGGTTACAACATATACTGCAAGAGTATATAAGTCCTAGTTGCTGAGCACCTTAGTGAAATCTCGACCTTAGTTGTATATATATATATATATATATATATATATATATATATATATAATTATATATATATATATATACGTGGTTCTGTCATGCTTAGGAATGCAATAATTAAACATATGACCACAGTCATGTTAATCCGTTGACAGCATGTACTGGTGATGGCATACTGCTCTAATATAGAGACGAGTGAGGAACCTATGAGTGAGAGACCTTTAGCACGCCTTCGATGCCTAGCTACACTGAGAAAAAAAGAAGCAAAGAGTGTGAGCTACAGAAAAGGCCAAGACAGAGGAGAAAGCAAGAGGTAGAGAACAGAAACAGCGAGATCTAGATGAGAGTGAACAAGAGGCAAGACAATCCCATTTATGTTAGCATTATCGCAAGGATCACAAGATGACAAATCACTAAATTCTTTCCTCTTTCCTGCCACTATAAGACAAATATACCATGTGTGTGACTAAAACCACACCTTTGTGGATAATTGACCGCACCAATTTGGATATTACAGTTTTGTGGCTTCAATCACATGCATAAAATTAAATATAGGGGAAGATATAAAGTGACCATCATGGTAGTGTCATCCCCAGACTGTAACACCCCGCAGAAAACAACAGGTGTGGTAACTTGGGCCAACATGTTTATTACCTGAATCTTGTAATATCCAATCAGATTGCTGAATTTATTAATTGATCACATGACTTGGTATGTTGGAAACGGCATATAAAAACCGGTAATAAAAGAAATTGTAACAAAGGGTGTGAAGCGTCCTGGATACCAGCTTTCTACCATTATCTACAGACGATGATTCAACACGCAAGTATAAGCAAAGATTGGAATATGTGATACAAGTAGGTGGAGTGATTAGGTGACAGTCACCTGATCATGACATCATTGCCTCACAAGTGTTGGTCCAAGTTCCTAGACTGTTTTTTGCTGTGGGGCGTGACTGCCGTGACAGTCTGGGGACAATAGTACCATCACAGCAGAAAGCTTAAAACCAGTACACCCTCTACTCCGCCTATGCAGGCAAGATCTGATACATAAATACATATATGTATGTACATTAATATGTAATAATAATTATATGTTATGTTATGCTGTACTAACAGTTTATAACAGAAGTTACACTTTCATTGCCACACATATTTGAAAGAGTACATATGTATATTCCTGGGCCTGTACTTGATATAGTTTCATCACTACCATCAATAGGTACACCATCTTTTGTCCACATTCTTTCAACGACAGAATTACTTAGAGTATTTGGACATTCAATATTCACTCCACCAATTGCTCCACTTGACTGACAAGTTTCTTGCCCAATCCTCAACACTGCAGCATCTTCTTCACGTACAAATCCACTTCCTTCAATAATATCTGGAGCTATATCTATAAGAGAAAGAATTGAAATACCAAATGAATATTGTAAGACATTCTTCACACATTGACTCTAATGGAGTATTTTTCATGATCTATGATTATTATTGACAGATGTTAACCTATTGGAAAGTCCTGAATAATTGGGTAGTGTAATATGAAATGTTTGGTTATTATAAAAACAGTTATTGATTGGTGAAAGCAAACATAGAACAATGGATGTTAATCTATCTAAATAATAGCATATGTTTGTGTCACATAGATGTTTAATACTTAGTTAAGGAAGTTAGTAAGTTACATTGTTCAGGGGAATAAGAATGAAATAATTATATCATCTTTTGTAGTGATCATTACTCATTTGTTGATAAGTCTATTCTCAAATGTCTAAAATGCAACGACCTTATATTCATTTTTTGTGTTTCCAGTTTTCTTAAATTTGCAACATTAGTTAGAGTTGAACCCTTAATTGACCTTGCTCCACTTTGTGTTGTATTCAGAAACAAACGAAAAGAAAAATTTAGTTCATTTAAACACTCATTCCATGAAATCATACATCTATCAAGAAATACGTAGATACTGGAGCATTATAATTATACGTACATAATTATGTTCCAATTCAATTTATAACATGTTCTATTTTAAAACCCAAATATGACAAATCCCAGACTGCTCAAAATACATATGGCTGACACTTCTAATCCTCTAAACTAATCCTAAGCCCCAAATCCAGACTGCTCCAAATATTATGTGACTGACACACACACACATACACAGACACTTGTTCAGGGGAGCAAGGTAAATTAAGGATTCAACTTGTGCTAATGATTGCAAAAAAAAAAGATTTAAGAAAACTGGAAATACAAAAAATGAATATAAGGTCGTTGCATTTTAGACATTTGAGAATAGACGTATCAACAAATGAGTAATCATCACTACAAATTAAAAATAATTATTTCATCTTACTCCACTTGTGATGTATTTCGAAACAAACAAAAAGAAAGATTTAGTTCATTTAAACACTCATTCCATGAAATGGTACGTCTATCAAGAAATAGTTACTAGAGCGTTATAATTATACGTATATAATTATGTTCTATTTTAAAATCCAAATATGACATATCCCAGACTGCTCAAAATACGTTTGGCTGACACTTCTAATCCTAATACCATCCCTAAACTAATCCCAAGCCCCAAACCCAGACTGCTCCAAATATCATATGACTGATACACACACACATACACACATACATATGTACAAACACACACAAACACACATATACATCATATACTCATATACACACACATACACAGACACTTACACACACAACTAAGCCACAAAGCTTAACCATAAGCCATCCTAAATTCTGAAACCTAATTGCAATTATGGCTAAGACAGGTTTTACATGGCTCAGGTGAGTTGGATAATAATAAAGATATGTAACATTATGGGTTTAATACCCCACACCTATATAGTGATATGTATATGTGTATAGACCTTAGCAATATTAATAACAAGTGACTTTATTAACTATGAACATTGGTCAAAATAAGTGTAATCTCAATCAATCCTCCTTCATCATTAAACTTACTTATGATTGAAGTTGCAGTATCATTTCCAAATGGATTTGTCAAATTACACACCATTGTTCCAATAATATCATTAATTGATGAGGTGGCATCATCATTATAAATTTGCAGTCGATCATCTAGATCAGGTCTAGCAGTATCAGATATAAATATATTAATACCATCAGGTTGAGCTCCTCCATTTAATGTCCAGGCGGCAACTGGAGGTGGATCTTGAGTAACAGGAAAACTTCGATTATGATAACAATTTATCAATAGTTGTGGAGGCATATTTCTCCCACCAAGACAGAAGTCATTACCAATATTAATAATCCGATTTGCTCCCTCTTCCACAACCTCAGGACCATCTTCAATAACAGGTCCAAAACCTACAATATGTTAATATGTAATTATGTATAATATATAGTTTTGATCGTAATTTGCTCTGTAGCAAAAATAAATCGTATATAGTAGTAAATACCTATAACATCCTTATTAATAGTTGATGAGTTACATATTGGCTGTGGTTGAGAAGGTATCATTCCACATGCCATACATCGGTATACACCAGCACTGCTTTCTACAGCTTGTGATGGTAAGCTTGACCTTCTGATATCTAGTATCTCATCTTGTGTTCCATTAATTAAGAACCTGTATATTAAACAAAATCATGTAACGTTCGAGATGCAAAAGAAATATACCAAAATGTCTAATCTTATCCCAGAATGTCTGCTAATGAGTGTTTTTTATTATTATTGTATATAATTACAATTTCAATTATTCAAAATGATTATTATAGTACAAATCAAAAATAAATTAATGTCTGATAGCTGAATCTGTATCCTACCCATATTAATGCTTCTCCTTTTTGAGTTGTAATGATCTCCATGCTCTTTTAAGTTTCATTTTTATGGCCCGTAGGGCCATCCCTATGATTGCTTTCCATGGGGTTGAATCTATATAATTATATATATTTATATTCTTGTATCCACTTGCACGACTATGAGTTGTATACGTAGTTAAGGAAGTTGCGTCAAGAGAGTAGATAATCAAAATTATAACTATAATAGGCTGTTGTTTTCAGGCATGATAAAGTCAGCCATGATTACTGAATGCTGGACACCACAAAGCAGTCATAGGGATACTTAAATTTGTAAAGCAATCATAGGGATGTTTTTTTCTCTATATACACTTGTTATATATGGAATGCCTAACCAACTCTTCTCCTCCTTTTTGAGTTGTAATGATCTCCATGCTCTTTTAAGTTTCATTTTTACATATGGAATGCCTAACCAATATAGAGCAATTCAGTATAAAATGACTATTCTGTGCATTACTGTAGTAACATGGTGTTCAGAAGTGTTAATGCTGTTAGTGACAATATAATCAGAATTAACTGCGCCACCAGCGATTTATCAAAGAGATCAATGAAGGCAAAGCGAAAGAAACTCCATGATGATGTTACCAAAAGTACAGTTAAACTTTTAGAATCCATTAGTTTAGTTTAGATTATCTTGATACATAAAGCCACAAAAACATATACTGTATCATCTAATGCCTTTTCCACCAGATCCATCTTCTCTCTAGTAAAAGATTTAATAAATTTCAGCAGTGTTACTTCTCTTCACGATAAAGTACTTTCAAAAGTGGTAAGACATTTTCTCAGTAACACATGCTTCACACCTACTTTCAGTACTTGAACAGGGCATTACTTCTGGTGGCTCTCAGAATGAGACATACAATAGCTTGACAGTGTGTAGGCATTTCCTGTGAAGAGTACCTGGAGCTTCAGTCATCTAACGAATCATGGTGTTGTCGAAAATGCCTACATGAAGCTCTTCCTTTTTTTGACACTTCTAACTCTCGACTCTATTTTTTGTTCTTTGTCCCTAGACTCTGTTCTGTCTGCGTCAAATGAGACTTCATCAAACCATTCTTTATAGGACTCACCATCTTAGCATTCTATATACAAACTGTAGAAGTCTATCCCCTGTGATTGATGATCTTCGTCTCCTAGCTGCAGCTCAAACTCCAGACATTATAATTATCATTATGTGAGACCTGGCTTGATGATTCTATTGCTAGTGATGAACTGGCAACTGATGGGTATTCACTTATCCGTTGAAATAGAAATAGACATGGTGGTGGCATTGCCATTTTTACCCGAGATTGCATCCAAACAGCTGTTGCTCTTTGCAATCCTACCATTGAATTTTTGTTAATCAATTTAAAGTTAAAAAGAAAGAATATAATGTTAGGTTTGGTATATCGTCCCCCTAGGGATGATCTGTCAGTGTTATCTGCTCTGGAGTCCATGCTTGAGGAACTCTCTCCAGCTCAGGTTGAGTTTGTGGTTTTCCTGGGTGATTTTAATATTGACCTTTCACCGTCAAAGATCACATCTGCTAGTTCAAGACAGCTTGGCTCAATGTCAAACAAATTCGTCCTTAAACAAATTGTATCTTCGCCCACAAGAGTTTCTAAACACTCTTGTTCCATTATTGATCATATCTATTTGTTGGAGAATTTAGTCATGTTATCTTGTGCAATTCAACCACCGATTAAGAGTTCAGATCATTACAGTATATTTTTCAATCTTGAGGTTGCTTCTCCATCTTCTAAACTTGTCAGAAGAAAAGTTTGGTTATATAACAAAGCTTATTTTTTCACAGCAAATAACACTTTAAGAGCTTTTCCAACAGCTCTGTTTTTTTTTATAATGATGTAGATAACGTCTGGGTTAGGTGGTACGACATATTTATGATTACTATGGTAAACTGTATTCCCCAAAAGACCATTTCTATGCGAAGAAATCTGCCTTATATCACTAAAGATACTATATGTCTGATCCTAAAAAAACTCTCTTTGTTTAAATGGGCTAAACATCTTAAATCTGACAATGCCTGGGCTGCATATAATAAAGTCAGAAATCAAGTTCATCTGCCCTTCGTTCTGCAAAGAAGAACTTCTTCACCAAACTCTCTCATTCACTAAAGGACTTTTGATCAACTTATTACAAATTATCCCCCACCCGTTCTTGCTTCCCTGACACACTTACCAATCAGTCAGTGAAAGTTCAAAGGCCCCTAGAGAAAGCCAACTTATTCAATCAGTTTTTCTCATCTTGCTTCTCCAGGAGAGATAGAGTCAGCGGTATTTCTCTGGAAATGCCATCAGGACCTGAAGCTGTGTTTGTCTTGTATGTGGATAGAAGTTTAGATACTTCATCCACAGAACAAGTGATACTGGAAAGAGAACAGTCTAGAGATTTAGAAGTGAGCGAAGGAGAAGAGGAGAAGGAGGAAGGACGAGCTCTCACTTCGTTATTTAACATTTCGCTTGAGTCTAGTAAGGTGCCATTCCAATGGAAGCTGTCAAATGTCACACCTATTTTGAAGTCGGGTGATCCTTCCGATTTCCTTATTATCATTGGTTTCGAAAGTACTGGAACGCATTGTCCATCAAAGAGTTTCTAATTACTTACGAACACATCATTTGCTCTCTCGCCATCAATTTGGCTATAGGGCTGGGTCCTCTACTGCAGAAGCTCTGTTATCCATCATAAATGACTGGCATCTGCGTCTGTCCAGTAACCATCAAGTTGGAGCTGTTTTCTTTGATATAAAAAAGGCCTTTGATACTGTTCCACATGAACAGATTCTGCTTTCTCTGGAGAGAATTGGGATTTCAGGTTCCCTTCTCTCCTGGTTTTCAAACTATCTGTCTGGTAGAACCCAGGGAGTGGTAATTAATGGAACCACCTCAGATACCTGTGAAGTGACATCTGGAGTCCCACAGGGGTCCATTCTTGGACCACTCCTCATACCATTTTTATGGACTTGGTCTGTAATCTACCTCTATCACATAATAGTAAATTAGCCTTATATGCAGACGATATTGTCCTGTATAAACCCATAAATTCACCTTGCAACATTCTTGCTTTTCAGCAAGATGTTGATCAAATCCTTCTTTGGACAACTAATCATGGTCTCACCTTAAAACACTAGTAAGACATGTGCTCTGCCAATAACTAGGTCTCCCAAACCAATCTCACTCAACCTTCCCATAGGTGGTAACCCTATAGCTGATCCCCTCTCAGTTAAGTACCTAGGTGTCACAGTTACAGGAGATCTAAATTAGTCTAGGCATGTGCATAACATCTCCTCGAAAGCAAAACAACAAATTGGTTTGATCTACCATAGGTTGTACAAACCCACTCCGCTGGCTCGTCAGAAGATCTATCGTAGTGTGGTCCTTCCCAAATTGGAATACTCCCTGCAGTATGGGACCCACACCAATTCATCCTTATTGACAAGCTCGAGAAGGTACAGGATTTTGCTGGCAAGGTTGTAACTAAGGACTGGAAAGCCCCCACTAATTTGAACAAATGTAACTGGTAGCCGTTGTCTACAAGAAGGAAGTTACAAAAGCTCAAGATTTGTAACAATATATTAAACAACTTTTCAATTATTCCTCATAATGTTTTTACTTCTCATCCCTCACCTTCACCAAGATACCCTCATAACCAAATTATATCTCAACCTCTTACCAAGACAAACACTCACCAATTCTCATTTTTTGTTGATGTCATACCTTTATTGGAACTCACTTCATCCCATATAGTCAAAGGCACCTCATCTAACTCTTTTAAGGCTTGTTTGTCCGAGCATTTGCTCACAAATATACTTTAACTTTTATTTTGTTATTATTATATATATTTTTTCCTGTCTTTTCCCTCTTTTGGGGGGCACTATATATTAGCCGTCTGTGCTATCTTGTGTACCCTTAATGCATACCTTTTTCTGTTTTTTTTATGCATTAAAATTGATATAGAAAAAAAGATTTTTGGATTAGACAAATAGTATTATCTACAAACACAGTTTCGACCTTAACATTTGTACAAGCTGATATTTTTAAAATAAAAGTTTTGTTTCTATTATGATAAACCACAGTTGTCATGCACCTTTGAACAAAACCCTGAGATCAGGATGATATTTTAAATTGATAAGTGAACAGCTATTTGGACTATATTACTAACTACATCTTGAATTTAAATTTGTTTTTGCAAATTCCCTGTGTCATAGAGTGTGTGGAACCAGGGGCGGGTCTAGAAATTTTGTAAGGTAGGGTGAACCAGATGCGCGGAGAGCGCTGCGAAAAGAATTTTGCTGATTAATTATTCATGAAAGGTGTGGTAACTTAAATTAGGCCTATTGCGCTATGCGCAATACCAGGAGTCCATGATAGTAAGAGGGAAGGAGTGTGAATCGCCCACGTTGTAACATGGCTTTTGTTTCAACACGAAGGCCACATAGATTGTCTGCTATTCGTTCTAATTCTATCAAGTAGCAAACACAACCACTCCAATTAGAGATCGTTTACGAGAGGCGACAAGAAGTACTCCTATTTTAGGAGAAACGAAGCGTTTTATCGATCTTGTATCTTGGAGGTGCGGTCATTCTGCTGGCCAAACACTTTCTAAAAATAGTATATCCGCTAGCGAGACATCGCTGATACAAAATCTCGTTACAACGTGGGCGATTCACACTCCTTCCCTCTTACGTTTTTTCTATCATGGACTCCTGGCAATACCGTATACTGGGAGATGTTCGCTGTGGAATATTTTCGTGAATGGCCTATTTTAAAGTATTTGCAAATTTTAACTTTCACGGATTGCCACAATTTTACCGCCTACTTCCAATTAAGTAGATAGATTGAAGCCCTGCCCAACCATGTGTATAATTTGTTTACTCGAAAATGACACAAGAGTTCGTGTGTGAAAGCTGTATGAGGGGTCACCATATATACAAAGATGTCTGGGTACCTGATCCAATGAGGCCTGAAGTATTGACTTGCGTGCGAGAGACTGGAAATGATGTTGATCCCTATTCTGCAGCAATGGTCAATTCTTCAATGACTGTTGTTGGCCATGTACCTCGTAAAATATCGTTGTGAGGAGGTCTCATTAAGTGTGAGATAAATGGACACAGGAGATATTCCTCTGACCTTCCTTAAGGTGGCCTGAAACTTCCCTGTCTGTTAACTTGATACCACGCCCATATTTTCGCGAGTAGTGCACAATTCGCGAAATTCGCGAAAATATTCCACTGCGAACATGTGCCGGCATACAGTAATAGATTACCTTCTGCATCCATATTTTAGATGCAGTCTGCAGATCTAGAATTATGTTTGCATTCACTGAGTAAACTGATTGACCACTTGTTTAGTTGTGTAAACTAACTCCACCCTTCATGTCATTTATGACATGAATTGTAATTTTCAAATATATTTTCATACAAATAAAAATTCAGGGAGGGGGGGGGGGGGCAATTGCCCTCCCTGCTTCCCCTGTAGACCCGCCCCTGTGTGGAACCCCTAGCCTAGAGGCCCTATCAATTCTTACTTAAAAATTAATAAATAAATAAATAAATAAATAAATATATATATACAGGAGTGTCAAATCACAAATCACACTTTCAGAAAACTCCAAATATGGTCAAAAGGCCGGGTTTAAGATAAGTGTTCTGGTTTGTGGGCAATTATTAGAGAAAACAATGTTGAACAGACTCGCGCAGAAGAACAGTCAATCCACAGTCTGAACCAGATTTGTCATTTATAAGAGATGAAATTGCAATCAAAAGAACAAATGCACAGATGTCTGAGATAGAACACTTCAAACTAATTGGAAGCCCAAAACGGAAGTTTACAAGCCAAGAAGAAACTCGAAAAGAAAGCTTGAATAGGAGATGGTTTCAAAGCCTGCTCCAGGTAACAAACTAATCCTCATGTGCTTATTTCATTAGAGCTATTGCTTTTGTTGTTGTCTATTAATGGTACACAGTACACAACACAGTACTTTGACACTTTTGTTACAGCATTCACCCTTTGCTGACTATATTAGTATCGTTTCTGTCTGGAAAGAAGTGGGGGATTATACAGACTACTTCTACTCATCTTGTCAGACACAAACAATTCAGGGTTTTTTAGGGGGTTTGAGGGGGGGCATTTCGCCCCCCCTCAAAATTGTTTTGCCTCCCCCGAGCCAGCTATATAATTATGCTGAAAAAGTGCCCGCAAAGTACGTACATTAGTATTATGTATTTTAGCTCCAACCTCCAACCCCCCCTCATTTTCTTGAAACATTGATTTGCCCCCCCTGAAATTTTTTTCTAAAAAAATCCCTGCAATTAATAATAATTTTAATTTATTATTATTTTAATAAACACTTATCACACCCACTTATGCAGTTTACAGTGGTTTACCATATAAGGCAGTTTGCACAGGTGTGATTCGACAACAGATGGTTTACAAAATATACTGGAGTTTGATGCGCGTTCGTGTCGCTTTGTAGTGCTCATAAGCTCCTGATATATACTATATATAAAATTCTCATCAACACATTATTCAATGTAGTCTAGTAACATACTGTGTGATTGATTCATCAAGTGGAAGTGATGATTCAAGTAATGGTTCCTCAGCACCAAGAGTTTCTAGATCGGTATCGAGTCTTTGTATAAACCAAGTTACCGTTACATTTAAAACATTATCACTTTCTAGACTTTGAACAACAAGACTGCAGTCTAGTATCACATCAACGTCTTCTCGAATTACAATTGATCTCTGCATATCATTGTCAGAAAATTCAATCCGTGCAGTAGTACCTGTAAGTAAGTAATCAACATGTTGTTAAAGTACTCCTGCAAGTGCATTACACATATTACAGCATGACAGGTATAGTCAAACACTTGCTATCATGATCAGGTATTGTAATTTCGAGAGTAAGCAGATGCTTTAATGTGATATGCATGGGTGAAGCAAACCCAACAGAGTGCTATATGTGTTTTCACACAACACAAGTTTACAATATGGGAAATACAGCTGTTGCAGCCTGTCGGTACCTTTGATACACCACCACATCATATTTAACTATGTATGCATCTTTGCTGAACATTCATTTCCATGGGCACTTGCCTATATGCAGACATTCCGAGAGTTTGTTTCATAAAGTCTACTCACCACCCCCACCCCCCTAATAAATGTTCGGGTAAACTTACCTTGTTCCACAACTGTGTTATCAACAGGCACAACTAGAGAACCAGGCCATGGGAATACAACCACCGTTTGTGCATTACAACTGTTAAACAACAGGAAGAAAGTCTGCGAAATGAATAAGCAAATAATATTGAAATGGTTGATCATGACTCACTGTTAGCACTAGCAAGTGAAGAGCCATCTCCGCAGAAAGCGTGCAGTTGTCTCCACTCTGTGCAAGAAATACCAGCAGGCTACAACAGAGCGTGTTAGTTCTACAATAAAGCCGTCTAGAGAGGTAATATTGTCTCACATCAGAGGCTCAGCGGCGTTAGAGCATGCATGCATGCGATATGCAGGACGTTAGAGGGGAGGGGCTGGTTACGCGAGACTAATATAAGTGAATATACACATAGATATATAAAATAATATATTTGTAATGTAATGTATGATGCACATTATACTTTTAGATTAGTGAAGAGTTCTATTGGAAGGTAAACGTTAGAGAATTTTGTATTTAAAATTTATAAATGTTTAATGCATTCCTTCAGGAAGAATATTACATTTAGTAGAAGAGTTTATCCTATAGGGTTAGAATTTACACTAGTACATTTCCTTCTGGGGACTAAACTACCTAGGACCTAGCGCATTATATCCAGGGGGATTATGCACTAGGGGACACCCTGCCCTGTGTAGTCTGGGTACTCGCCCCTTCGCTTGGAGGAGCCGATCTGGAGACTTATTGACGAGCTCGTACAAACGGGAATGCGGATATGGGCGTATGTCACATGACAGCGTAAACACATTCTTAGCCACGTGAGTAGACTAAAAGTGGAACAAGGTGAGTCCTGTAGCTTCTTTACTTAAAAAGAATATTGATACAAGACTTTCTGAAGCTCCAGTTACTGCTATAAGTAGCGAATCAATATTCAGTGCATCTGAGAAGTATTTGTATAGGCCTTGTTTTGAAAAATATCAGCGAGTTGTAGACACATAGGCTGACCTTGTCTTAGGAGTTATATCCAATCTAAGTGGGAATCAAGATGTGACCTGCTATATTGGCATGAAAAGAAGGCAAGCTGATGTTCAATGACCAAATGCTAAGAAAAATCCCATCATTAGATCTTTGCTTCCATCCACAGTGTCTCCGTCTGTATCTGTGAGTTTACATTACAATGTTACACTGGTTAAATGTTGTGAACATAATTATTTTGTATAATTTATAATTATAGGTACTGATAGGTTATTCTAAACCCAGGACATACCTAGTCTGGCGTAGCCAGACCCACCGCTGAAGGGAGGGGGGTCTGGTGAAACGCGTATACTAAAGTTGTTCTAGTGGAATGCAATTAAGCTGCAGCAATTACATAATCTCAGTAGGTGTTGTATAAATATATACACTGCAGATGAAATACCGGTAATTTCTGATCAATCATGATAGCTGTCAGTGGACTTACAACAATTACTATTGATGGCTTTTCAATGGGGTAGAGATTATCAAACACCCAAGGAAGGCAAGCATAGCAAAGACTCTTTCCATACCCTGTTGGAAGCACACCAAATACATCTCCTTTCACAACGCTGATTATCACATCCATCTGCTTATCCTTTAATGAATCATACCCTAATCTCTTCGCAGCAGTCGTTGAAGCCATTACTACATCTGTTACTGCTGTCATTTCAGATCTCTTCTAATTTTCGCAGGTGATAATAATATTCATAACAGTGATAATCATATTCATAAACAAATAATAATATTCATTGTGACCACAATCGCTGCACTGCAGGCTGCAGTAGAACAACTTTGGTATACGCGTTTCACCAGACCCCCCTCCCTTCAGCGGTGGGTCTGGCTACGCCAGACTAGGACATACCTAGATGTAAAATGTATGGTAAAATTCTTGCTAGAGGGAAATGTACTTCCTTTCCATTTGAATGCATGAAAGATGAGGAAAGCAAGCGATACATACTCAAGCATGTTGAACTAAGGCATTTTTGTTTAGATACCTTCAACTCCATGCTATTACACAGTGATGCCTCAGATTTAAAAGCTTTTGACAATGAACGCCATTGGGACCGGACCCTCACCTACATGACAAAGTAATACTAACTTTAATTTTCTCTAAATATAATATGCCAAAAGATTATTACAATTATATATCATTGCTCGTTTGTATGGTCATATAATAATGAAAACGTTTACTTCAGATGGTTTACTTTTTGTGTACAAAACATATAAAGGAATAAAATTGTACTGGCATATTAGTTTTTATAATAATTATGTAATAGTTATACAAACTGACATGTCAGTAGTTACTACTTTATAACTGAAAGATTTTAGTATCATTATACTAGTCTCTTGTGTATACTATAAGTCTTACGTTTTAGGCTGTGTTTTATGTCAAAGAAGAAAGAAAGATCCTCAATGAGTCCTGTGAAAGAGAGGTCCTCAAAACTGATGAGAAAACAAACAAATGTTGTGAGGCACATGCACAGCACATGACTTGAAAATTTGAAATAGGCTGAGCTAGAAAGTAATGGAGAATGCTTGGAACCTGTGCTTGATGTTGTAGCAACCACTACCCCAATTTTGTTTGCTTTGATGTAGTGCATTGCTAGCGATAACCATGATATAGGAGTAGTTATGTTTTGATGTGTCCAGATGTCCCCAAGAGTCTTCTCACATCTGGAAACAGTAACCGTGAGTTATAAAAAATGTGATAACTTTATAACCGAAGGGTTTTAGCAAAAGCCTCTTGTTATTCTTAATCCTTGTATAATTTGAAGTCTGCCAGTAGCTTGTTGGAGCCACCAATGTTCGTAGTTTTCCCGAACACACACACAGACACACAATATGATTACTATACCCTTCTGCCTACGCTTCACGGTGAGGGTAATAATGATGTAATAAAGGAAGCTAAACAATGTCTTACATCAACTTCTCACCCAGTGTTTGCTGATTAATACCAATCCTGTAATTTCAGCTATCATCCGTCTGTTAGCTAAATATCAATGCCTAATCCAAAAGCAATCGTAGCTATAACAATTCTCAAATTAGATATTGGATTTTTAAAGGAGGTGATTATATGGTCTTTTTCTTGTTGCGTTTCACTGTTAAACATGTCGACCATTCAATTCTGAGGACGTCGTACAGGAGCACCATAAGGCTCAGTGAAATCGTGGCCAAGATGATACTTTAAAAAAAACGAATATAACACTGGACATTGATCTGTAATCCGTGATCCACAGTCTGTGTTTTCTAGCTACCCTGATGCGACACATGCACATGCACAATTCAATTTCATGTCTCGATTAATGAATACACTTAACTAAATGGCGTCCAATTCGAGATCAAATTTATGCAGTCGTTCAGACTCTCTTTTTTCATAGTACCTGCAGATATCATCTCCATACTTACAGGCCAGAATTTTGCAATTGCAATTGAAATGTATGGGTGGCTTTTTTTTTAGTGCCATCTCTACATACCACACTCTCTGATAAACTACTTGAAAATTACCATTAATTACCGAGTTATAAAGTTGACTAGAACTTTCATCACCAAAACACTAACAGAATTCAAACCTTTGTGAGATCAACTGTCTACTTGATCTGCCTTCAGAGGAGATACCACCACTACAATAGATTCACCAGTCATTAAGGTATCAAAAACAAAAGGCAACACATTATAACAAACACCAGTCTTCCCAAATCCGGTAGGTAAACAAACAAATACATCTTTACCACTCACAAAGCAGCTAAAGCTTTTTTTTGTTCTGACTAATGCCTAGAGCTAGTGCAGCACTTTCCACTTCCATCTTCTAGCAGTAAGACAATTTACCCACCGTGCAATTGATTGTCACGCAATAATCTGAGCGTGTGTACAAACTGGTCAATTAATTGTAAGTCCCTAGACTCCTCCAAGAAACTTTTTCATTGGTATCACAAAACATTGCAATAGGATCTGGATGTTAATAAAAAAAATTGCTGTAGCTAATGCAAAACAAAAAAATTGACCTTTGGTACTGAATCCATAACATGTTGTGAGGATTGAATACAAATCTCGGTGTAACACACACACAATGTATGTGTGTTGCACATGCACACATTATAATATGCATGCAAAATATTGAATATAGTGTGAGCTATACATATGATAGGTCTGGACAGAACAAAAGAATAACACAAGACATTGTATATTTATTAGTTTTGTTCAATGTGTTATGGTAATGTGTGAATAATAGAAGAGTTTCTTATTATCGACATGACCAGCAACATTCTTTTTTGTAAACTTTATTTTCACAAAAAGCAGTACCACGAATGAGCTTACAGAATTGTGGATATCTATCATTTCTGCAACCTGCATGCAGGAGTGATGACCAAAATAAGAAGAGAGGAGACATATATAAAGGGAATGAGGGAAGAATGAAGAGAAGTGGAGAAGGAATAGTAGAAAATAGATCAGATAAGTCTGAGTATTATAGACACAAAGTAAATATATAACTGAACAACACTGTCACCATATGGGATGGAAAAAAGGTGGAATGATATATTACAGCTAAGAGGAAAGGAACATGCAGTCACACTCTCTTACATGGATCCAAGTTACAATACTCAAATGTGTGAGGTTTAGTTTGTTGATTGCACATATTATCATTAACTATCTCTTCTGTTCGTGGAATTTGACAGACCACATCACGAGTACGATAACCACCTCCACAATCCTGTGAGCACTATTAAAAAATAAATATAAAATTAATAATTTTAATACAGATGAATAAATAAATACACAGATTAAGATTTGCAGACAACAATATTATTTGTCATAATTTTTTTATTATTAGCACAGTTTGTTCATTTAATTACAAATATTAAAGTGTACCCTCGGACCTTGATTATTCCATTATTTAGAAATGATAAAGTGCAAAGTTGATTAACACGTCAGTGTATTCACTATTTAGCTATATAGAGAAGCAGCTGATTGTTTCTTGTTCAGCTACAGTAAATTTTGTGTCTCCTATGGCTCCTGCTACTACAGTAAAGTAGCTAAGTGTGAGAGAGTTGTTCTATCAATTGGTGACAAAGTAAGGATCATTGAAATGCTTGACAAGTCTGTTTCTTACACTAATAACTAAGACGTTTTGGATATGCAGGAGCAGTTATCCTGACCAATTCAGTTATCCTGCACTCTGGAAGGAACTTGTGACCAAAGGTGTCCAGATAATTGAGAGTATACAGCAGTTCATACAATTGATGGTGTGCAGTTTCTATTTAGAGTAGTGAACTGTTTTTATTGTAGTAGCAAATGGTTACATGAAAAAAAACTGCCAACCTCAGCATGAAAACCTGACCCCGTTATATATACTCCTCCCAACTTGAAAGTTATCATAATCTCAACTCTTTAGTTCACTAATTGGCTCGAGCAACCACACACACTGCCTTTGATCAATAAAAACTCAGCATTGACTAACTATATATAACTTATAGTTACTGGTTATGAGTTAGGTAGAAACTTACTTGAGACCACTCCTGAGCCACCCACTGAGGATCAAGAAAACAAGGACCTCTATCAATGCATCGTTCCATCGAAGCAGGTTTTTCCTCAATACAGCGATTGTCAGGTAGTAATATACGGGTGTTCACTTCACGGCATGTTACCACACGCATACGAGTACCTAAATGACAGTCTGGATCACACTATAGAAGGAAGGATTGAAATACAGTTGAATCATCAAGGGATTGCATCAATAAATAGATAATATATGCATAGATAATTTGAAACACACTCACTAAACTCCATGGTGTTGTGGTCCATATTGCTTCATCAGGTGCTTCAACTATAAATTATATATGTAAAAATAATTAAATGAACACACACACTGCATAATTAGTAGTTATATTGCTTTAGTTAATTACTAAAACCCATCATGGTAAAGTTCTATTAAGTAAAATTATATTATTAACTATATACGTACAATCATTTATATTACGTCGTTGAGTTTCAAGCCATCAGCAATGATTATTAGTCATTACAAAGTGATCATAGATATACGTTTTTCTCCATTTCTTGTTACTTATACCAGTAACTCTACTCAATGCAATCTCGTAAAAATGAGTGCAATTGACAGCCGATCATGCATAACTATGAATATTAATTATACAATACTCAAAGTTCATCATTTTAACTACGTACATATCCATCAAAGAACTATACTTATTGAATTAATGCTACTTGGGTTTATTTAAAATCAATTCTGTCAACTGGCGAAAAAGTTATTATTTTAATTTTTGATAATGTTATTAACATCAGTCATAATAGAAACTTAAACTTTCAAAAGCCAGTCCAACTGTGTAGACCCTGGCTGTCATAACAGGAGCTTATGAATAGTAAAGCTGTGTAGACCCTGGCTGTCATAACAGGAGCTTATGAATAGTAAAGCTGTGTAGACCCTGGCTGTCATAACAGGAGCTTATGAATAGTAAAGCTGTGTAGACCCTGGCTGTCATAACAGGAGCTTATGAACAGTAAAGCTGTGTAGACCCTGGCTGTCATAACAGGAGCTTATGAATAGTAAAGCTATGTAGACCCTGGCTGTCATAACAGGAGCTTATGAACAGTAAAGCTATGTAGACCCTGGCTGTCATAACAGGAGCTTATGAACAGTAAAGCTGTGTAGACCCTGGCTGTCATAACAGGAGCTTATGAACAGTAAAGCTATGTAGACCCTGGCTGTCATAACAGGAGCTTATGAACAGTAAAGCTGTGTAGACCCTGGCTGTCATAACAGGAGCTTATGAACAGTAAAGCTGTGTAGACCCTGGCTGTCATAACAGGAGCTTATGAACAGTAAAGCTATGTAGACCCTGGCTGTCATAACAGGAGCTTATGAACAGTAAAGCTGTGTAGACCCTGGCTGTCATAACAGGAGCTTATGAACAGTAAAGCAACTCCAACTGTGTAGACTCTGGCTTTTTAAAATATACAGAAATCTTACCATAATTATTAAGAAGTTTATGTGGGCATATACAAGATACATTATACACACCAAAACAATTAGACAGACTAGAAGTATTACAATTGGACTTTCAATGAGCTCCTGGTTTACAGTAAATCATATAGATTTTTACTACATATAATAATGAGGGTTACAATTCTATTTTTTCATTCACTTACAACGTATTACAACGTCTCCTTCATCATCCCCAGCAATATTCCCTGTGTCACACCTGTAAGTACCCTCAGACTCCTCTCTGAAATTGTTAATAACTAATATTAAATTCCTGTTAACTGTATCATTTATCAACATAATGTCTGGTGGCATATCCACTATCTCTGTTGTAGTGCGATCACTAGCTACCAATAACCATCTCGTTGTGGGTTCATTAATGCCACTGTATGGACAGTGTAATCGAACAGTGACATTTTCTACAATTCTCACAGGGTCATCTGGACGTCCAGCACCAATATTCCTTTCATTAGGTGTATCAGGAGGAAGAGGCGTCTCTCGATCAATTACAGCAGGGTCTGTATGTAACAGAAAATAGAATAACAGAATGTGTGTATATATGTGTAGTGGTGTGTGTATGTATGCATGTTTGTAACTGCATATATATGTGATATGCATAGTTCCTATAAACAATTATGTATACATACATTATGTATACACTCACCAAAAACTGCTAAATAAAAAGATTCAGGTGTACCCGCCCCACAAACGTTATTTAAACTACAGGTATACATCCCAGAGTCACTCTCCTCAATATCAACAATGTCTCTTCTACCAGTTTCACCATTTGGAGTGATGACTCCAGGATCATTAGTATCAGCAGAGAAGCATAAAATTGTGACAGTATCACCAAGGAAGGCACAGTGGTTAACATTTTGAGATGGAGGTAGTGGTTCACGCAGTTCACTACATCTGTTTCTAGGAATTATAGTTACTTCAAGATCAATAATAGGAAAACCTAAAAGAATGAAGAAGGTGAGGTAAGGGAGATCATGCACAACAAGGAAGAGAAAGAGAGAGGATGAGAAGTGGGAGGTATCTCTTCATTGAAAGGCAGGTAGTTGGTTAGTGACTCAGTTACATAGTTGATTTGACTGTCAGTTAGTCAGAGAGTGTTAGTGAACAGTCTGTTAATCAGGCGATTGGTTTGTATATTCTAGTCAGTGAGTAGTGGATCAGTTGACTGGTTAGTTAGTCCATTGGTCATAGTCAGTTAGTCAACCACTCAATTGGTCAGTTGATCTGTCAGTCGACAATTTGTCTGTTTGTTTGCCAATGTCATTATCATCAACTCCGTACATACAATTTCAAAAACATTAAAATAATTTTAAAAATTACTAACTAAATATAGATGAACTCTCAACATCAGATCCAAATGAGTTGGTAGCGTTACAATTGTACGTTCCAATGCCTACATCCTGAAGTACTGACATAGTACTGATAATAGTGGGATCTGGGTCTCTGGTCCAAATGAAATTAATAGGTTCAGTCCCAGATTCAATAGTGCAGTTAATATCAACCATTTGGTCTGTTGTGATACACACATTCTGACCAATATTAATTAACATGTTTGGAGGGAGGGTTGGGGTTTGGTTAGTTGGAGGACCAGGAGGTGGTGTCGAAATTACCGGAGGAATACCTATAAATTGAAAGTAAGTAGTCCATGTAACAGATCAACATGAATAATAAGTAATTGCTGTAACATACAAACACACAGACGCACATATGTACACAGACAACCAAACACACAAACATACCAGTAAATATTATCGGTATACTATCACTGGATGAACCACATAGATTACTGGCAGTACATTGATATGTACCAGCATCTGAAGCTTGAAAGGAATTAATAACCAAATCCATACTATTTGAAGTGCCTCCAGGACCAGAAATCATATAACTACTAGTACCAGTAACAGCACAACTAACAGTGACCATTTCTCCTATTAATGGACACAACATATTTCCAGGTGTCTCACAACCATTGGTCAATGATCCAGTGATGTTGGCTGATATTGAGACAGTGGGAGGTACTGTGTAATATGGAATTAAAAATAGATAAATCATTTTGTTCTTCAGTGTTTTTTTGTACATTTGTCATCCATTGATCTATCCTGTCATCCATCTGATCTGTACATTCATCCATCACATGATCCACTGAAATCCGTCCATTCATCCATCCATCCGTCCATCCATCCATTCATCCATCCATCCATTAGAGTTGGGCGATATACCGGTACTATCGCCAATTGACGATAAATGTGTCCTATCGCGCTCACGATACACAGTTATCGTTAACTCGATAATATCGTTATTGCGGTATATCGCTAATATCGATTAATTACGGTATACGTTAATACACGTGTCTCAGTGAAGGCGTGAACCGTGAACGTCGATCGATCGTAATGGCAGCCTTAGTACCTGATATAACTCTGGTTAGAAAAGAGAAAACATCTTCTCCAGTTTGGACTTATTTCGGTTTGAAAGCTGACAAGAATGGAAAGCCAGAAAACAAAGGTGAAGCGATCTGTAGGTTATAGATTCTGTAATATATAGGCTCCAATCACTTACTCTGATTTTGTTATAAATTAATCATTTTATCACTTACTCCAATCACTTATTTTGATTTTGTAGATTGTTAACCAAAAATATATATATTTTCTGAGTGCATGCATAATTATCGTGATAATATCATTATCATGATAAAAAGTCAATTATCATATCATCTTCAAAATTTCAATATCGCCCAACTCTACCATCCATCCACAAATCTTCAACCTATATGACAACACAACTCACCTGTAATAACACTAGTTCCCATAGATGCTGTTGGGCAGTCATTACTAACTGAACATGTATAGGTTCCACCACTGGAAATAGGTAAAAACACTTCAGTTGATGACAGCATAATTCCATCCTGTGTCCAGACACGAGTGACTGGAGGTGTTCCCTCTACCACCAAACATTGTAGTGCTAGACTTCCAGTTAGGCAGGCATTAGTACCAATATTGATTGTACCAGGAGGATTTCCTCCAGTCATTATAATATTAGGTGGTACTATAATACAAATATATATATAAATTATTTATACATTGTATTCAGTTTACTAACAAATAGAGAAATATTCTATAAAAGTCCATTACAATATGAACTTGTGTGTACATGGTGATGTTACCTTCGTAAATAAGTAAAATCCACTATTTTAGATGTGCAATGAATGTTATCGTTGAGTGCCACATCTTTTAACTGTTGTTGGATTTCTCTATACATCCACACACATAACTCATTTGCAAAATCTAATACTCCTTGCTAACCTTTGCTGGGTTTATGAATTATCTATTATTACTGATACAGTACATGATTAGTTATTAGACCAAACCATTAACCACTATCAAATATTGGTATGTTATCATGAACTTACTTAAGACTCTTGAAGTGGATTCATTCATACCACACACGCCATTAGGTCCAGTTGCAACATTACATGCATAATTACCAGCAATACTTCCATCAGATCGGTCTAACATGATTGATGAAGCAGATGAGGAGAAGCTGGGATCTCCCTCTTTACTCCACATGTAGATAGGAGAAGGCGGAGTGGTTCCATTAAGTAAATTACATTCGATGGTAAGGCTACCCCCTAAACTTTGATCAACACAAACATCACTACCAACATTAATACCATTTAGACTATCAGTCACTAAACCAGATCCCTCATCAATAATTGGTGCTTCTATTATAAAAGAATTGAAAGAACAAACTTATTATAGGAAAATAATTATATATATTTATATAATTATATTTAAGAGTTTAGTTTACATTCAAACATTCTTTGTTTTGTGTAAAGTGGATTTTTACAGTATTATAGTTAACTACTACTTATATCTTAATTATATAACTAACTACAACTCTATAGTGGATCAAAAAATTGAATTATATCAACACACAGAGTACAGGATTGCCATGGAAACATTACTTAGAACTGTCATCACACAAGTAGTATTACTAACCATATATTAGTGAAAATTCACTATCCATAGCACCACATTCACTTGTAACAACACATGTGTAATTTCCTGAACGACCATTTGTTTCAAGTAATGGTTCAGTAAAATCAAGCATTACATCATCTCTAAACCATGTTGTCGTAAAGACATTAGATGCAAGACAATTAATCCTCACACCTCGACGTTCGCCTGTGACTTGATCCCTAACTAATGCACAGGAATCATTTCCTATCGATGTCTTAGCTTCTGGAGGGTTAAGAATAAATCCATCTGCACGCTCAAGCCTAGGAGGTTCGCCTATATACAAGATTAGGAATGGGAATGGGACTATGTAGTAGTGTAATTAAGTGAAAGAGTTTACATTGGTATATATAACTTTTAGTATTAATACAGTCATAAATCTAAATAATTATATATTCATTTATAAAGTTCTGTGTCTATATTTTTACATGTATATGTGTTTATCATTGTCATGTAACTCACATATACTTCCTAACATGATTGTTAGTGTTGAACTATCAGCATCACATGGAGGATCTGAAGCTACACATGTGTACACTCCTTCAGCACTATCAGTGATTGAACTGATTATATGTGGTGAAGAGACTACTTGACCTCCTGGAGTTATTATCGAAGTGGAGCCACTAGTAGTACATGTTATAGTTACATCTTCTCCTGGTAAAGGGCAAAGATCAACATCACCAGAGGGAGCTTCAGATCTTGAACAACCATCATCAGTACCACCAAGACCAGAAATAGTTCCCATAAAAGAGTCAATAGAAGGATTAACTATGAAACAAATATACATTCATCATACATACATGTACAAACTAATGTAAAGCTACGTTTTAACTTAATAATTTAGTGTGTTATTTCATTTGATAACTGTGACCACATTTAGTTATACATGTAGTTATAGTTATAGAATGATTAGTTTCTTTGAGTTTAATTATGGTTTAATTAACTAAGGTAATAATAGGCTTACTAAAAGTGTTTGGCTTTAGTTAACTAACTGAAAGTGCCCATTATTTGGCCAATTTTCATTTTTGTTAGTTATAGTTATTACAGTAGACCTGTAATTACCCTCGCCGCGTAGCGTAGGTGGAAGGGTACGGTAATTGTTTTGTCTGTGTGTCTGTTAGCAATTTTTCTGGAAAAATAAAAACATTGACAATTCAAACGGGGTACTGGTAGACTTCAAATTATACAAGGAAAAAAATAACGTAGGAAATCTTCTAAAACCTTTTGGTTCTAAAGTTATGACAATTTTTAGTTACCGTTTCACGACTTTAAGATGAAACGAGGGCAATAACGAAAGTATATATGGACACACAAACACAAGTGATCCTGTTTTATGGCTGTCGCTAGCCAAGAAACACTTCAAACTAAAAACAATCTAGGTAATGGTTGCTACTACACCACCATTGATGCAAGATAGAAAGCTACCTAGCTCCACCTACAGGTATGTGGATGTGCATGCTTGCAAAGCGTCATGTACTAAGTAGGCGAGGGTCCCGTCTCGACGGTGCTCGTTTAGTTATAGCTTAGTTAACTAAAAGTCAAAATGCATTCACTTTGACTCATAACTTAAATTAGTCTGGAATGATCAACAATCTTTTTTACCTGCACCATTTTCATATTATCATCTTTCCCATTCTTTTTGTGTATTTAAAATTTCGATCCATTGCTTCATTATTGAGTTTCAGTATAATCATGTATTAACATTATGACATTAAACTATACACTATAATTATTACATATATTAGTCATTACATCCTAATTTTGAGGACATTGTGACACATCCACAATGGCCTCAAAATTAGGATGTGATGACTTTACATTTAGATAAAAATTCCATTGGAGTAAGCACTAGGCCCAAACCATTAATTATTAATAAATGTTTTGATCTGTTATCATGAACTTACTCAAGACTCTAGAAGTGGATTCATTCATACCACACACCCCATTAGGTCCAGTTGCAACATTACATGCATAATTACCAGCAATACTTCCATCAGATCGGTCTAACATGATTGATGAAGCAGATGAGGAGAAGCTGGGATCTCCCTCTTTACTCCACATGTAGATAGGAGAAGGCGGAGTGGTTCCATTAAGTAAATTACATTCGATGGTAAGGCTACCCCCTAAACTTTGATCAACACAAACATCACTACCAACATTAATACCATTTAGACTATCAGTCACTAAACCAGATCCCTCATCAATAATTGGTGCTTCTATTATAAAAGAATTGAAAGAACAAACTTATTATAGGAAAATAATTATATATATATATAATTATATTTAAGAGTTTAGTTTACATTCAAACATTCTTTGTTTTGTATAAAGTGGATTTTTACAGTATTATAGTTAACTACTACTTATATCTTAATTATATAACTAACTACAACTCTATAGTGGATCAAAAAATTGAATTGTATCAACACACAGAGTAAAGGGTTGCCATGGAAACATTACTTAGAACTGTCATCACACAAATAGTATTACTAACCATATATTAGTGTAAATTCACTATCCATAGCACCACATTCACTTGTAACAACACATCTGTAATTTCCTGAACGACCGTTTGTTTCAAGTAATGGTTCAGTAAAATCAAGCATTACATCATCTCTAAACCATGTTGTCGTAAAGACATTAGATGCAAGACAATTAATCCTCACACCTCGACGTCTGCCTGTGGCTTGATCCCTAACTAATGCACAGGAATCATTTCCTATTGATGTCTTAGCTTCTGGAGGGTTAAGAATAAATCCGTCTGCACGCTCAAGCCTAGGAGGTTCACCTATATACAAGATTAGGAATGGGAATGGGACTACGTAGTAGTGTAATCAAGTAAAAGAGTTTGTATGTAAGTTCCATTTGGTATATATAACTTTTAGTATTAATATAGTCGTAAAGCTAAATGTATATTCATTTATAAAGTTCTGTGTCTATATTTTTACATGTATATGTGTTTATCATTGTCATGTAACTCACATGCAGTTCCTAACATGATTGTTAGTGTTGAAGTAGTATCATTACATGGAGAATTTGAAGCTACACATGTGTACACTCCATTAGCACTATCAGTGATTGAACTGATTATATGTGGTGAAGAGACCGATGTACCTCCTGGAGTCATTATCGAAGTGGAGCCACTAGCACTACATGTTAAAGTTACATCTTCTCCTGGTAAAGGGCAAAGATCAAAATTACCAGAGGGAGCTCCAGGTCTCGAACAACCATCATCAGTACCAAGACCAGAAATAGTTCCAACAAAAGAGTCAATAGAAGGATTAACTGTATAACAAATAATACATACATCATACCAAACAAATATATATAATGAATGCACTTCACTCATTGTGCAGAGCACTTGCAACATTTGTGATTGGAAAACAAGCATGTAGTATTCCAATTATTGACAGAAAATTACAGACAATATAATGGATATTTTAATTAAAATTAATATATATTTATATAATGTGCATTTGCGGTTACAACATATACTGCAAGAGTATATAAGTCCTAGTTGCCGAGCACCTTAGTGAAATCTCGACCTTAGTTTGTATATATATATATATATGTCACGCTTAGGAATGCAATAATTAAACATATGACCACAGGCATGTTAATCCGTTGACAGCATGTACTGGTGATGGCGTACTGCTCTAATGTAGAGACGAGTGAGGAACCTATGAGTGAGAGACCTTCAGCATGCCTTCGATGCCTAGATGCACTGAGAAAAAAGAAGCAAAGAGTGTGAGCTACAGAAAAGGCCAAGACAGAGGAGAAAGCAAGAGGTAGAGAACAGAAACAGCGAGATCTAGATGAGAGTCAACGAGAGGCAAAACATTTATGTTAGCATTATCGCAAGGATCACAAGATGACAAATCACTAAATTCTCTCCTCTTTCCTGCCACTATAAGATAAATATACCATGTGTGTGACTAAAACCACGCCTTTCTGGATAATTGACAAACAACAGTGTGGCAAACAACAGTGTGGTAACTTGGGCCAACATGTTTATTATTACCTGAATCTTGTAATATCCAATCAGATTGCTCAATGTATTAATTGATCACATGACTTGGTATATTCACAAATGGCATATAAAAACCTTAATAAAAGAAGTTGTAACAAAGGGTGTGAAGCGTCCTGGATACCAGCTTTCTACCCATTATCTGGAGACCATGATTCAACACACAAGTATAAACAAAGATTAGAATATGTGATACAAGTAGGTGGAGTGAATCAGGTGACAGTCACCTGATCATGACATCATTGCCTCACAAGTGTTGGTCCAAGTTCCTAGACTGTTTTCTGCTGTGGGGCGTGACAGTCTGGGGACGATAGTACCATCACAGCAGAAAGCTTAAAACCAGTACACCCTCTACTCTGCCTATGCAGGCAAGATCTGATACATAAATACATATATGTATGTACATTAATATGTAATTATATATGTTATGCCATGCTGTACTAACAGTTTATAACTTCTACTGACCATTTATAACAGAAGTTACACTTTCACTGCCACACATATTTGAAAGAGTACATATGTATATTCCTGGGCCTGTACTTGATATAGTTTCATCACTACTATCGATAGGTACACCATCTTTTGTCCACATTCTTTCAATGACAGAATTACTCAGATTATTTGGACATTCAATATTCACTCCACCAATTGCTCCACTTGACTGACAAGTTTCTTGCCCAATCCTCAACACTGCAGCATCTTCTTCACGTACAAATCCACTTCCTTCAATAATATCTGGAGCTATATCTATAAGAGAAAGAATTGAAATACCAAATGAATATTGTAAGACATTCTTCACACATTGACTCTAATGGAGTATTTTTCATGATCTATGATTATTATTGACAGATGTTAACCTATTGGAAAGTCCTGAATAATTGGGTAGTGTAATATGAAATGTTTGGTTATTATAAAAACAGTTATTGATTGGTGAAAGCAAACATAGAACAATGGATGTTAATCTATCTAAATAATAGCATATGTTTGTGTCACATAGATGTTTAATACTTAGTTAAGGAAGTTAGTAAGTTACATTGTTCAGGGGAATAAGAATGAAATAATTATATCATCTTTTGTAGTGATAATGACTCATTTGTTGATAAGTCTATTCTCAAATGTCTAAAATGCAACGACCTTATATTCATTTTTTTGTGTTTCCAGTTTTCTTAAATTTGCAACATTAGTTAGAGTTGAACCCTTAATTGACCTTGCTCCACTTTGTGTTGTATTCAGAAACAAACAAAAAGAAAAATTTAGTTCATTTAAACACTCATTCCATGAAATCATACATCTATCAAGAAATACGTAGATACTGGAGCATTATAATTATACGTACATAATTATGTTCCAATTCAATTTATAACATGTTCTATTTTAAAACCCAAATATGACAAATCCCAGACTGCTCAAAATACATATGGCTGACACTTCTAATCCTCTAAACTAATCCTAAGCCCCAAATCCAGACTGCTCCAAATATTATGTGACTGATACACACACACATACACAGACACTTGTTCAGGGGAGCAAGGTAAATTAAGGATTCAACTTGTGCTAATGATTGCAAAAATAAAAAGATTTAAGAAAACTGGAAATACAAAAAATGAATATAAGGTCGTTGCATTTTAGACATTTGAGAATAGACTTATCAACAAATGAGTAATCATCACTACAAATTAAAAATAATTATTTCATCTTACTCCACTTGTGATGTATTTCGAAACAAACAAAAAGAAAGATTTAGTTTATTTAAACACTCATTCCATGAAATGGTACGTCTATCAAGAAATAGTTACTAGAGCATTATAATTATACGTATATAATTATGTTCTATTTTAAAATCCAAATATGACATATCCCAGACTGCTCAAAATACGTTTGGCTGACACTTCTAATCCTAATACCATCCCTAAACTAATCCCAAGCCCCAAACCCAGACTGCTCCAAATATTATATGACTGATACACACACACATACACACATACATATGTACAAACACACACAAACACACATATACATCATATACTCATATACACACACATACACAGACACTTACACACACAACTAAGCCACAAAGCTTAACCATAAGCCATCCTAAATTCTGAAACCTAATTGCAATTATGACTAAGACAGGTTTTACATGGGTAAGGTGAGTTGGATAATAATTAAAGTATGTAACATTATGGGTTTAATACACCACACCTATATAGTGATATGTATATGTGTATAGACTTTAGCAATATTAATAACAAGTGACTTTATTAACTATGAACATTGGTCAAAATAAGTGTAATCTCAATCAATCCTCCTTCATCATTAAACTTACTTATGATTGAAGTTGCAGTATCGAATCCAAATCGATTTGTCAAATTACACACCATTGTTCCAATAATATCATTAATTGATGAGGTCAAGTCATCATTAAAAATTTGCAGTCGATCATTTAGATCAGGTCTAGCAGTATCAGAATCAAATATATTAATTTCATCAGGTTGAGCTCTTCCATTTAATGTCCAGGTGGCAACTGGAGCAGTTGGATTTTGAGAAATAGGAAAACTTTGATTATGATAACAATTTATCAATAGTTCTGGAGGCATATTACTCCCACCAAGACAGAAGTCATTACCAATATTAATAATCCGATTTGCTCCCTGTTCCATAACCTCAGGACCATCTTCAATAACAGGTCCAAAACCTACAATAGGTTAATAATTATGTAATTAAATTATATATTCATGGTTTTGATCATAATTTGCTCTGAAGCAAAAATAAATCATATATATATAGTATTGGATGAAATACATACCTCTAACATCCTTTTCAATAGTTGATGAGTTACATATTGGCTGTGGTTGAAGAGGTATCATTCCACATGCCATACATCGGTATACACCAGCACTGCTTTCTACAGCTTGTGATGGTAAGCTTGACCTTCTGATATCTAGTATCTCGTTGTGTGTTCCATTAATTAAGAACCTGTACATTAAACAAAATCATGTAACTTTCCTCTTTATAGTAACTATGGAGATGCAAAAGAAATATGATTATTTCCAAAATGTCTAATCTCATTCCAGAATGTCTGCTAATGAGTGTTTTTTATTATAATTGTATATAATTACAATTACAACGAGCGTCATTGGGACCAGACCTTCGCTACGTGGCAAAGTAATACTAACTTTAAGTTTCTCTAAATATAATATGCCAAAAGATTATTACAATTATATATCATTGATCATTTGTATGGTCATATAATAATGAAAACATTTACTTCAGATGGTTTACTATATGTGTACAAAACATATAAAGTAATAAAATTGTACTGGCATGTTAGTTTGTATAACATTATATAGTTATATATATATATATATATATATATATATATATATATAAACTAACATGTGAGTACTTACTTATTACTTCATAATTGAAAGATTTTAGTATCATTATACTAGTCTCTTTGTTGTCTATACTAAAGGTCATTCACGTTCACTATAACCTCGGAAACTTGTCCATAACTTTAGTTTGGAATGACTAACATTTTTTTCACCTGTACCATTTTCTTATAATAGTCCTTCCTGTTCTTTTTTGTGTATGTCAAGTTTCAATCCATTGCTTCATTATTGAGTTACAATATAATCATGTATTAACCTTATGACATTAAACTATACATTATATTACATATAAAGTCCTCACATCATAGTTTTTGAGGACATTGTGAATGTGAACAGCTATTATAAGTCTTACATTAGTCTCTGTTTTATCTCAAAGTAGAAAGAAAGATCCTCAATGAGTCCTGTAAAATGTTCTATATAGGAAGACAGGTCCTCAGACTGCTGACCAAACATTCCAAGTCATGTGCACAGCATGAAATTTGAAATAGGTTGGAGCTAGTAAGTCATGGAGAATGCCAGCGCTCGATGTTGTAGCAACCACTACCCCAATTTTGTTTGCTTTGATGTAGTGCTTTGCTAGCGATAACAATGATATAGGAGTAGTTATGTTTTGATGTGTCCAGATGTCCCCAAGAGTTTTCTCAAGTCTATGTACTCGAAAGCTAGGGCCTGAAGAAGTAAGTGTAAGCCTGATTGCAGTCTAAGTACACAGATCTTTGATGAACTGACTGAAGTACTCCTTCAAGGGTTCTAAATTATGAATTCCTCGTGTCTGAAACTCAAAAACTTATTATACTTACTTATTAAAGATTCTTGGATAATATTTATACTGTTTCTCTGCTATATACAACAGTTATTAGCAGTTTTACATCATTTCTCAATCTTCCTGCTGGTCTGTAGCTCAAACGTGCGTTCTGCAATGTAGCTCAAAGTGCGTGGAAAGCAATTATAGCAATGGTCCTAAGGGCAATAAATATAGAGCTCTTCAAGTAGGCTTGAGGTAGTCAGGCGTGGCCTGACCTTTGCGTTTACGTAAACGCAAGTGTCAGGCCATGCCTGAGTAGGCTTGAGGATGTTTCAAGTCAGCTTGCAAGTCAACTTTCGTGTGCTAAATTATACAGATTAAAACCCTAATGACAAAAGACCCCAGGATCGAGGACACAAAAATTGACTTGAGAAGTTTCAAGCCAACTTGAACATTCTTGAGCCTACTTCAAGAGCTCTGAATGGTTTGGCGTTCTATATTTATATGTGCGTATATATTGCACTCAAAGCCAGTCCAGACAAACTGATCTAACAAAGGTAGCTAAGGTACAATCCTGGAATTAGGTAAAAATATGAGTAAAACTGCTGAGAAAGAATTGTTATAACTACTACTTCTTTGCAATGCTAATTAATATTAATAAAAAATTAATTATATGAAATATAAATTTGTGTGATAATAATTAAATTAATTAAAGAATAATCAATTCAAAAAAATGATATTAAAACCAAAAAAGCACACAAACAAGATTGGGTTGTTACCTTAGCAAGAAAATTAAAATAACCACTTCCATAATCCATATAACCTTACATAAGTATAGCTGTTGAGTATAAACAAAAAAGTATACTTATGTAGGGTTGTTATATGGAAGTGGTTATTTTAATTTTTTTGCTAAGGTACCATCCCTCTTTTTCTATTGTATATACAGTGAAACCCCTCTACTCAGGACACCCTGAAATGAGGACACCTCTGTATTAAGTCATAATTAAGGACAGTTAAAACTGTCCCAAACTATGGTTTATAATATAAATTCACCCCTGATATGAGGACACCCCTGTAATCAGGACACTTTTATTTGTCCCAAGGGTGTCCGGAATAGAGGTTTCACTGCATACTCTTGCTTTTAATGATTAAAACATTGCGTTTTTCTCCAAATGAAGTATTTGTGAATAGAATAATTTTAATTGCTTGCTATAGCTTTTTGTTTTACATGATTGGGATGTATAATATATAATTCTAGAGCTAATCTAATGCTCTATGGAGGTAAGACAAAAAAATCAATTTTGATCCATAAGACTGGTTTTCGTGGACCCTGTTACATATATAATATATATGTAATCATGTTTATTAGGCATAATTATGATAAGCATAATAATTATATAGTATATACAACAAATTATTGGTATATGATAAGCATAATACGTAATTAATTATATAGTTGACAATTTCAGCCGTACAGAAGCAACCTCAGTTATACATCACTCATAGTTTTTGATATGTTTTGAAGCATGGGCCAAATTTGCTCAATAAATGGTTAGTGTGTGCACTGTGCACCATTGGGAATACATCTTGAGCCAATTAGATGCTGTTAGTGACAATAAAATCAAAATTAACTGTGGTGCTTATCAAAAACTCTTTAAAATGACACATTCTGTTTGTGGAAGTATTGCTGTAAGGTTATAGTGTATATTCTATGCATATTAACTATGTAAGTAATAGTTAGAACACACTTTACCGTGATTACGTGTTTTAATGTAGCACGAGGGCGAGTCAATAAAGGTTGAGTTTACATAATGCACGAGCCGAAGGCGAGTGCGTTATGTAAACGAGACCTTTATTGACCGCCCAAGTGCTGCATTGAAACACACAATGCACTGTCAAGTGTGTTCTAAGTGATTTATTGACGATCTGGTAAACTACCACTGTTGTTGGAGCTGCTTCGTTAGTAGAGGTGAGCAAAGTGTGCAATAACTAACTTATTGCACGCAAAAGTGTGCAATAAGTGATTTAATGTTCAATCATGTGACGCATTATCTGCACTCTGATTGGCCACAGGTCACATGATCAGCAATAAATATGTATAATGCATTACTATAATCAGAGGCGAATTTAGGATGGGGCTATAGTACAATTCTATACTTATTTTTTATATTCCTGCTATACAGAAATAATTATACTTTAACTTAAACAAGAGAATGCTGTACTTCTTTTTTTTTGTGGCTGATCTGTCGCTGAAATTATAATTGTAGAACAGCATCTGATATATTACAAATGGCGTCCCATCGTAATGTAAGCAGGTTGCTGTAGTGGCTGAAAGTATTTGTTGTCTAGGTCGAGAAACAGTACAGTACAGCAATACTTCAGTGGAATATAACTGTAAATGAATTTGTATTTGTGCTAGAACTACTTTGATAGCTCTTGAAATGTAGAAATCATTTTTTTACGAAAAACATATATGAAGATTTAGCCAGTTTTGGTGCTTCTCTGGCCATCTAAAAGATATTGTTAGACATTAAAATACTCAATATCAAAAGGTAAGTCTGTTATCTGTAGAGCAGTGTTTTTGATATAATCTCATCATATGGTGCAGCATTGCCCCAATGGCACTGCACAGTTCTCTCTTTGGGCCAATGGTGCACACACTAACCATTGTTGAGCCAATTTGGCCCATCAAAACCTTTGTAGCAGAGATTTCAGCTCATATGAAATGTATTGGTGGCCATGTTTTTTGGAGCCATTCCTACAGAGCTTGGTAACATTTATCCTTTGGTGACTATATTAGTATCATTTCTGTCTGGAAAGAAGTGGGGGATTATACAGATTACTTCTACTCATCTTGTCAGACGCACACGATTAACAGTAATTTTAATAATTTTTTTATTTTAATAAACACTTATTACACCTACATAGCAGCTTGCACCGGTGCTGTACAACAGATGGTTTACTCAATATACTGGAGTTTGACGCTTCTATATATAAATTCTCAACAACACATTATACAATGTAGTCTAGTAACATACTGTGTGATTGATTCATCAAGTGGAAGTGATGATTCAAGTAATGGTTCCTCAGCACCAAGACTTTCTAGATCGGTATTAAGTCTTTGTATAAACCAAGTTACCATTATAGTTACTGTTGGAACTGAAGGATTATCACTATCTAGTCTTTCAACCACACGACTGCAGTCTAGTATCACATCAACGTCTTCTCGAATTACGATTGATCTCTGCATATCATTGTCAGAAAATTCAATCCGTGCAGTAGTACCTGTAAGTAAGTAATCAACATGTTGTTAAAGCACCCCTGCAAGTGCATTACACATATTACAGCATGACAGGTATAGTCAAGCACTTGCTTGTGCTATATACTTGTGGAGACTAGAACTCGGGTATTGTAATTTCGCAGATGAAATTGTCTACTCACCACCCCCACCCCCTAATAAATGTTCAGGTAAACTTACCTTGTTCCACAACTGTGTTATCAACAGGCACAACTAGAGGACCAGGCCATGTGAATACAACCTCCGTATGTGCGTTACAACTGTTAAACAACAGAAAGAAGGTCTGCGAAATGAATAAGTAAATAATATTGAAATGGTTGATCATGACTCACTGTTAGCACTAGCAAGTGAAGAGCCATCTCCGCAGAAAGCTTGCAGTTGTCTCCACTCTGTGCAAGAAACACCAGCAGGCTACAACAGAGCGTGTTAGGTCTACAATAAAGCCGTCTAGAGAGGTAATATTGTCTCACATCAGAGGCTCAGCGGCGTTAGAGCAGGACAGTATGTGTAGTAAGTCCCCGGAAATTACTTGCTCTTGAGTGCGTAGGCGTTAGCGACGTCGTAGTTTGGGTAAAACAAAAAGCATATATATGGATAGATATGATCTGTAACAAACAATGCAAACCTTAGTCCGGAATGAATAAGACCATCTGTGCTTTACCATTTTCGCTTTTCTATCATGCGTTTATGTTGCACCTTATCCTCCCAAATGAAGTCTGGCAAGTCTGTACTTCCCGAAGAAGAATAACAGCATTATTTTGAATTTTTAACAATAATTAAATGGATAGAACGATTGCAATAGAAGAGGAACATGCAGCACTCTGACTCAAAAATAAGTGTAAGATTGAAGCTACCATCATATGCATGTACTATACATATCTTTCACTACTACTGTGTGTAGAATATGAATATGAGTAATCATCTTCCACATTCATTTGAGCTATATATATATATATATATATATACACAGGTATGAATACTGATATGGAAGAAAAACCCAAGAGCCATACAAACCCGATGCTGAGTTTTAAGAAGGTCTTGGAGCATGGGTTTAATGATAGTTGGTTTGATGATAGGACTGGTGGTTTTACAGACTGAAAGTGACCATATTTTAAACCAATCTATACTACGTAACATCAATCAATATAAAATTTTGTTATCAGAGAGCACTCATATGTATGTATACTGTGGTTATAAGAGTCTGGTAGAAAATGTTTTAATGTTTTCAAGATCATTCCAGTTGTAAAAAAAAAAACAGGAACCATGCATTGTTCACACCTAGAAACGGTAAGAAACCTTACCTGATGCATATTTTAGTTGAATCAATGCATAAAGAGATGGACATAATATTTATATTATAGACACATCAATAATAATTATATGAATGAAACACTCACAGCACTCCATGGTGTTGTGGTGTTCCATCCTTCCTCCTTATAGTTCATGCACCCCATCAACTATATGTGTGGAGGATACTTATGTACATGAACTCACACAAGAACATACCTACAAAAGGTTGCTTTAGATGACTAAAACTAGATTGCAAGATGATTAAAAAAGAGATCTCGTGATAATAGATGATAGGAGAAAACTTGCAAACTGAATGAAAAAGCAATAAGATGCACATCAAATTAATTAGTGTTGTTGTATATAGTCAACTGAAAGTGCATGAAAATTATTGTCATACTAAAACAACACTAATGTACCGTACATCAACAGATGACTAATTCTACTATCCTTTTGATTGGTATAAGTATGCTTAAGTGCCAACAAGGAAAGGATCGGAAAGGATGCCTTGCATTCAATATGTCTGGCTATATATGTAGTAAGCAAAAAATACTTAATTAACTACACCATCACTCACAAGAATATGGTGTAGCTTTCCCAAAGTTTTCAAAATTTATATAGAAGATTCAAGCAGCAAGTCATTAAAAAAAATTTTTGTGGCTCATAAAAATACAGAGAGATAATCAGAGTTCTATCTAGAGATTTGGTTTGGGAAGCTAATTCTGCAAAGAAATGTTTTTGGTTGGCCACACACATTTTCCTTCCTTAAACTGCACTCTGTTCTGCAAACTGTGGTAGACACTATTTGGGAGTAGTACTATAATTATCTGGAGTTTTGTTTAGGAGAGGAAGCTGAACTTTTGGGGGGAGAAGCTTCCCCACCCCAGTAGATAGAACCTAGTCTGGCATAGCCAGATCCACCGCTGAGTCTGGCTACGCCAGACTAGATAGAAACCTGATAATAAATTTAGTTGATGAGGAAGATGTATGTAGAGGGTTGCCGCCTTGCAGGATATTGAGGGGTGGGTTTGACAATGCCTGACTAGGATGTTCCCCTTCCTGTGTAAAACTCAAAATATTTTCTAAAACTAGAAATCGGATGTCTGACACAACTTGATGCAATTGCAGCATCTATCTAATTTCAGTGGCATACCAATGTCTATCAATACTCCACATAGTGTAGGAATTTTGCAACCTTTTGCACTTAATGTGCTATTTTAAAATTAAAATTAGAGTTCAAAGCTCTGTTTTACAGTTATTGGTCCTTCATTATTGACAACTCCTATATATATATATAGCTGCATAACCTCAATTATTTCAGCTCCACATAAACATAACTATATACTGAATCAAGATTGAATACAAAATTCAGTTCATCAAAAACAGGTGGCATACAGTGATCTGAAACACATAGTGTGATCAAATACATGCACAAATTGTATACTAATGCATCATAGTTTTGTTCAGTGTGTTATTATGAAAATGAATAGAAGAGTTTCTTATAACTGAAAGGAAAAAAAACAACAAGTACTACTATTATATAACTGTTAAATATTCTCTACAGGTGAGAAACTTTTGCTGATCAATCAACAATGGTATTCAATACACTTAAAGTTTTCTGGTATCCTTTCCTTTCTTGGAACCTAAATCAACAAACAACACATTTGTGATCATTGGTACATTATCATGACTATAGAAATCATACCAAGCGAAAGATTGATGAATAATTTTCAAGTAAACAAGCTCCCCAATTCCTCAAACAGGCACCATCATACTCTCCTTTGTTATCAACACAATCAAATTCACATGAAGAAGGTAAAGCTGTAGAATAGTGACAGGCTTGACAATTAGATACACTGTAGTCTTTAGAACAGCCACTTGAGTCTGTGTTTGGACTAATGAGTAGAAGAATGTGTAATTAACAAATGGAGAGCATTATAATTAATGTGCTATGCACACTATTCACATAGTTATTAAATAAATGTGGTATGTACAAATAAATGTATGTATGAATGCATGCATGCATCAATGTATGTATTTGTGTTGGTATATCTGTCATAATAATTATTGGTTTGAATATCATACAGGGAACACATGGCTTTTCTTTCTCTTGCACAGAATATCGGACTACATGTTGGAGGTTTATCTATATGAATTAAAGCATCCATTATTACAATAATATGGGTTAACAAGATGATATACTTACCACTACATGCTTTTTCACATTCATGTAATGCACGGAATTTGTTTACATTTCCTAAACAACCTGAATATAGAAACAGCTCACACGTCTTTGTAACTGAATTATAAAAGTATCTTTTTATCCTTCCATTACATACACCTCTTTTAGCTGGTAGGGTACATTCTGAAGTTGATATAATCACAGTTTGAATTATCATGCATGCCTATTGTAAATTGACCAATCAGGTTGCTTAAAATTAGGTTGATAACAACCTAATTTGAAGGTTGATAACTAGTTATCAACCTCACATTTTAAGCGATTTGATTAGTCACTTCATTTACTGCTCATTCCTGGGATATAGAAAACATGTATTGTTTTTTGAAGCAATGTATTTCATCATACAAGCAAATTATTACAGATGCATTGCTTATATTAGTAGCTACAGCCTGTCACATAAAGCTGTCTTTGATTTGGGCCTTCATTAAGCTCTGTAGATTTTAATGTATCTGTAGCATATATAAAACACAACAAGTAGGACTGGTCTTACTGCCTTAATTAAGCAATTCTTGATCATCGACTCATCTGGCTGGAAGAACCACTTGCACACCATTTGTGGAGGAAGAGTCAGAATGGTCCAAAAATCTACTTGTTTATTAGTTCTCTTTTGTTACTTTGTTAAAGAAATTGATTGAACTGTTTGTCAGCTTATAGTCTAAAGAGTCACAAAATCCATACTAGGTTAATTGGAGACTTGCATGGTAGAAAATGGATATACATCTTAGTACTGCTTTATCAAACCTCATGCCTTTCAGTTTGATAAATCCTTTACTTTGGTGTATAACTATAATTAAGACCTCCAAAATTAATTATAGTTACTATATATAGTAACAATGATGTTATCATAGAATATTCCATACAAATGAAGTATTAACAGTAAGTATTATCATGCATATAATTATGTTCCACTAACTAGGACATTCATCCACGGAAACACATTTGTTTGTGTCTTCATCTAATAGTTTCCCTTCTGGACAACCACAGCCACGTTGACACACAGCTGTACACAAAAGTGGATCAGCCAGTTCAGCACAGGTACGAGGACAAGAACGACAGTCATTAAATACTTCACCTGGTGGACATTCTGACAACAGAGAACAGATAGATGACTAATGTACAAATATAGCATTCTACAAAAAAAAAATACTCTAACCAAAACTTGGAGATATAAAGTCACAATCATTTTAGTTATTGATGAAAGCTTAAGAAAATTGATCCAGACAATTGAAGGGTTAAGATAGAGGACTAATAATATACCCAGGTTAATATGAAAACTCTCAAAATGTGTTTCAGGAGCAAATAAAAATTCAAGAAATCATAAATATTTCCATATTTGGTAGTGAGGGTACAAATATCCAATTTTAATGCATTTTTCTGCAATATTGACAACTCCCAGTAGTTGATTTTGCATTAGTCCCCATTATGATTCTGAGCTATTCATAGTAAATCAAAAAATAAAATACACAAGACAAAAATTCACATGAAACTAATGTCAACCTATCAGACAAAATTCAAAGACTGCATAATAATATAATATAATTTCTGACAATTAGTCACCACTATTGGAGCTACAGATGACAATCATATTGTAAAATACAATGTTTTTGCATCGTAGTTTATACATTCTCAGTTATTCATATATTTTACCTCCACATGTATCACATCCACACCGATCAGTAGAATTGGGTGGAATGATGACTGAACAATTCTCAGGAAGAGGATCACAGTCTGGACAAGGACAGTCTTCAGGAATTATACACGTATTGTTGAATGTGTCCAACACCTGATACAATCAATATAAGAAAATTATCATGGTTCTCTTGTTCCCATCCATTTGTAAGAGTTGTGTCAATATTATCAATTTGTACAAATATATATGAGACTAATAATTTCAGAAATAATCAATTTCATATTGAACTGACACTGCTCTCAATGTATGAGACTGACACATACGTAGCAACCCTACGTAAGTATAACTTCTTTGTGTTTTGCTCTTAGCTATATATGTAGCTTATGTAGGGTTGTTATGTGGAAGTGCTTAGTTGCTAAAGTACCATCCAAATCTTTGTTTCTGTGCTTTTAGGTTTTGATATCCCTACATGATCTTTCGTTTCAGAAAATGTTTTTATTATTCTTTTTCATATTGAGTTGAAACTGCCCTCATTAATTAATCATAACTTTTTTCTATCAGCTACTATTTGGGAGTGTGTAACTAAATTGATATTATTTATAAAATATGCTCTCTTCGTGCAAGTTAATTCCCTTACCATGCCTAAAGGACAATCACAACCTGGACTAGGAACAGCTGCACAAATTACTTGCCCCAAATTTTCACAAGTTTTTTCTTGGCAAGTTCCTCCAGACGATGTAAATATTTGTCCTCTTGCTTCACAGAACACTGTCAAAATTTAATAATAATTAATTATTATTTATAAACATTTCTAAATCAATTTTGCATGTGAAAATCATTTGATTTTTAAGTTTACCAAATACTTAAATCAACTGGTCATTTTTTTTAACTGTCTTGTTACAAGAAGCCACTTTGAAAGTTTTACAGTGGAACCCTCTATTCCAGACACCCTTGGAACAAATATACGTGTCCTGATTACAGGAGTGTCCTCATTTCAGATTATGAAGCATAGTTTGTAGGTGTCTTTAATACAAGGGTGTCCTCAATAGAGGGAATTCACTGTATGACATGTAGCTAAAAAATAATTGATTTAAAAAACCATTTTTGAAAAATTGATTTTTGCATGCATATATATAGTAGTCACACATTAGGAAGTTATATATACCACAATCATCTGTTACTTCAATATCTCCTGAGAAGAACCTAACTGTGCATCCTCCACACACATCAAACACACATTTAGCATCAGGAAAATTGAGACATTTTTGATGATCACACAAGTTAAATGGACATTTAATTTCAGGTTTGTCATCAGGACATACAGCTATATGGAGAGAGAGTGACACACTTGTGAATAATGGTATGCAATATCAAACTTCAAACCTCTAGACAAGAATTTGAAGGTGGTGGGGGGTCATTCATTGAAAATGAATAATGTCTGTGTAGGTTACCAATTCACTATTTTTTAATGGTCAGATAATTAATAATAAAGTAAAAATACAGTAATTAGCACGCATTCTGTCATGGCATCAGCATGCATGTATCCATAGCAACCTACTTGACTAACTGTGATGTGATGTAATATAAATGAAGTTTGAAATGATAAAGTACAACACTCCTTATACCATGTTGTTTGAATTGACCAATCAGATTGCTTTATATCAGGCGAATAAATATATATACTTCCCATTGGCTTTCCACACTCAGAATGTAAATCACATGACAACCTCAACTTCATTGTGTAACCTATTACTTACAACACTCTTCAGTAACTTCAACACTATTTACATAGAATCTTGCATTACATCCTCCACAGTAATCAGGCAAACAGTTAGCACCAGGAATGTTTGGACAGTAGGCATTGTCACAAGGATTAGATAGACAATTGAATCGTTCAATATCAGGATCACATGACGTATCTGATGATAAATGTATGTATGTCAACAAGTGTGTAAAAATAGTTAGTATTGAAAACAATCAACAATTATAATTTTAGTGAAGAACTAATAGACTTGTCATAAATACCTAGTAGGCCGATATGCAATTATTGGATTGGTATTTATCAATGTTTGTGATTGTCTATCAAATTAGTACTGAAATGCAACATACAAATGAAGTGGAGTTTATCCACTAGTTTAATGTCAGTAAATTGATAATTCACTATCTGATTTACATAACAGAGATGCTAGTTATCCTCATGCCAGCAAACATGTCTGAGAGTATGTGATTAATTGATTCGTTGTGTTAATGGGTGCAAAATAATGTTATTTTTATGATTGCTTTTTGTGTCCCATATTCATTAATCATTGATGACTTTCTCTTGCACGAAGCAGAACAGCCTATTATAGTTATTATTTTGATTATCAACTTTTAAAGAACTTTAGGAATATATTTCAGATAGAACAGCTATTAGTTCTAGTTTCTACATAAGCTATTAGCAGCTTTCTTCCTGCTAGTCTGTCGAGCTTGAGAGTGCATTCTATTTTGCAAAACAAATTGACCAAGCCCCCCCCCCGGATGACGTAACTTGCTTATCTACATATGTATACATTGTATAGTCATGTATGTAACACAAACATTATACATTGAAACAACCATATGTGGGACATTAAATCTGTTAAGTATCTTGTAGTTCATCAACTATAGTTGATTTCTCATCTTCTCAAAACTCAACAAGATGAATTACAGGAAGTATCATTTATAACTACGTATGTCACTCACTGCACATTGTTGTAACTTCAGTAATACCAACAGTGTATCTTGGTTTACATGAATCACAAGCATCAACTTCACATTGAGCATTGGGAAATGCATTACAAATTAAATAGCTGCATGGATTCACTAAACACTCTCTGTTTGGATTAGCACCACCCGGACATCCTGAAAATAATGAAAAAGAGGTAAGAAAATTAACATGCAGAAATATTAGAGATAGCAAATAGAAATACATTTCATAATCAGATTTTCATTTAGAAGTATGAGGAGAACATGTCTAGATGAGCATGTCTGAACATTTCTTGAACACGTGATAAATCACCTATGTATATGTATGTTCAAATCTATAAGCAAGCAAGCATGTATACAACTTACCACATACCCAAATGGCTATCTTAAGAGCCTGAGTACAAGGCTAGTACGCAATGGGGACATGCTCCCTCATGTTAGATACATTCTTTGTTCAGCATTAAAGAAAATATACTTTTGATGAAGTAGATTATATAGAACTCCATGCAGTATACAAATCATACTCCATCATCTTATAAATATCATCTCTCTTTGGCTGCAATCATTATAATCTCATGTTATGAGAACAAAACTATTATATAATTATGTCTAGTGTACTAAGATGCTCCTTTTCGAAGGATGGAAATGAACCTAACTGAAAATGATCAATCATGAATGACCGTGTACATATGCAGGAATACAGGTCCTACCATTCTAATATGTTTCATATATATGTACTATAATGTTAATATCATCATTTTGAGTACTTTTACTGACACTTTGAGTGGCTTACTCAACATTCTCTTTGCAGTACATAACTTACCATATGTAAAATTATTTTCACATACATGTATATGTTTCTGACTTACCACAACTACCGACACAATCTGCCATAGTGGTGAATATGTTACCTCGTCCTTTGCAGCCACCAAACTGACATTGTTCAGTGTCGGAATTGTAAAACCATCCTCTAATTGGATTCACACAAGTACTAGAGTTTGTATTATATGCACAGACATCTGTAAATTGATTAATTAATATTTTCCATTCAGTATTATCATGGGATGCCTATCTTCCAATATCACACAGATCTCCTGTGTATCCATATACAACTACAGGTATTAATACCTACACATACACTATTGATGCAAGATGGACTGCACAGAGCTGGATGTGGTTACAGGTTATAAAGAATAATAAATATATATGTTTTTAAAAATGAAACAGCATTTTTGAAAGCACAATAAACAAGATTGGGATGGTACCTCAGCAACACAATTAAACTATCTACTTCCACATAACAACCCTAGGCATAGCTAGAGAAAAAGCAAAATATGAAAACAGTTTATGAATATAATAGGTCTGGAGGCATAACAAAACAGATGTTGTTACCAATATTAACAATCAAATCACTTATAACCCCAGGATCTTCAAATTATGTGCATGTATCATTGTCATGTAACTCACAACTTCCTAACATGATTGTTAGTGTTGAATTATCAGCACCACATGAAGGATTTGAAGCTACACATGTGTACTCTCCTTCAGTACTATCAGTGATTGAACTGATTATATGTGGTGAAGAGACTAGTTGACCTCCTGGAGTTATTATCATAGTGGAGTCACTAGTAGTACATGTTATAGTTACATCTTCTCCTGGTAAAGGGCAAAGATCAAAATCACCAGATGGAGCTCCAGATCTTGAACAACCATCGTCATTAGTACCAAGACCAGAAATAGTTCCCATAAAAGAGTCAATAGAAGGATTATCTGTGAAACAAATATACATACGTCATACATTAATAATTATATCTCATACATCTGATATGGGTGGGTACACATTAATATGTAATTATAATGTAATAAATTCTACTGACCATATATAACAGAAGTTGCACTGTCACTGCCACACATATTTGAAAGAGTACACACGTATATTCCTGGGCCTGTACTTGATATAGTTTCATCACTACTATCAATAGGTACACCATCTTTTGTCCACATTCTTTCAACGACAGAATTACTTAGAGTATTTGGACATTCAATATTCACTCCACCAATTGCTCCACTTGACTGACAAGTTTCTTGCCCAATCCTCAACACTGCAGCATCTTCTTCACGTACAAATCCACTTCCTTCAATAATATCTGGAGCTATATCTATAAGAGAAACAATTGAAATACCAATGAATATTGCAAGACATTCTTCACACATTGTTGATCCAAAATTCCTATGATTATTTTTGACTGATGTTAATCTATCTAAATAACAGTATATATTTGTGTCACATAGATGTTTAATACTTAGTTAAGGAAGTTAGTACGTTACATTGTTAAGGGGAGCAAGGTCAATTGGATTCAACTTGTGCTAATGATTGCAAAAACATTTAGGAAACACAGAAAATCAATTTAAGTTGTTGCATTTTAGATATTTGTGAATAGACTTATCAACAAATGAGTAATCATCACTACAAAAGATGATATTTATTTCTTATTCACTTTGTGTTGTGTTCAGAAACAAACGAAAAGAAAGATTTAATTCATTTAAATACTCAAATTCTCTCATTCTATGAAATCATACTTATTATTAGTCTGTCGAGAAATAGTTATTGGAGCATCATATTATGTTCCAATTCAATTTATAACATGTTCCATTTTAAAACCTTCCAAATATGACATATCCCTAAACTAATCCCAAGCCCTAAACCCAGACTGCTCCAAATATTATATAACTGATACACACACATACACTGACACTCACACACACAACCAAGCCACAAAGCTTAACTGTAAGCCGTCCTAGAACTCCCAGTTTATCCTGAAACCTACTAATTGCAATTATGGCTAAGACAGGTTTTACATGGCTCAGGTGAGTTGGATAATAATAAAAATATGTAACATTATGGGTTTAATACACCACACCCATATAGTGATATGTATATGTGTATAGACTTTAATAACAAGTGACTTTATTATCTATGAACATTGGTCAAAATAAGTGTAATCTCAATCAATCCTCCTTCATCATTAAACTTACTTATGATTGAAGTTGCAGTATCGAATCCAAATGGACTTGTCAAATTACACACCATTGTTCCAATAATATCATTAATTGATGAGGTCAAGTCATCATTAAAAATTTGCAGTCGATCATTTAGATCAGGTCTAGCAGTATCAGAAACATATATATTCACATCATCAGGTTGAGCTCTTCCATTTAATGTCCAGGCAGCAACTGGAGGTGGATCTTGAGTAACAGGAAAACTTCGATTATGATAACAATTTATCAATAGTTCTGGAGGCATATTTCTCCTACCAAGACAGAAGTCATTACCAACATTAATAATCCGATTTGCTCCCTCTTCCACAACTCCAGGACCATCTTCAATAACAGGTCCAAAACCTACAATATGTTAATACGTAATTATGTAGTTTTGATCATAATTTGCTCTGTAGCAAAAATAAATCATATATAGTATTGAATGGAGTAAATACCTCTAACATCCTTATTAATAGTTGATGAGTTACATATTTCCACTTGAGATATCATTCCACATGCCATACATCGGTATACACCAGCACTGCTTTCTAAAGCTTGTGATGGTAAGCTTGACCTTCTGATATCTAGTATCTCGTTGTGTGTTCCACTTATTAAGAATCTGTATATTGAACAAAATAATGTAACTTTCCTCTTTATAGTAACTATTGACATACAAAAACAGATAATACTAATGGAAGTTGTGCATTACAAACACAGTTTTGGTCTTCATATTGAGAAGTATCCCACTGTGTGATGACCAATAGTCATTACTGATGACCAACTCATGTCTGAAATACAACGTAATTGCTCTTACACAACTTTTGAAATGTACTTTCATGCAATGGATTGAATACACAATAAAGAATGGGAAGGGACAAATGAGTTATGAAGTCCAGGAAAATGTGAATGACCTTTAATTTTTAGTATAGTCTACAGAACAGCAGGAAATCTCCTGCAATCAATAGCTGTTCTAACTGTCAGTATAATCAATCCAAAACACTACGTCAGAATTATTGTTGTGACATGTGAATAGTACTTTTGGCTAATTGGAATATATCACTAACTTCATATTGAATTGACATTCCCCATGCTATGCATAGAGTGCGTGGAACTACTAGTATCAATTCTTACTTAAAATAGATATCTATAATAATTATATATATACTATAAAATTATCATCAACACATTATTCAATGTAGTCTAGTAACATACTGTGTGATTGATTCATCAAGTGGAAGTGATGATTCAAGTAATGGTTCCTCAGCACCAAGACTTTCTAGATCAGTATCAAGTCTTTGTATAAACCAAGTTACCATTATATCTAAAACATTATCACTTTCTAGCCTTTCAACCACACGATTGCAGTCTAGTATCACATCAACGCCTTCTCGAATTATGATTGATCTCTGCATATCATTGTCAGAAAGTTCAATCCGTGCACTATCAGCTGTAAGTAAGTAATAAACATGTTGTATCTATGTATATATCTTTGTTGAACACTCCTTTTCTTGAGAGGAATGGGGTCACTTTATGTGTGCACATATCAGGCAGTTATCACACCTAAACCTTTTGTTTTGGGATTTGGGGAAATGTACCTTCCCACCCCGTCATATTTATTCTGGTATAATAAACATTAAACTTACGTGGTTCCACAATTGCGTTATCGATAGGCACAACTAGAGGACCAGGCCATGGGAATACAGTCTCCGATTGTGTGTTATTTCGTACATCTGATGTGGGTACACATTAATATGTAATTATAATGTAATAAATTCTACTGACCATATATAACTGAAGTTGCACTGTCACTGCCACACATATTTGAAAGAGTACACACGTATATTCCTGGGCCTGTACTTGATATAGTTTCATCACTACTATCAATAGGTACACCATCTTTTGTCCACATTCTTTTAATGACAGAATTACTAAGAGTATTTGGACATTCAATATTCACTCCACCAATTGCTCCACTTGACTGACGAGTTTCTTGCCCAATCCTCAACACTGCAGCATCTTCTTCACGTACAAATCCACTTCCTTCAATAATATCTGGAGCTATATCTATAAGAGAAACAATTGTAATACCAATGAATATTGTAAGATATTTTTCACACATTGACTCTAATGGTTGGTCCAAAATTCCTATGATTATTTTTGACTGATGTTAATCTATCTAAATAATAGTATATATTTGTGTCACATAGATGTTTAATACTTAGTTAAGGAAGTTAGTACGTTACATTGTTATGGGGAGCAAGGCCAATTAAGGTGCTAATGATTTTATTCCAAAAACATTGAGTTGGATAATAATTAAAGTATGGGTTTAATACACCACACCTATATAGTGATATGTATATGTGTATAGACCTTAGCAATATTAATAACAAGTGACTTTATTATCTATGAACATTGGTCAAAATAAGTGTAATCTCAATCAATCCTCCTTCATCATTAAACTTACTTATGATTGAAGTTGCAGTATCGAATCCAAATGGATTTGTCAAATTACACACCATTGTTCCAATAATATCATTAATTGATGAGGTCAAGTCATCATTAAAAATTTGCAGTCGATCATTTAGATCAGGTCTAGCAGTATCAGAAACATATATATTCACATCATCAGGTTGAGCTCTTCCATTTAGTGTCCAGGCGGCAACTGGAGGTGGATCTTGAGTAACAGGAAAACTTCGATTATGATGACAATTTATCAATAGTTCTCGAGGGATATTTCTCCCACCAAGACAGAAGTCATTACCAACATTAATAATCCGATTTGCTCCCTCTTCCACAACCCCAGGACCATCTTCAATAACAGGTCCAAAACCTACAATATGTTAATATGTAATTATGTAGTTTTGATCATAATTTGCTCTGTAGCAAAAATAAATCATATATAGTATTGAATGGAGTAAATACCTCTAACATCCTTATTAATAGTTGATGAGTTACATATTTCCACTTGAGATATCATTCCACATGCCATACATCGGTATACACCAGCACTGCTTTCTACAGCTTGTGATGGTAAGCTTGACCTTCTGATATCTAGTATCTCGTTGTGTGTTCCACTTATTAAGAATCTGTATATTGAACAAAATAATGTAACTTTAGTAACTATTGACATACAAAAACAGATAATACTAATGGAAGTTGTGCATTACAAACACAGTTTTGGTCTTCATATTGAGAGGTATCCCACTGTGTGATGACCAATAGTCATTACTGATGACCAACTCATGTCTGAAATACAACGTAATTGCTCTTACACAACTTTTGAAATGTACTTTCATGCAATGGATTGAATACACAATAAAGAATAGGAAGGGACAAATGAGTTATGAAGTCCAGGAAAATGTGAATGACCTTTAATTTTTAGTATAGTCTACAGAACAGCAGGAAATCCCCTGCAATCAATAGCTGTTCTAACTGTCAGTATAATCAATCCAAAACACTACGTCAGAATTATTGTTGTGACATGTGAATAGTACTTTTGGCTAATTGGAATATATCACTAACTTCATATTGAATTGACATTCCCCATGCTATGCATAGAGTGCGTGGAACTACTAGTATCAATTCTTACTTAAAATAGATATCTATAATAATTATATACTATAAAATTATCATCAACACATTATTCAATGTAGTCTAGTAACATACCGTGTGATTGATTCATCAAGTGGAAGTGATGATTCAAGTAATGGTTCCTCAGCACCAAGACTTTCTAGATCAGTATCAAGTCTTTGTATAAACCAAGTTACCATTATATCTAAAACATTATCACTTTCTAGCCTTTCAACCACACGATTGCAGTCTAGTATCACATCAACGCCTTCTCGAATTATGATTGATCTCTGCATATCATTGTCAGAAAGTTCAATCCGTGCACTATCAGCTGTAAGTAAGTAATAAACATGTTGTATCTATGTATATATCTTTGTTGAACACTCCTTTTCTTGAGAGGAATGGGGTCACTTTATGTGTGCACATATCAGGCAGTTATCACACCTAAACCTTTTGTTTTGGGATTTGGGGAAATGTACCTTCCCACCCCGTCATATTTATTCTGGTATAATAAACATTAAACTTACGTGGTTCCACAATTGCGTTATCGATAGGCACAACTAGAGGACCAGGCCATGGGAATACAGTCTCCGATTGTGTGTTATTTCGTACATCTGATGTGGGTACACATTAATATGTAATTATAATGTAATAAATTCTACTGACCATATATAACTGAAGTTGCACTGTCACTGCCACACATATTTGAAAGAGTACACACGTATATTCCTGGGCCTGTACTTGATATAGTTTCATCACTACTATCGATAGGTACACCATCTTTTGTCCACATTCTTTCAATGACAGAATTACTTAGAGTATTTGGACATTCAATATTCACTCCACCAATTGCTCCACTTGACTGACGAGTTTCTTGCCCAATCCTCAACACTGCAGCATCTTCTTCACGTACAAATCCACTTCCTTCAATAATATCTGGAGCTATATCTATAAGAGAAACAATTGAAATACCAATGAATATTGTAAGACATTCTTCACACATTGACTCTAATGGTTGGTCCAAAATTCCTATGATTATTATTGACTGATGTTAATCTATCTAAATAATAGTATATATTTGTGTCACATAGATGTTTAATACTTAGTTAAGGAAGTTAGTACGTTACATTGTTCAGGGGAGCAAGGTCAATTGGATTCAACTTGTGCTAATGATTGCAAAAACATTTAGGAAACACAGAAAATCAATTTAAGTTGTTGCATTTTAGATATTTGTGAATAGACTTATCAACAAATGAGTAATCATCCCTACAAATTAAAAATTATATAATTATTTCATCTTACTCCACTTGTGATGTATTTCGAAACAAACAAAAAGAAAGATTTAGTTCATTTAAACACTCATTCCATGAAATGGTATATCTATCAAAAAATAGTTACTAGAGCGTTATAATTATACTTACATAATTATGTTCTATTTTAAAATACGTATGGCTGACACTTCTAATCCTAACACTATCCCTAAACCAATCCCAAGCCCCAAACCCAGACTGCTCCAAATATCATTATGTGACTGATACACACACACATACACAGACACTTACACACATAAAATCACACACACACATACACACATACATATGTACAAACACACACAAACACACATATACATCATATACTCATATACACACACATACACAGACACTTACACACACAACTAAGCCACAAAGCTTAACCATAAGCCATCCTAAAACTCCCAGTTTATCCTGAAACCTAATTGCAATTATGGCTAAGACAGGTTTTACATGGCTCAGGTGAGTTGGATAATAATAAAAGTATGTAACATTATGGGTTTAATACACCACACCTATATAGTGATATGTATATGTGTATAGACTTTAGCAATATTAATAACAAGTGACTTTATTAACTATGAACATTGGTCAAAATAAGTGTAATCTCAATCAATCCTCCTTCATCATTAAACTTACTTATGATTGAAGTTGCAGTATCATTTCCAAATCGATTTGTCAAATTACACACCATTGTTCCAATAATATCATTAATTGATGAGGTGTCCTCATCATTAAAAATTTGCAGTCGATCATTTAGATCAGGTCTAGCAGTATCAGAAACAAATATATTAATTTCATCAGGTTGAGCTCTTCCATTTAATGTCCAGGTGGCAACTGGAGCAGTTGGATCTTGAGAAATAGGAAAACTTTGATTATGATAACAATTTATCAATAGTTCTGGAGGCATATTTCTCCCACCAAGACAGAAGTCATTCCCAATATTAATAATTCGATTTGCTCCCTCTTCCACAACCCCAGGACCATCTTCAATAACAGGTCCAAAACCTACAATATGTTAATATGTAATTTTATATGTAATATATTATAGTTTTGATTATAATTTGCTCTGTAGCAAAAATAAATCGTATATAGTAGTAAATACCTCTAACATCCTTAGTAATAGTTGATGAGTTACATATTGGCTGTGGTTGAAGAGGTATCATTCCACATGCCATACATCGGTATACACCAGCACTGCTTTCTACAACTTGTGATGGTATACTTGACCTTCTGATATCTAGTATCTCATTGTGTGTTCCACTTATTAAGAACCTGTATATTGAACGAAATCATGTAACTTTCCTCTTTATAGTAACTATTGAGATGCAAAAACAGATAATACTAATGGAAGTTGTGCATTACAAACACAGTTTTGGTCTTCATATTGAGAAGTATCCCACTGTGTGATGACCAATAGTCATTACTGATGACTATCTCATGTCTGAAATACAATAGAGTGCATGGAACTACTAGTACCAATTCTTACTTACATGTAAAATAGATATCTATATACACTATAAAATTCTCATCAACACATTATTCAATGTAGTCTAGTAACATACTGTGTGATTGTTTCATCAAGTGGAAGTGATGATTCAAGTAATGGTTCCTCAGCACTAAGACTTTCTAGATCAGTATCAAGTCTTTGTATAAACCAAGTTACCATTATATCTAAAACATTATCACTTTCTAGCCTTTCAACCACACGATTGCAGTCTAGTATCACATCAACGCCTTCTCGAATTATGATTGATCTCTGCATATCATTGTCAGAAAGTTCAATCCGTGCACTATCAGCTGTAAGTAAGTAATAAACATGTTGTATCTATGTATATATCTTTGTTGAACACTCCTTTTCTTGAGAGGAATGGGGTCACTTTATGTGTGCACATATCAGGCAGTTATCACACCTAAACCTTTTGTTTTGGGATTTGGGGAAATGTACCTTCCCACCCCGTCATATTTATTCTGGTATAATAAACATTAAACTTACGTGGTTCCACAATTGCGTTATCGATAGGCACAACTAGAGGACCAGGCCATGGGAATACAGTCTCCGATTGTGTGTTATTTCGTACATCTGATGTGGGTACACATTAATATGTAATTATAATGTAATAAATTCTACTGACCATATATAACTGAAGTTGCACTGTCACTGCCACACATATTTGAAAGAGTACACACGTATATTCCTGGGCCTGTACTTGATATAGTTTCATCACTACTATCGATAGGTACACCATCTTTTGTCCACATTCTTTTAATGACAGAATTACTAAGAGTATTTGGACATTCAATATTCACTCCACCAATTGCTCCACTTGACTGACGAGTTTCTTGCCCAATCCTCAACACTGCAGCATCTTCTTCACGTACAAATCCACTTCCTTCAATAATATCTGGAGCTATATCTATAAGAGAAACAATTGAAATACCAATGAATATTGTAAGACATTCTTCACACATTGACTCTAATGGTTAGTCCAAAATTCCTATGATTATTTTTGACTGATGTTAATCTATCTAAATAATAGTATATATTTGTGTCACATAGATGTTTAATACTTAGTTAAGGAAGTTAGTACGTTACATTGTTATGGGGAGCAAGGCCAATTAAGGTGCTAATGATTTTATTCCAAAAACATTGAGTTGGATAATAATTAAAGTATGTAACATTATGGGTTTAATACACCACACCTATATAGTGATATGTATATGTGTATAGACCTTAGCAATATTAATAACAAGTGACTTTATTATCTATGAACATTGGTCAAAATAAGTGTAATCTCAATCAATCCTCCTTCATCATTAAACTTACTTATGATTGAAGTTGCAGTATCGAATCCAAATGGATTTGTCAAATTACACACCATTGTTCCAATAATATCATTAATTGATGAGGTTATGTCATCATTAAAAATTTGCAGTCGATCATTTAGATCAGGTCTACCACCCTCAGCTATAAATATATTCACTTCATCAGGTTGAGCTCTTCCATTTAATGTCCAGGTGGCAAATGGAGGTGGATCTTGAGAAACAGGAAAACTTCGATTATGATAACAATTTATCAATAGTTGTGGAGGCATATTACTCCCATCAAGACAGAAGTCATTACCAATATTAATAATCCGATTTGCTCCGTCTATCACAACCCCAGGACATTCTTCAATAACTGGTCTAAAACCTACAATATGTTATTAATTAATTATGTACGATAGATATTCATGCATATATAGTTTTGATCATAATTTGCTCTGTAGCAAAAAATAAATCATAGTATTGGATATATACCTCTAACATCCTTTTCAATAGTTGATGAGTTACATATTGGCTGTAGTTGAAGAGGTATCATTCCACATGCCATACATCGGTATACACCAGCACTGCTTTCTACAACTTGTGATGGTATACTTGACCTTCTGATATCTAGTATCTCATTGTGTGTTCCACTTATTAAGAACCTGTATATTGAACGAAATCATGTAACTTTCCTCTTTATAGTAACTATTGAGATGCAAAAACAGATAATACTAATGGAAGTTGTGCATTACAAACACAGTTATGGTCCTCATATTGAGAGGTATCCCACTGTGTGATGACCAATAGTCATTACTGATGACTATCTCATGTCTGAAATACAATAGAGTGCATGGAACTACTAGTACCAATTCTTACTTACATGTAAAATAGATATCTATATATACTATAAAATTCTCATCAACACATTATTCAATGTAGTCTAGTAACATACTGTGTGATTGTTTCATCAAGTGGAAGTGATGATTCAAGTAATGGTTCCTCAGCACCAAGAGTTTCTAGATCGGTATTAAGTCTTTGTATAAACCAAGTTACCATTATAGTGCTTGTTGGAACTAAAGGATTATCACTATCTAGTCTTTCAACTATACGACTGCAGTCTAGTATCACATCAACGCCTTCTCGAATTATGATTGATCTCTGCATATCATTGTCAGAAAGTTCAATCTGTGCACTATCAGCTGTAAGTAATAAACATGTTGTGTGTATGTATGCATCTTTGTTGAACACTCCTTTTCTTGAGAGGAATGGGGTCCCCTTATGTGTGCACATATCAGGCAGTTATCACACCTAAACCTTTTGTTTTGGGATTTGGGGAAATGTACCTTCCCAGCCCATCATATTTATTCTGGTATAATAAACATTAAACTTACGTGGTTCCACAATTGCGTTATCGATAGGCACAACTAGAGGACCAGGCCATGGGAATACAGTCTCTGATTGTGTGTTATTTCGTACATCTGATGTGGGTACACATTAATATGTAATTATAATGTAATAAATTCTACTGACCATATATAACTGAAGTTGCACTGTCACTGCCACACATATTTGAAAGAGTACACACGTATATTCCTGGGCCTGTACTTGATATAGTTTCATCACTACTATCAATAAGTACACCATCTTTTGTCCACATTCTTTCAACGACAGAATTACTTAGAGTATTTGGACATTCAATATTCACTCCACCAATTGCTCCACTTGACTGACGAGTTTCTTGCCCAATCCTCAACACTGCAGCATCTTCTTCACGTACAAATCCACTTCCTTCAATAATATCTGGAGCTATATCTATAAGAGAAACAATTGTAATACCAATGAATATTGTAAGATATTTTTCACACATTGACTCTAATGGTTGGTCCAAAATTCCTATGATTATTTTTGACTGATGTTAATCTATCTAAATAATAGTATATATTTGTGTCACATAGATGTTTAATACTTAGTTAAGGAAGTTAGTACGTTACATTGTTATGGGGAGCAAGGCCAATTAAGGTGCTAATGATTTTATTCCAAAAACATTGAGTTGGATAATAATTAAAGTATGGGTTTAATACACCACACCTATATAGTGATATGTATATGTGTATAGACCTTAGCAATATTAATAACAAGTGACTTTATTATCTATGAACATTGGTCAAAATAAGTGTAATCTCAATCAATCCTCCTTCATCATTAAACTTACTTATGATTGAAGTTGCAGTATCTAATCCAAATGGATTTGTCAAATTACACACCATTGTTCCAATAATATCATTAATTGATGAGGTCAAGTCATCATTAAAAATTTGCAGTCGATCATTTAGATCAGGTCTAGCAGTATCAGAAACAAATATATTAATTTCATCAGGTTGAGCTCTTCCATTTAATGTCCAGGTGGCAACTGGAACAGTTGGATCTTGAGAAATAGGAAAACTTTGATTATGATAACAATTTATCAATAGTTCTGGAGGCATATTTCTCCTACCAAGACAGAAGTCATTACCAACATTAATAATCCGATTTGCTCCCTCTTCCACAACCCCAGGACCATCTTCAATAACAGGTCCAAAACCTACAATATGTTAATATGTAATTATGTAGTTTTGATCATAATTTGCTCTGTAGCAAAAATAAATCGTATATAGTATTGAATGGAGTAAGTACCTCTAACATCCTTATTAATACTTGATGAGTTACATATTGGCTGTGGTTGAAGAGGTATCATTCCACATGCCATACATCGATATCTACCAGCACTGGTTTCTACAGCTTGTGATGGTAAGCTTGACCTTCTGATATCTAGTATCTCATTGTGTGTTCCATTAATTAAGAATCTGTATATTAAACAAAATCATATAACTTTCCTCTTTATGAGATGCAGAAGAAATTATGATTATTTCCAAAATGTCTAATCTCATTCCAGAATGTCTCCTAATGAGTGTTTTTTATTATAATTCTCAATTACAAGCACCGTTGGGACACGACCCTCGCCTATGTAGCAAAGTAATACTAATTTTTTCTAAATATAATATGGCAAAATATTTATTACAATAATTATATATTATATCATTACTCGTTTGTATGGTCATATAATAATGAAAACGTTTAGTTTACTTTATGTGTACAAAACATCTAAAGTAATAAAATTGTACTGGCATGTTAGTTTGTATAATAACATTATAATAGTTATATATATATATATATATATATAATATATATATATATATATATATATTATTGGGGCAATGGTGCGCCACATGAGCTTGTATCAAAAACATGGCTCTACAGATAAGTTTAAATACACACTTACTTCTTGATTTTGAGTGTTTTAATCATTAGTACGAGTTGAACCCTTAATTGACCTTGCTCCACTTACAATGTATGTGTTGTATTCAGAAACAAACACAAAGAAAGATTTAGTTCAATTAAACACTCATTCCATGAAATCATATGTCTATCAAGAAATACGTAGTTACTGGAGCATTATAATTATACACACATAATTACACGTCCAATGGCACTGCACAGTTCTCTCTTTGGGCCAGTGGTGCACACACTAACCATTGTTGAGCCAATATGGCCCATCAAAGCCACTGTAGCAGATATTTCAGCTCATATGAAATGTATTGGTGGCCATGTTTTTTGGAGCCATTCCTACAGAGCTTGGTAACATTTATCCTTTGGTGACTATATTAGTATCGTTTCTGTCTGGAAAGAAGTGGGGGATTACTTCTACTCATTTTGTCAGACGCACACGATTAATAATTTTAATTTATTTTATTTTAATTAAAACGTAGCACACCTAGTTAGCAGTTTGCTCCGAACAACATGTGGTTTGCAAAATATACTGCCGCTTTGCAGCGCTCATAAGCTCCTGATATATACCATATATAAAATTCTCATCAACACATTATTCAATGTAGTCTAGTAACATACTGTGTGATTGATTCATCAAGTGGAAGTGATGATTCAAGTAATGGTTCCTCAGCACCAAGAGTTTCTAGATCGGTATTAAGTCTTTTTATAAACCAAGTTACCATTATAGATACTGTTGGAACTAAAGGATTATCACTATCTAGTCTTTCAATCACACGACTGCAGTCTAGTATCACATCAACGTCTTCTCGAATTGTGATTGTTCTGTTCATACCATTATCAGCAAATAGAATCCGTGCAGTAGTACCTGTAAGTAAGTAATCAACATGTTGTTAAAGCACCCCTGCAAGTGCATTACACATATTACAGCATGACAGGTATAGTCAAGCACTTGCTTCGCTTGTGCTATACTTGTGGAGACTAGAACTCAGGTATTGTAATTTCGAGAGTAAGCAGATGCTTTAATGTGATATGCATGGGTGAAGCAAACCCAACAGAGTGCTATATGTGTTTTCACACAACAATAATGGAAATACAGCTGTTGCAGCCTGTCGGTACCTTTGATACACCCACACATCATCTTTAACTATGTATGCATTTTTGCTCAACATTCATTTCCATAGGCACTTGCCTATATGCGGAGTTAAGAATAAGCTAGCAGAATAAAGTCTACCACCCCCCCCCCATAAAAAAAAATGTTCGGTTAAACTTACCTTGTTCCACAACTGTGTTATCAACAGGCACAACTAGAGGACCAGGCCATGGGAATACAACCCCCCATTGTGCGTTACAACTGTTAAACAACAGGAAGAAAGTCTGCGAAATGAATAAGTAAATAATATTTATACTAATTGAAATGGTTGACTCACTGTTAGCACTAGGAAGTGAAAAGCGCTAGCCATCTCTGCAGAAAATGAGAAGTTGTCTGCCAAGAAGCAACAGCTGGCTACAACAGAGTGCGTTGGTTTTTCTGGTTTATATAAGCTGGCAGGAGTCCATGAAAAGTGGTTTGTTCATGGGCTCCTGATACTGGGTAATGTCGTTACTAAATTTCAAGAATAGCCGCAGGAATCGAGGCGCCCCACACACCTACACTCGACTCATGATCGTTTTGCACGGAAAAGCCGCAGGAATAGAGGCGACACTCTTGATCAGCCTCCCACACTAGCTAAATAAATATTAATTATCGTATCTGATTATGGCATGATTGGGGGAGGGAAAATTATGGTTTGACAGCACTAACTTCTGTAATACATTCCTTATACAGCAAGTATATATAACTTGTACAGCACTTTTAATAGAGAATACTTAGGAATATTCTGGTGATTTATCACTGCTAAAATTAAATCATTATTTTATTAGTCAGTTGCATGGGATAGCACGAGTTTTAATTTAGTTTATCAAATGTCATAGAGGATGTTGTGGCTACATGCATGATGGTACTACAGCATAATGCATGTACACCTAGTATTGAAAGGTATAAACTAAATTATATGTTTGTCTGTTTACAATGGCCGGATACAATAATTAGTATAAATCTTTGAAATGAAATATGAGTGGACAGCAACCTAAAGTAAAATGCTTCAACTAGGATAACCTATTGTCTTAAAAGACAAACTATAATCATATCAAGATTATAAATGTACATAATTATGTTTACATGTACATACACACGAATTAATGATCAATAAACAAATTGCTGCAGCTAATGCAAAACAAACAGATTGACCTCTAGTAAATAATCCGTAACATGTTGTGAGGATTAAATACAAATCTCTGTGTAACAGCAAACACACACATACACACATTATAAAAAGCATGATATAGTGTGAGCTATACACGATAGGTCCGGGCAGAACAAAAAATAACATGTATTTTAAACAGTATTTATTAGTTTTGTTCAGTGTGTTATGGTAATGTGTGAATAATAGAAGAGTTTCTTATTATCGACATGACCAGCAACAATCTTTTTTGAAAACTTTCTTTTCACAAAAAGAACCACCACGGATGAGCTTACAGAATTATCTTTACTGCAACCTGGAGGAGGGATGAGATAATATGTAATAGATAGAACATGACCGTGAGGGGTGTATCAGGTATACACGAGAATGATTTCATAATCCCGAGGGCGTAGAGTGTATACCTGATACACCACGAGATGAGGTCATGTTGTATATGGCTTGTATTGATAGGAAGCCATAAGATGAAAGACCAGTACTGCAGTTGCTATGTTTTGGTATCCTAGCAATATCTATTGCATCATGACTGCTGCGGTTATATCTCCTAGCTAGTAACTGCTATACATTACGTCACAACATTTTAGCCTGTGAGACTGTGAGTACTGTCGAATTTGGATATCGAACTTGGTAAGGAGAATGCAGATCCTGCAATTCAGGAAAAAAGCATCTAAAGCTCTTTAACCAAAAAGAATCGTTTTGCGTAGATACAAAAAAGTAAGAAATGGCTTTCAACTTTCATAGTTGAAGTTCGCTGCGTTGATGGTGACCAATATTTTCCAAGAAACATTCACAAATTGCTTTCTGAGATCTTACAGCTGTGATACTCCCAATGTAACAGGAAGTGGGGGTCTACATAACATACACTGGTCGAGGTAGCTTTCATCTTATGGCTTCCTATAATACAAACTAAAATAAGAAATGATAGCAGAGAAAAAAGGAACATACAGTTACACTCTCTTACATGGATCCAAGTTACATATACTCAAATGTGTGCGATCGAAGTTTTTCCTCAATACAACATCTGTCAGGTAGCAATACATGGGTGTTCACTTCACGCCATGTTACCACATGCATATGAGTACCTAAATGACAGTCTGGATCACACTATAGAATTATATGAATACATATTTCACACACTGCATAATTAGTAGTTATGTTGCTTTATACCAGAATATTCTGGTGATTTAAAGTTATTGATCACTGCTAAAATTAAATCATTAAAATAACCATTTTATTTGTCAGTTGCATGGGATAGCATGAGTTTTAATTTAAATGTCATGGAGGATGTTGTGGCTACATGCATGATGGTACTACAGCATAATGCATGTACACCTAGTATTGAAAGGTATAAACTAAATTATATGTTTGTCTGTTTACAAACCCTTTCAATGGCCGGATAAAATAATTCGTATAAATCTTTGAAATGAAATGTGAGTGGACAGTACCCAAAATTATAATGCTTCAAATATAATAAATACCTGTGGTATAATATGTATGTATTCTGAACAACCAACTATCTGTACTTAGTTATTTTAACTATTCTGTTTTTGTATAGTCCATTTACGTACAATACTGTTCGCTTGCAACTATATTTCATTTTATAGCTATTCAGAGATTTCATATATGAACCTTTTTGTTTAATCCGCATGTATGATTATTCAACTGTGATATCAATGTCATGCACACAAACTACAATCTATTTTTTTTATTAAAAAAATAGATAAATTAGTACATATAATAGAAATAATTGTATGATGTAAACATAGGCTCAGCTCAGTTAGTAACCTCTGATGACAATAATACGTTCTTCAAACAGTTGGATACTCAGTGAGTCTGAAAAGAATATGTGAATAATGTAAATAAATGAAGTGGTTATGGGTCAGTGTGTGAATATTCACTTCATGCTTGCTACAAAGTTGATATATGTAAAGGCAGGAGCCCATAATGACGTTGACCAGAATTGATATATATAAAGGTAAAGAAATGTGATCTCTAACAAACAATGCAAACCTTACTACATAGATTATAAATGTACATAATTATGATTACATGTACATACACACGAATTAATGATCAATAAACAAATTGCTGCAGCTAATGCAAAACAAACAGATTGACCTCTAGTAAATAATCCGTAACATGTTGTGAGGATTAAATACAAATCTCTGTGTAACAGCAAACACACACATACACACATTATAAAAAGCATGATATAGTGTGAGCTATACACGATAGGTCCGGGCAGAACAAAAAATAACATGTATTTTAAACAGTATTTATTAGTTTTGTTCAGTGTGTTATGGTAATGTGTGAATAATAGAAGAGTTTCTTATTATCGACATGACCAGCAACAATCTTTTTTGAAAACTTTCTTTTCACAAAAAGAAGCACCACGAATGAGCTTACAGAATTGTGGATATCTATCTTTTTTGCAACCTGCAGAAGTGATGAGATAATATACCAAAATAAGGAAGAAGAGAGGAGACATATATAAAGGAAATGAGGGAAGGATGAAGAGAAGTGGGTGGAGAAGAAGGAATAGTCAAAAATAGAAAATAGATCTGATAAGTATGAGTATTATAGACATAAAGTAAATAAAACTGAATTTCACATCTATCAACATTCACACAGTGAGAATGGGATGGAAAAAGGTGGAATGATAGCAGAGAGGAATGGAACATACAGTTACACTCTCTTACATGGATCCAAGTTACAATACTCAAATGTGTGAGGTCGAAGTTGTCCAACACACATATTATCATTAACTATCTCTCCTGTTCGTGGAATTTGACAGTACAAATTACGAGTACGATAACCACCTCCACAATCCTGTGAGCACTACAAAAAAAGAAAGATAAGATTAATAATTTTAATACAGACAAATAAATAAATAGATTTTGAAAATTAAGACATAAAATTATTTACAGACAACTGTAAATTTTTTAGGATTATTATTATTGGCACAGTTTGATATTAGGGACAGATAGCTCATTTAATTACAAATATTACAGTATTTCATACAATCTAGACAGTGTAATCGTGAAGGTGGTGTGCAGTTTCTATATAGAGTAGTGAACTGTTTTTATTATAGTAATAATTATAAGAGAAACTACCAATTGCGGAATTGAAAAACCTGACCCTGTTATATTCCTACTTGAAAGTTATCACAATCATCCTAACCCTATTGTAAATTCCTTGCTAATTGACTCAAGCAACCACACACATTTATAAACAACGACTAACTATAGCTAATGGTTATGAGTCAGGTAGAAAACTTACTTGAGACCACTCCTGTGCTGCCCATTGAGGACCAAGGAAACAAGGACCTCTATCAATGCATTGTTCCATTGATGCAGGTTTTTCCTCAATACAACGACTGTCAGGTAGCAATACATGGGTGTTCACTTCACGGCATGTTACCACACGCATACGAGTACCTAAATGACAGTCTGGATCACACTATAGAAGGAAGGATTAAAATACAGTTGAATCATCAATAGATGCATTAATAAATAGATAATATATGTATAGAAACACACTCACTGAACTCCATGATGTTGTGTTCCATTCTTCTTCAACTATATTTATGTAGAAATAATTATATGAATACATAATACACACACTGCATAATTAGTAGGTATGTTGCTTTATACCAGTAACTCAATCCAATCTCACTCCATCTTGTAAAATGGGTATGATCATTAGTGGTGGGCGATATTATGGAAATATTAATATTTCTGATAATCATTCTTTATCATATCATATCAATATAAAATTCACAAGGGTCATAATTTGATACAATATAACCACACCCACATTATAAAATAATTAACTTCCATTATTTTTGTAATTACTCTTCAAATGTTTATTAAAACAACACCCATTTTACAAAGTACGAACTTTAAGGAGGATATAATTAATATTCATATTTATTTTAGTTATGCATGATCGGTAGTGGTGGGCAATACCCAAAATATTTTAACAGTTACAATATTTAGTAATACGAAGGCCAATATTGGTGATATATTGATGTTATTTTTGATATACACACCTATATACCAAAACAATTAGAGAGTCCGGAAGTATTACAATTGGACTTTCCTTTATCACTAATGAGCTTCTGGTTTATAGTAAATCTTATAGATTTTTACTACATATAATAATGAGGGTTACAATTCTACTTTATCATTCACATACTATGTATTACAATGTCTCCTTCATCTTCCCCAGCAATATTCCTTGTGTCACACCTGTAAGTACCCTCAAACTCCTCTCTGAAATTATTGATAACTAATATTAAATTCCTGTTGACTGTATCATTTATCAACATAATGTCTGGTGGTATATCCACTATCTCTGTTGTAGTGCGATTATTAGTTACCAATAGCCATCTCGTTGTGGGTTCATGAATGCCACTGTATGGACAGTGTAATCGAACAGTGATATTTTCTGCAACATTCATAGGGCCATCTGAACGTCCAGCACCAAAATTCCTTTCATTAGGTGTATCAGGAGGAAGAGGTGTCTCTCGATCAATTACAGCAGGATCTGTATGTAATAGAAAATGGAATAACAGAATGTGTGTATATATGTGTAGTGGTGTGTGTATGTATGTATGTTTGTACCTATAAACAATTATGTATACATACATACAATATGCATACACTCACCAAAAACTGCTAAATAAAAAGATTCAATCGTATCCCCACAAACATTATCTAAACTACAGGTATACATCCCAGAATCCCTCTCCTCAATATCAACAATGTCTCTTCTACCAGTTTCACCATTTGGAGTGATGACTCCAGATCCATTAGTATCAGGAGAGGAGCATAGAATTGTGACATTATCACCAAGGAAGGCACAGTGGTTAACAGATGGAGGTAGAGGTTCACGCAGATCACTACATCTGTTTCTAGGAAAGATAGTTACTTGAACATCAATATTAGAAAAACCTAAAAGAATGAAGATGAAGATCATCCACTTTGCCCATATAAATGTTTAAAAATTACTAACTAAATATAGATGAACTCTCAACAGCACATCCAAAAGTGTTGTTGGCTTTACAATTGTACGTTGAAACGCCTACATCCTGAAGTACTGACATAGTACTGATAATAGTGGGATCTGGGTCTCTGGTCCAAATGAAATTTATAGGTTCAGTCCCAGATTCAATAGTGCAGTTAATATCAACCATTTGGTCTGTTGTGATACACACATTCTGACCAATATTAATTAACATGTTTGGAGGGAGGGTTGGGGGTCGGTTAGTTGGAGGACCAGGAGGTGGTGTTAAAATTATTGGAGGAGTACCTATAAATTGAAAGTAAGTATATATAATAGTTTATGAGTAGTTCATGTAACAAATTAACATGAATAATAAGTAATACTGTAACATACAAACACATAGACACACTCATGTACACAGACAACCAAACACACAAACATACCAGTAAATATTATCGGTATACTATCATTGGATAAACCACATGGAGGATTACTGGCAGTACATTGGTATGTACCAGCATCTGATTCTTGAAAGGAATTAATAACCAAATCCATACTATTTGAAGTGCCTCTAGGACCAGAAATCATATAACTACTAGTACCAGTAACAGCACAACTAACAGTGACCATTTCTCCTATTAATGGACACAACATATTTCCAGGTGTCTCACAACCATTGGTCAATGATCCAGTGATGTTGGCTGATATTGAGACAGTGGGAGGTACTGTGTAATATGGAATTAAAAATAATAAGTGAAAATTATACAATAAATTCTGTAAATCATTTTGTTCTTCAGTGCTTGGAGTACATTTGTCATCCATCAAACTATCCATCCATCCATCCATTCATTCTGTCATCCATCCACTGAGTTGTCTGTCTATTTATTTATTCATTAATCTGTCCATTCATCCATCACTTGATTCATTGATCCATCCATCCATCCATCCATCCATCCATCCATCCAACCACTCATCTTCAACCTATATGACAACACAACTCACCTGTAATAACACTAGTTCCTATGGATGGTGTTGGGCAGTCATTACTAACTGAACATGTATAGGTTCCACCACTGGAAATAGGTAAGAATACAGCAGTTGATGACAGCATACTTCCATCCTGTGTCCAGACACGACTGAGTGGAGGTGTTCCCCCTACCACCGAACATTGTAGTGCTAGACTTCCAGTTAGGCAGGCATCAGTACCAATATTGATTGTACCAGGAGGATCTGGATTGAATCCTCCAGTCATTATAATATTAGGTGGTACTATAACAAAAAATATATATATATAAATTATTTATACATTGTATTCAGTTTACTAACAAACAGAGAAATAAGTCCATTACAATATGAACTTGTAATTGAAATGTGTACATGGTTATGTTACCATAGTAAATAATTGCTCACATTAAAATGCACTATTTTAGATGTGCAATGAATGTTATCGTTGAGTGTCACATCTTTTAACTGTTGTTGGAATTGTCTATACATCCACACACATAACTCATTTGCTCATTTGCACATTTGCACATAACTCATTTCCAAATCTAATACTCCTTGCTAACCTTTGCTGGGTTTATGAAATATCCATTATTACTGATACAGTACATGATTAGTTATTGGACCAAACCATTAACCATTATAAAATATTGGAATGTTATCATGAACTTACTCAAGACTCTTGAAGTGGCTACATCCATACCACACACCCCATTAGGTCCAGTCGTAACACTACATGTATAGTTACCAGCAATACTTCCATCAGATCGGTCTAACATGATTGATGAAGCAGATGAGTTGAAGCTGGGATCTCCCTCTTTACTCCACATGTAGATAGGAGAAGGTGGAGTGGTTCCATTAAGTAAATTACATTCGATGGTGAGGTCACCCCCTAAACTTTGATCAACACAAACATCACTACCAACATTAATAGCATTTAGACTATCAGTCACTAAACCAGATCCCTCATCAATAATTGGTGCTTCTATTATAAAAGAATTCAAAGAACAAATTTATTATAGGAATATATATATAATTATATTTAAGAGTTTAGTTTACATTCAATGATTCAAACATTCATTGTTTTGTGTAAAATGGATTTTTACAGTATTATAGTTAACTACTACTTATATCTTAATTATATAACTAACTATAACTCTATAGTGGATGAATTGTATCAACACACAGAGTACAGGGTTGCCAACTTGCCATGGAAACATTACTTAGAACTGTCATCACACAAGTAGTATTACTAACCATATATTAGTGTAAATTCACTATCCATAGTACCACATTCACTTGTAACAACACATGTGTAATTTCCTGAACGATTGTTTGTTTCAAGTAATGTTCCAGTAAAATCGAGCATTACATCATCTCTAAACCATGTTCTAGTAAAGACATTAGCTGCAAGACAATTAATCCTCACACTTTGACTTCTGCCTGTGACTTGATCCACAGCTAATGCACAGGAATCATTTCCTATCGATATCTTAGCTTCTAGAGGGTTAAGAATAAATCCATCTGCACGCTCAAGCCTAGGAGCTTCACCTATATACAAGATTAGGAATGGGAATGGGACTCTAGTAGCGTAATGAAATAAAAGAGTTTGTATGTAAGTTCCATTGGTATATATAACTTTTAGTATTAATACAGTAGTAAAGCTAAATGTATATTCATTTATAAAGTTCTGTGTCTATATTTTTACATGTATATGTGTTTATCATTGTCATGTAACTCACAACTTCCTAACATGATTGTTAGTGTTGAACTATCAGCACTACATGGAGGATTTGAAGCTACACATGTGTACACTCCTTCAGCACTATCAGTGATTGAACTGATTATATGTGGTGAAGAGACTAGTTGACCTCCTGGAGTTATCATCGAAGTGGAGCCACTAGTAGTACATGTTATAGTTACATCTTCTCCTGGCAAAGGGCAAAGATCAAAATTACCAGAGGGAGCTTCAGATCTTGAACAACCATCATCAGTACCACCAAGACCAGAAATAGTTCCCATAAAAGAGTCAATAGAAGGATTAACTGTGAAACAAATATACATTCATAATACATACATGTACAAACTAATGTAAAGCTACGTTTTAAGTTAATAATTTAGTGTGTTATTTCATTTGATAACTGTGACCACATTTAGTTATACATGTAGTTATAGTTATAGTTATAGAATGGTTAGTTTCTTTGAGTTTAATTATAGTTTAATTAACTAAGGTAATAATAGCTTTAGACCAAACCATTAACCACTATCAAATATTGGTATGTTATCATGAACTTACTCAAGACTCTAGAAGTGGCTACATCCATACCACACACCCCATTAGGTCCAGTCGTAACATTACATGTATAATTACCAGCAATACTTCCATCAGATCGGTCTAACATGATTGATGAAGCAGATGAGGAGAAGCTGGGATCTCCCTCTTTACTCCACATGTAGATAGGAGAAGGTGGAGTGCTTCCAACAAGTAAATTACATTCGATGGTGAGGTCACCCCCTAAACTTTGATCAACACAAACATCACTACCAACATTAATACCATTTAGACTATCAGTCACTAAACCAGATCCCTCATCAATATCTGGTGCTCCTATTATAAAAGAAGATCAAGCTTATTACAGGAAAATAATATATATATTTTGAAGCTTAGTTTACATTCAAACATTCTTTGTTTTGTGTAAAATGGATTTTTACAGTATTATAGTTAACTACTACTAATATCTTAATTATATAACTAACTACAACTCTATAGTGGATCAAAAATTGAATTGTACAAACACACAGAGTACAGGGTTGCCATGGAAACATTACTTAGAACTGTCATCACACAAGTAGTATTACTAACCATATATTAGTGTAAATTCACTATCCATAGCACCACATTCACTTGTAACAACACATGTGTAATTTCCTGAATGATTGTTTGTTTCAAGTAATGCTTGAGTATCAATAAGCATTACATCATCTCTAAACCATGTTCTCCTAAAGACATTAGCTGCAAGACAATTAATCCTCACACTTCGACTTCTGCCTGTGACTTGATCCACAGCTAATGCACAGGAATCATTTCCTATCGTTATCTTAGCTTCTAGAGGGTTAAGAATAAATCCGTCTATACGCTCAAGCATAGGAGCTTCACCTATATGAATGGGAATGGGACTACGTAAGGGTTTATATCAAACCATTAACCAAATATTGGAATGTTATCATGAACTCACTCAAGACTCTTGAAGTGGCTACATTCATACCACACACCCCATTAGGTCCAGTCGTAACACTACATGTATAGTTACCAGCAATACTTCCATCAGATCGGTCTAACATGATTGATGAAGCAGATGAGGAGAAGCTGGGATCTCCCTCTTTACTCCACATGTAGATAGGAGAAGGTGGAGTGGTTCCATTAAGTAAATTACATTCGATGGTGAGGTTACCCCCTAAACTTTGATCAACACAAACATCACTACCAACATTAATAGCATTTAGACTATCAGTCACTAAACCAGATACCTCGTCAATAATTGGTGCTTCTATTATAAAAGAATTCAAAGAACAAACTTATTATAGGGAAAAAATATATATATATATATAATTATATTTAAGAGTTTCGTTTACATTCAAACATTCATTGTTTTGTGTAAAATGGATTTTTACAGTGTTATAGTTAACTACTACTAATATCTTAATTATATAACTAACTACAACTCTATAGTGGATCAAACAAGTGTATATAGAGAAACAAGTATCCCTGTGATTGCTTTATGGTGTCCAGCATTCAGTAATCATGGCTGACTTTATCATGCCTGAAACACAACAGCCTATTATAGTTATTATTTTGATTATCTACTCTCTTTACCTTTTAAAGAATCTTGTAGAACTTTAGGAATATAATTATTTCAGGTAGAATAGTTAGCTAGTAGTTCCAGTTTCTAATTCGCTACAAGCAGCTTTCTTTCTGCTGAGTTCTAGTGCGTGTTCTATTACGTGCCACGCCCATTAAGTTTTGCTCTTCTAAGAGCCTCAATCATGTCCATTAGAGGGGCAAGATCATCACGACACCACCCAGCTACAGAATGCCCAATTGAACTACAGCTCGCTGAAGGCCACCTCAACCAACCTTTATGAAAATTTACATGACAGATATTACATTACATTTTATTTTGCTTACACGACTTTTGTTTTGTTTTTATTATTATATTTATTATCTTTAAAAAAAAATTGACCGAGCCCCCGGGAATGACACAACTTCCTTAACTATGTATACAATGCATACTCGCGAAGTGGACACAAGAAAATAAATATATATATACATACATTAAACCCCGTGGAAAGCAATCATAGGGATGGCCCTATGGGCCATAAAAATTGAATTGTATCATACTATCAACACACAGAGTACAGGGTTGCCATGGAAACATTACTTAGAACTGTCATCACACAAGTAGTATTACTAACCATATATTAGTGAAAATTCACTATCCATAGCACCACATTCACTTGTAACAACACATGTGTAATTTCCTGAACAATTGTTTGTTTCAAGTAATGTTCCAGTAAAATCGAGCATTACATCATCTCTAAACCATGTTCTAGTAAAGACATTAGCTGCAAGACAATTAATCCTCACACTTTGACTTCTGCCTGTGACTTGATCCACAGCTAATGCACAGGAATCATTTCCTATCGATATCTTAGCTTCTAGAGGGTTAAGAATAAATCCATCTGCACGCTCAAGCCTAGGAGCTTCACCTATATACAAGATTAGGAATGGGAATGGGACTACGTAGTAGTGTAATCAAGTAAAAGAGTTTGTATGTAAGTTCCATTGGTATATATAACTTTTAGTATTAATACAGTCATAAAGCTAAATGTATATTCAAGTTCTGTGTCTGTATTTTTACATGTATATGTGTTTATCATTGTCATGTAACTCACAACTTCCTAACATGATTGTTAGTGTTGAAGTAGTATCATTACATGGAGAATTTGAAGCTACACATGTGTACACTCCTTCAGCACTATCAGTGATTGAACTGATTATATGTGGTGAAGAGACTAGTTGACCTCCTGGAGTCATTATCAAAGTGGAGCCACTAGTAGTACATGTTATAGTTACATCTTCTTCTGGTAAAGGGCAAAGATCAAAATTACCAGAGGGAGCTCCAGGTCTCGAACAACCATCATCAGTACCAAGACCAGAAATAGTTCCAACAAAAGAGTCAATAGAAGGATTAGCTGTATAACAAATAATACATACATCATACCAAACAAATATATATAATGAATGCACTTCACTCATTGTGCAGAGCACTTGCAACATTTGTGATTGGAAAACAAGCATGTAGTATTCCAATTATTGACAGAAAATTACAGACAATATAATGGATATTTTAATATATATTTATATAATGTGCATTTGCGGTTACAACATATACTGCAAGAGTATATAAGACCTAGTTGCCGAGCACCTTAGTGAAATCTTGACCTTAGTTTGTATATATATATATATTATATATATATGTCACGCTTAGGAATGCAATAATTAAACATATGACCACAGTCATGTTAATCCGTTGACAGCATGTACTGGTGATGGCGTACTGCTCTAATGTAGAGACGAGTGAGGAACCTATGAGTGAGAGACCTTCAGCATGCCTTCGATGCCTAGATGCACTGAGAAAAAAGAAGCAAAGAGTGTGAGCTACAGAAAAGGCCAAGACAGAGGAGAAAGCAAGAGGTAGAGAACAGAAACAGCGAGATCTAGATGAGAGTGAACGAGAGGCAAAACATTTATGTTAGCATTATCGCAAGGATCACAAGATGACAAATCACTAAATTCTTTCCTCTTTCCTGCCACTATAAGACAAATATACCACTAAAACCACGCCTTTGTGGATAATTGACCGCACCAATTTGGATATTACAGTTTTGTGGCTTCAATCACATGCATAAAATTAAATATAGGGAAGATATAAAGTGACCATCATGGTAGTGTCGTTCCCCAGACTGTAACACCCTGCGGCAAACAACAGTGTGGTAACTTGGGCCAACATGTTTATTACCTGAATCTTGTAATATCCAATCAGATTGCTCAATGTATTAATTGATCACATGACTTGGTATATTCACAAATGACATATAAAAACCTTAATAAAAGAAGTTGTAACAAAGGGTGTGAAGCGTCCTGGATACCAGCTTTCTACCCATTATCTGGAGACCATGATTCAACACACAAGTATAAACAAAGATTAGAATATGTGATACAAGTAGGTGGAGTGAATCAGGTGACAGTCACCTGATCATGACATCATTGCCTCACAAGTGTTGCTCCAAGTTCCTAGACTGTTTTCTGCTGTGGGGCGTGACAGTCTGGGGACGATAGTACCATCACAGCAGAAAGCTTAAAACCAGTACACCCTCTACTCTGCCTATGCAGGCAAGATCTGATACATAAATACATATATGTATGTACATTAATATGTAATTATATATGTTATGCCATGCTGTACTAACAGTTTATAACTTCTACTGACCATTTATAACAGAAGTTACACTTTCACTGCCACACATATTTGAAAGAGTACATATGTATATTCCTGGGCCTGTACTTGATATAGTTTCATCACTACTATCGATAGGTACACCATCTTTTGTCCACATTCTTTCAATGACAGAATTACTCAGAGTATTTGGACATTCAATATTCACTCCACCAATTGTTCCACTTGACTGACAAGTTTCTTGCCCAATCCTCAACACTGCAGCATCTTCTTCACGTACAAATCCACTTCCTTCAATAATATCTGGAGCTATATCTATAAGAGAAAGAATTGAAATACCAAATGAATATTGTAAGACATTCTTCACACATTGACTCTAATGGAGTATTTTTCATGATCTATGATTATTATTGACAGATGTTAACCTATTGGAAAGTCCTGAATAATTGGGTAGTGTAATATGAAATGTTTGGTTATTATAAAAACAGTTATTGATTGGTGAAAGCAAACATAGAACAATGGATGTTAATCTATCTAAATAATAGCATATGTTTGTGTCACATAGATGTTTAATACTTAGTTAAGGAAGTTAGTAAGTTACATTGTTCAGGGGAATAAGAATGAAATAATTATATCATCTTTTGTAGTGATAATGATTCATTTGTTGATAAGTCTATTCTCAAATGTCTAAAATGCAACGACCTTATATTCATTTTTTTGTGTTTCCAGTTTTCTTAAATTTGCAACATTAGTTAGAGTTGAACCCTTAATTGACCTTGCTCCACTTTGTGTTGTATTCAGAAACAAACAAAAAGAAAAATTTAGTTCATTTAAACACTCATTCCATGAAATCATACGTCTATCAAGAAATACGTAGATACTGGAGCATTATAATTATATGTACATAATTATGTTCCAATTCAATTTATAACACGTTCTATTTTAAAACCCAAATATGACAAATCCCAGACTGCTCAAAATACATATGGCTGACACTTCTAATCCTAACACCATCCCTAAACTAATCCTAAGCCCCAAACCCAGACTGCTCCAAATATTATGTGACTGATACACACACACATACACAGACACTTGTTCAGGGGAGCAAGGTAAATTAAGGATTCAACTTGTGCTAATGATTGCAAAAAATAAAAAGATTTAAGAAAACTGGAAATACAAAAAATGAATATAAGGTCGTTGCATTTTAGACATTTGAGAATAGACTTATCAACAAATGAGTAATGATCCCTACAAATTAAAAATTATATAATTATTTCATCTTACTCCACTTGTGATGTATTTCGAAACAAACAAAAAGAAAGATTTAGTTCATTTAAACACTCATTCCATGAAACGGTATGTCTATCAAGAAATAGTTACTAGAGCGTTATAATTATACGTACATAATTATGTTCTATTATAAAATCCAAATATGACATATCCCAGACTGCTCAAAATACGTATGGCTGACACTTCTAATCCTAACACTATCCCTAAACTAATCCCAAGCCCCAAACCCAGACTGCTCCAAATATTATATGACTAATACACACACACATACACAGACACTTAAACACATAAAATCACACACACACATACACATATACATATGTACAAACACACACAAACACACATATACATCATATACTCGTATACACACACATACACTGACACTCACACACACAACCAAGCCACAAAGCTTAACTGTAAGCCATCCTAAAACTCCAAGTTTATCCTGAAACCTAATTGCAATTATGGCTAAGACAGGTTTTACATGGGTAAGGTGAGTTGGATAATAATAAAGATATGTAACATTATGGGTTTAATACCCCACACCTATATAGTGATATGTATATGTGTATAGACCTTAGCAATATTAATAACAAGTGACTTTATTATCTATGAACATTGGTCAAAATAAGTGTAATCTCAATCAATCCTCCTTCATCATTAAACTTACTTATGATTGAAGTTGCAGTATCGAATCCAAATGGATTTGTCAAATTACACACCACTGTTCCAATAATATCATTAATTGATGAGGTCAAGTCATCATTAAAAATTTGAAGTCGCTCATTTAGATCAGGTCTAGTAGTTCCAGAAACAAATATATTAGCACCATCAGGTTGAGCTCCTCCATTTAATGTCCAGGTGGCAACTGGAGGTGGATATTGAGAAACAGGAAAACTTCGATTATGATAACAATTTATCAATAGTTCTGGAGGCATATTTCTCCCACCAAGACAGAAGTCATTACCAATATTAATAATTCGATTTGCTCCCTCTTCCACAACCCCAGGACCATCTTCAATAACAGGTCCAAAACCTACAATATGTTAATATGTAATTATGTATAATATATTATAGTTTTGATCATAATTTGCTCTGTAGCAAAAATAAATCGCATATAGTATTGAATGGAGTAAGTACCTCTAACATCCTTATTAATACTTGATGAGTTACATATTTCCACTTGAGATATCATTCCACATGCCATACATCGGTATACACCAGCACTGCTTTCTACAGCTTGTGATGGTATGCTTGACCTTCTGATATCTAGTATCTCATTGTGTGTTCCATTAATTAAGAACCTGTATATTAAAAAAAATCATGTTATAGTGAGATGCAAAAGAAATATACCAAAATGTCTAATCTTATCCCAGAATGTCTGCTAATGAGTGTTTTTTATTATTATTGTATATAATTACAATTCCAATTATTCAAAATGATTATTAGAGTACAAATCCAAAATAAATTAATGTCTGATAGCTGAATCTGTATCCTACCCATATTAATGCTTCTCCTCCTTTTTGAGTTGTAATGATCTCCATGCTCTTTTAAGTTTCATTTTTACATATGGAATGCCTAACCAATATAGAGCAATTCAGTATAAAATGACTATTCTGTGCATTACTGTAGTAACATGGTGTTCAGAAGTGTTAATGCTGTTAGTGACAATATAATCAGAATTAACTGCGCCACCAGCGATTTATCGAAGGGATCAATGAAGGCAAAGCGAAAGAAACTCCATGATGATGTTACCAAAAGTACAGTTAAACTTTTAGAATCCATTAGTTTAGTTTAGATTATCTTGATACATAAAGCCACAAAAACATATACTGCATCATCTAATGCCTTTTTCACCAGATCCATCTTCTCTCTAGTAAAAGATTTAATAAATTTCAGCAGTGTTACTTCTCTTCACTTCATGATAAAGTACTTTCAAAAGTGGTAAGACATTTTCTCAGTAACACATGCTTCACACCTACTTTCAGTACTTGAACAGGGCATTACTTCTGGTGGCTCTCAGAATGAGACATACAATAGCTGTAGGCATTTCCTGTGAAGAGTACCTGGAGCTTCAGTCATCTAACAAATCATGGTGTTGTCGAAATGCCTACATGAAGCTCTTCCTTTTTTTGACACTTCTAACTCTCGACTCTGTTTTTTGTTCTTTGTCCCTAGACTCTGTTCTGTCTGCGTCAAATGAGACTTCATCAAACCATTCTTTATAGGACTCACCATCTTAGCATTCTATATACAAACTGTAGAAGTCTATCCCCTGTGATTGATGATCTTCGTCTCCTAGCTGCAGCTCAAACTCCAGACATTACAATTATCATTATGTGAGACCTGGCTTCTATTGCTAGTGATGAACTGGCAACTGATGGGTATTCACTTATCCGTTGAAATAGAAATAGACATGGTGGTGGCATTGCCATTTTTACCCGAGATTGCATCCAAACAGCTGTTGCTCTTTGCAATCCTACCATTGAATTTTTGTTAATCAATTTAAAGTTAAAGAGAAAGAATATAATGTTAGGTTTGCTATATCGTCCCCCTAGGGATGATCTGTCAGTGTTATCTGCTCTGGAGTCCACGCTTGAGGAACTCTCTCCAGCTCAGGTTGAGTCTCTGGTTTTCCTGGGTGATTTTAATATTGACCTCTCACCGTCAAAGATCCCATCTGCTAGTTCAAGACAGCTTGGCTCAATGTCAAACAAATTCGTCCTTAAACAAATTGTATCTTCGCCCACAAGAGTTTCTAAACACTCTTGTTCCATTATTGATCATATCTATTTGTCGGAGAATTTAGTCATGTTATCTTGTGCAATTCAACCACCGATTAAGAGTTCAGATCATCACAGTATATTTTTCAATCTTGAGGTTGCTTCAAAACTTGTCAGAAGGAAAGTTTGGTTATATAACAAAGCTTATTTTTTCACAGCAAATAACACTTTGAGAGCTTTTCCAACAGCTCTGTTTTTTTGATAATGATGTAGATAACGTCTGGGTTAGGTGGTATGACATATTTATGATTACTATGGTAAACTGTAAAAGACCATTTCTATGCGAAGAAATTTGCCTTATATCACTAAAGATACTATATGTCTGATCCTAAAAAAACTCTCTTTGTTTAAATGGGCTAAACATCTTAATTCTGACAATGCCTGGGCTGCATATAATAAAGTCAGAAATCAAGTTCATCTGCCCTTCGTTCTGCAAAGAAGAACTTCTTCACCAAACTTTCTCATTCACTAAAGGACTTTTGGTCAACTTATTACAAATTATCCCCCACCCGTTCTCGCTTCCCTGACACACTTACCGATCAGTCAGTGAAAGTTCAAAGGCCCCTTATTCAATCAGTTTTTCTCATCTTGCTTCTCTCTCCTGTATCTAAGCTTCTATCCACATACAAGACAAACACAGCTTCAGGTCCCGATGGCATTTCCAGAGAAATACTGCTGACTCTATCTCTCCTGCTCTCACTTCGTTATTTATCATTTCGCTTGAGTCTAGTAAGGTGCATGTCAAATGTCACACCTGTTTTGAAGTCGAGTGATCCTTCATTAGTCAACAATTATCGTCCGATTTCCTTATTATCATTGGTTTCGAAAGTACTGGAACGCATTGTCCATCAAAGAGTTTCTAATTACTTACGAACACATCATTTGCTCTCTCATTTGGCTATAGGGCTGGGTCCTCTACTGCAGAAGCTCTGTTATCCATCATAAATGACTGGCATCTGCGTCTGTACAGTAACCATCAGGTTGGAGCTGTTTTCTTTATATAAAAAAGGCCTTTGATACTGTTCCACATGAGCAGATTCTGCTTTCTCTGGAGAGAATTGGGATTTCAGGTTCCCTTCTCTCCTGGTTTTCAAACTATCTGTCTGGTAGAACCCAGAGAGTGGTAATTAATGGAACCACCTCAGATACCTGTGAAGTGACGTCTGGAGTCCCACAGGGGTCCATTCTTGGACCACTCCTCTTTACAATTTTTATGGACTCGGTCTGTAATCTACCTCTATCACATAATAGTAAATTAGCCTTATATGCAGATGATATTGTCCTGTATAAACCCATAAATTCACCTTGCGACATTCTTGCTTTTCAGCAAGATGTTGATCAAATCCTTCTTTGGACAACTAATCATGGTCTCACCTTAAACACTAGTAAGACATCTGCTCTGCCAATAACTAGGTCTCCCAAACCAATCTCACTCAACCTTCACATAAATGGTAACCCTATAGCTGATGTCCTCTCAGTTAAGTATCTAGGTGTCACAGTTACAGCAGATCTAAATTAGTCTAGGCATATGCATAACATCTCCTCGAAAGCAAAACAACAAATTGGTTTGATCTACCGTAGGTTGTACAAAGCCACTCCGCTGGCTCGTCAGAAGATCTATCGTAGTGTGGTCCTTCCCAAATTGGAATACTGCGCTGCAGTATGGGACCCACACCAATCCATCCTTATTGACGAGCTCGAGAAGGTACAGGGTTTTGCTGGCAAGGTTGTAACTAAGGACTGGAAAGCCCCCACTAATTTGAACAAATGTAACTGGTAGCCGTTGTCTACAAGAAGGAAGTTACAAAAGCTCAAGATTTGTAACAATACATTAAACAACTTTTCAATTATTCCTCATAGTGTTTTTACTTCTCATCCCTCACCTTCACCAAGATACCCTCATAACCAAATTATATCTCAACCTCTTACCAAGACAAATGCTCACCAATTCTCATTTTTTGTTGATGTTATACCTTTATTGGAACTCACTTCATCCCATATAGTCAATAGCACCTCTTTTAAGGCTTGTTTGTCCGAGCATTTGCTCACAAATATACTTTAACTTTTATTTTGTTATTATTATTATTTCGTTTTTTTTTTCCTGTCTTTTCCTTTTTTGGTGGGGGGGCACTATATATTAGCCATTTGTGCTATCTTGTGTACCCTTAAGGTGGTACTAGGGAGTGGGCGGATGCGACTCCAATCAGTTTCAAAATAGAATATTATATAATATGACTCTAACCTGGTGTAATGGCAACCTTCATACATGTATCTTCTAATCACCTTTATAGGGTCCTGGAAGTGATAAAACATATATAAAATGTCCATTTTTGTAATCGCAATAAGTACAAAACGGAGAAAGCCACGCCCACCAATCATGGCATGCACCAAGTACAATGCATTTAGAGAAAACAAATAGAGCCGTTTTCTGGAAATTCATTTTACTTTTATAGTTACAAGAGGCTGAAGAAAGCTGAATTCTCTAGCTTTTCACTGAAACCATAAAATCTACCTTTCTAGGCACTATCAAACTCCGATCTTTCTCAGAGAGCAACTACAGTTACCCGCCATTGTTTCCCACCCACCGCCCCCTCCACCACCCGTGGGCCGTGTTTAGGTTTGTTTCTGCAAATAAACTATCAGTCAAAACATTTAGGCCCAATAATTATACCCCCGGGTGGGTATGGCTTCCAAAAAATACAGAATGGAACCAGATTGTATGCAGCAAGAAGCTTGCAAGACTAGAAACTGATTGGAGTAGCATCCGCCCACGGAAAAGACTACAACCTTAATGCATACCTTTTTCTGTTTTTTTTTTTATGGCCCGTAGGGCCATCCCTATAATTGCTTTCCACGGGGTTTAATGTATATATATATATATATATATATATAATTATATTATAATTATATATAATATATATATATATTCTTGTGTCACTTGCGCGACTATGCGTTGTATACGTAGTTAAGGAAGTTGCGTCATTCCCGGGGGCTCGGTCAATTAATGGGCGTGGCGCGTAAAAGAACGCGCGTTTAAGCTACAGACCAGCCAGGAAGATTCAGAAAGGATGTAAAACTGCTAATAACTGTTGTATATAGCAGAGAAACAGTATAGATATTATGCAAGAATCTTTAACAAGTAAGTATGATAAGTTGTTGAGTTTCAGACACGAGGAAGTCATCATTTAGAACCTTGAAGGAGTACCTCAGTCAGTTCATCAGACATCTGTGTATTTAGACTGCAATTAGGCTTACACTTACGTCTTCAGGCCCCAGGAGTACACAGAAAGGTAGAGACACTAGTGCCATCAGCAATGCTTAATACATAGTCATCACAAAGCAAATATAGGGATGTTTTTTTCTCTATATACACTTGTATGCATTAAAATTGATATAGAAAAAAAAAAGATTTTTGGATTAGACAATTAGTATTATCTACAAACACAGTTTCGACCTTAACATTTGTACAAGCTGATATTTTTAAAATAAAAGTTTTGTTTCTATTATGATAATTTGATAAACCACAGTTGTCATGCACCTTTGAACAAAACCCTGAGATCAGGATGATATTTAAAATTGATAAGTGAACAGCTATTTGGACTATATCACTAACTAAATCTTGAATTTAAATTTGTTTTAGCAAATTCCCTGTATCATAGAGTGTGTGGAACCAGGGGTGGGTCTAGAAATTTTGTAAGGTAGGGTGAACCAGATGCATGGAGAGCGCTGCGAAAAGATTTTGCTCATTAATGAAAGGTGTGGTAACTTAAATTAGGCCTACTGCGCTATGCACAATAATAGATTACCTTCTGCATCCATGTTTGCATTCACTGATTGACCACTTGTTTAGTTGTGTAAACTAACTCCACCCTTCATGTCATTTATGTAAACAACCACAGAAATTATACAAATAAAAACTTAGGAGGGCAATTGCCCTCCCTGCCCCCCCCCTGTAGATCCACCCCTGTGTGGAACCCTATCAATTCTTACTTAAAAATTAATAAATATCTATATATACAGGACTGTCAAACTGCACTAACCACAAATCACACTTTCATCAAAAGTCCAAATATGGTCAAAAAGCCAGGTTTAAGATAAGTGTTCTGGTTTGTGGGAAGTGGGTGGGAATTAATCAAGAAAACAATGTCGAACAGACTCATGCAGAAGAACAGTCAACCCACAGTTTGAACCAGATTTGTCATTTAGTAGAAATGAAATTGCAATCAAAAGAACAAATGCACAGATAGAACACTTCAAACTAATTGGAAGCCCAAAACGGAAGTTCTACAAGCCCCAAGAAGAAACTCGAAAAGAAAGCTTGAATAGGAGATGGTTTCAAAGCCTGCTCCAGGTAACAAACTAATCCTCACGTGCTTATTTCATTAGAGATATTGCTTTTGTTGTTGTCTATTAATGGTACACAGTACACAACGCAGTACTTTGACACTTTTGTTACAGCATTTATCCTTTGGTGACTATATTAGTATCGTTTCTGTCTGGAAAGAAGTGGGGGATTATACAGACTACTTCTACTCATCTTGTCAGATGCAAACGATTAATAATAATTTTAATTTATTATTATTTTAATAAACACTTATCACACCCACTTATGCAGTTTACAGTGGTTTACCATTAAGGCAGTTTGCACAGGTGTGATTCGACAACAGGTGGTTTACAAAATATACCGGAGTTTGACGCTCCTTCGTGTCGCTTTGCAGCTCTCATAAGCTCCGGATATATACTATATATAAAATTCTCATCAACACATTATTCAATGTAAGTCTAGTAACATACTGTGTGATTGATTCATCAAGTGGAAGTGATGATTCAAGTAATGGTTCCTCAGCACCAAGAGTTTCTAGATCGGTATCAAGTCTTTGTATAAACCAAGTTACCATTACATTTAAAACATTATCACTTTCTAGCCTTTCAACCACACGACTGCAGTCTAGTATCACATCAACACCTTCTCGAATTACGATTGATCTCTGCATATCATTGTCAGAAAATTCAATCCGTGCAGTAGTACCTGTAAGTAAGTAATCAACATGTTGTTAAAGCACCCCTGCAAGTGCATTACACATATTACAGCATGACAGGTATAGTCAAGCACTTGCTTTGCTTGTGCTATACTTGTGGAGACTAGAACTCAGGTATTGTAATTTCGAGAGTAAGCAGATGCTTTAATGTGATATGCATGGGTGAAGCAAACCCAACAGAGTGCTATATGTGTTTTCACACAACAATAATGGAAATACAGCTGTTGCAGCCTGTCGGTACCTTTGATACACCCACACATCATATTTAACTATGTATGCATCTTTGCTGAACAATGGGCACTTGACTATGTGCAGACATCCCGGGAGTTAAGAAATTTTGTTTCGGCTAGCAGAATATAGTCTACCCACCCCCGTAAAAAATGTTCAGTTAAACCTACCTTGTTCCACAACTGTGTTATCAACAGGCACAACTAGAGGACCAGGCCATGGGAATACAACCACCGTTTGTGTGTTACAACTGTTAAAAAACAACAGGAAGAAAGTCTGCGAAATGAATAAGTAAATAATATTTATACTAATAGAAATGGTTGACTCACTGTTAGCACTAGGAAGTGAAGAGCGCTAGCCATCTCTGCAGAAAATGAGAAGTTGTCTGTCAAGAAGCAACAGCTGGCTACAAGAGAGTGCGTTGGTTTTTCTGGATTATATACAGAGTGTGTTTGTTTTTCTGGTTTATATATAATATATATAAACCAGAAAAACCAACGCACTCTGTTGTATTTTTAATATTGCTTCAGGGAAAGCCGCAGGATTATACAGAAGTTGCGTAATAATTATGTAATTAATCATTAATCTCAATCAGCTAAATTATTATATCTATACATCTACACAAATATCATTTTGGGAAAAGCATCATTGTCAAGAGATACTGTAGAGCATCTTGGTTCAATAAGAGGTCTAGTCTATGGCATGTAATTATAATCTTTGCCAAAATTATGAAGTACATGCTATCAGAGAGTACTGTAGCACTTACAGTTTCTTAACCCAGGGGCTTTTGAAAACTAATTTTAATAGGTATAGGTTATATACTGAGGTAAAGGTTTCTACTGGATTTATCAAACCGATACCCGAGGCATGAGGCTTGATAAATCAGTAGAAACCTTGAAATGAAATGCGTGCGAAATATAGTAGGCAGTATGGCGTAGTGGTTACAGTTTGAGCCTTCTGATTGAATGGTAAGTTGTTCAGGTTCAGGTATGGTCATATTATTTGATGCACCTTCCAAGTTCCAATTGATTAATTAAAAACATTTTGCACGGGAAAGCCGCAGGAATAGAGGCGACACTCATGATCAGCCTCCCACACTAGCTAAATATTAATTATCGTATCTGATTATGGCATGGTTAAGGGAGGGAAAATTATGGTTTGACAGCACTAACTTCTGTAATACATTCCTTATACAGCAAGTATATATAACTTGTACAGCACTTTTAATAGAGAATACTTATGAATATTCTGGTGATTTATAGTTATTGATCACTATTAATATTAAATAATAATGCATAATGCATGTCACCAAGTATTGAAAGGTATAAACTAAAATATGTGTTTGTCTGTTTACAAACCCTTTCGATGGCTGGATATAATTAGTATAAATCTTTGAAATGAAGTTTAAGTGGACAGTACCCTAAATTATAATGTTTCAACTATAATTGAATATAATTAGTACTAAATATCTGTGGTATAATATGTATGTATCCTGAGCAACCCAACTCTACTAACCAATAAATTAACTATTTTGTCTTTGTAGTCCATCTATGTATAATACTGTTCGCTTGCAACGATATTTCAGCTATTCAGAAATTTCATATACGAACCTTTTTGTTTAATCTGTATGTATGATTATTCAGCTGTGATATCAATGCCATGCACACAAATTATTTTGTCACAATCTATTTTATCTTAAATAGATAAATTAGGAATCTGAAATTAGTACGTATAATAGAAATAATTGCATGATATAAACATAGGCTCAACTCAGTTAGTTACCTCTGATGACAATAATACTTTTTTCAAACAGTTGGATACTCAGTGAGTCTGAACAGAATATGTGAATAATGTAATAATAAATGAAGTGGTTATGGGTCAGTGTGTGAATATTCCTTCATGCTTGCTACAGAGTTGATATATATAAAGGTAAAGAAATGTCATCTCTAACAAACAATCCAAACCTTACTACACAGTTTATAAATGTACATAATTATGTTCCAATTCAATTTATAACATGTTCTATTTTAAAACTCAAATATGACATATCCTAGACTATGACTAACACTTCTCTATCCCTAAATTAATCCAAAGCCCCAAACCCAGACTGCTCCAAATATTATATGACTGATACACACACACATACACTGACACTCACACACATACACACATACATATGTACAAACACACACAAATACACATACATATACATCATATACTCATATACACACACATACACAGACACTCACACACAACACAGCAAAACCACAAAGCTTAACTGTAAGCCATCCTAAAAGTCCCAGTTTATCCTGAAACCTAATTGCTCAGGAGGGTTGGATAATAATGCATCAATAGTCGACTGATTACCTACGTATTCATTGCGTGTCTATAAGCCTGTATGCTTTGGATAATGTCACCACCAGTTTCAAAACATCCAGAGTAATAAAAATCAGTATAAATATTCATTTATTAATCAGACATGGTTCGAGTAATTTTGTACTTATACTTCACTATATTTTCTGAATACTTGATTGTACTTTGCACTTTGGAGATTTAAGTAAGAGCTAGTACTTTTACTTATGTACATTCTATACTTGTACTTGTATCATGTTTGTTGAGAGATGTTCGTCAACATATGGTATACATTTAAAAATCATATCTGTACGTTAATTTTAGCTTTACTATAAATCATACTGAATGATTTATCTTTAAAATACTTGCATTTGTACTTAAGTACTAATACTTTGTATCTGCCCCATGTTTCTTAATTGAATTCAATCATTTACCATATACACTGTCTGGCTATAGTCTAGCTATTACAAAATGCTTACTATATTGTTCTATAATAATTGATATGTATTAGTCCACAAGTGACCATTTTGTCAGTAGTAGTTATAATCACTTCATATAAGATGTATATATTTACCCTTCAGCTAGTTTATTTAAGAGAATAGCCATCATAAATCAATATCAACTGAGTGCTTTATATTTACATAACATTACGTTGTTTATATATCTTAATGAGTACATTCAGATATATACACAACTTAATGAAAAGTACATGTACAAACATATCATATATATAAAAACATATATCTATAGAGACAGAATATAGAGTAACTATTTTAGATTATGTCAACTCATCACATATTGTATCGATAATTGTAATATATAGTACTATTATACTAACATAGATGAAGGATGAAGCCATCCCTTTTGCTAATATAGTCCTTATTTTATATATTCCCCTATTCCTGTATAGAAGATAAATTTTGTGGATTGGTAGATTATTACTATAAAGGTGCATTCCATAATGGCCCCGGTTGATTACATTTATAACAAGGAAAGAGAATATATTTGTATGTCTTGTGATACTATACTATACTCAACTTTAATTTATAAATTAGTGTTGTTTTAGTTAACTATAACCTTTTCTAAATCAGTTTTATAATAACTATTAAAACAAAAAATTTCTTTCTAAACATCTAATGTATTCACAGATGATCAATGCAAATGACAAAAACATTCATTGTACCTCTGCAGAGAAGAAGTCACAAGTATCCTTCATTTTCAAAACAGGTGAGGTGTAGCATGAGTATGTATATTTTTGGTCAATCAAACTACTTCCTGTGTGTACAATTCTTTAACTAAAGCTGATTGCTGTTTTAACTTTTAGGTGATAACGTATTGCAATCCTATAATTATATAACAGAAGAGATAAAATAACAATATGTACAATTGAAGGGTTAGTGTTTAGAAATTAACTGTAAAATGAGGCTGTCACATTTATAATGACATTTTATCACAATCCCAATGAAACAATCATAAAGTATATAATCAGTTAGACTTTTTCAACAAAACTCTTTCATGCTCAGCTCAACACACGAGTATTCATCCATACTATAATTACAACACCTGTAAAAGTACACTAATAATTAATAATTATGATCAAACCAAGACGTTAAAAGCAATGATTAACACAAAACAAAACAGAATTCACACCATTGAGTAAAACTACAATGTTCATTTCTGCAAATTGTTTATCCACAAAACTTCACATTCAAATAAGTAAACAAGAAGTATATATAGCTACTGTCTGTATCAATCAACATTAGCTACAGGTTGGTTAGATGTATCACCATTCAATTCCTGTGGTACATCATCTCTTCCTACATTATCATAATTCTCCAGTGATTCATATGTAGGGTCCACTGTTTCATCTAGTGGAGATTCCAATTTACCATATGCTTTGTTACTCTTCAGTTCGATATTAACAACCTCTGGACTGTGTGTTCAAGATTAATTATTATACAAAGTTACATAATAATAATTATAATAAACTTACTTTTTTTCATCATTTGCAGTTACGTGTAACCTGAAATACAAATAGAATACTGATAAGCTGTCATACTATAATACAATCAAATGTATGCTAACCACTTTATTTAGAAGCATGTTTAACAAGATGAAAAAATTACTTACTACATTATACAATAAAACTAAGTTTCAAAATTTAATTAAATTCAACAAAGCTCATGTAAAAAAATACAATAGAACTTCAAAATAATTTAATGGAAGGATATAATTCAAAACGTAAAATGTGGAACACTATGAATTAAAATTATCATAAGCTATACTGAATCATGTCATACCTTACTTTCTTTGACTTGAGATGAAAGTAAAATATTAATATTATAATTAGCACAATACTTGTCAACAATATAAATGCCACAGCTAATGTACTTCCTGCAATCACTTCCACTGAAGAAGTGGATTGTGTTGCCACTATTGTTGGTGTTGATGTGTACATATCTGCTGGTAGTTCACAGATTCCATCATTAATACTGTTCAAAGTAACTGGGCATGTTGGATCAAATGTTACTAGAATAGGACCAATTCTCACACTAGCTCCATTTAATACCCAATTTTCAAGCCATGATACTATCTCAGTAGAGGAAATAGAACCAAAATTAAATAACTTAGCTCTATAAACAGCTTGTGTTGGATTTTGTGTATTGCAAAATAGTGATTCATTAGTAATGAAGCTGTCCAGAAATCCACATTCACAATAATCTTGTATATTATCAACCACTGCTGAACGAATGAATGACTTGATAGAATCTTCTGTTGATATCTGTAGAAACAAAATTTTTAAATAATTTTATAATTATTCCAAATAATAATTTTACTTACTGTCCATTCTTCACATGATGTGAAAGGTTCTGCTCTTAATTGAAACAATGAACTCTTTGATTCTGAATAGAAGAATTGCACTGAAAGTCATAATTACTCATATAACAATAGCTTACCTTTAACAACTATTGCACTAGTGAATGCTCCCAGGCCAGCATTAGTATATGCTGATATAAGCACACTATAAGATTTACCTGGATCTAGTCCACCTATAACTACACTATTATCAGTAGCTGGTACAGATACACTAAATGTTTGTCTCTTCTTGTTGTCAATTTGTTGATAAAGTATAAGATATGACTGAATGAATCCTCTAGCTGTAGTGATTGGTATAAGAGACCAACTGATATTCATATGAGTGCCATTTAGTCTCAAGGCACTGATGTTAGTTGGAGTAGGAGGAACTGAAAAAGGCGTTGCAAAACAATTTAGCAAATGTGAACAGAATTATACTTACCATCTTCTCTTGTGAAAAATACAGTGGTGTTAGATTGTCCTTGTCCAATATCATTGACTGCTTTTACAGTTTCTCCATAAGGAATTTCTCCACCTTAAAAAGAATTGTAAGTTGTTAGAAGAGAAATGTAGTGAATATATAAGCACTCACTTAATCCAGTAACTATCACTTGTAAGTCACTGGACACACTGACATCTCTATTATATAATTCTCTTCCTTCATATAAACTAACAGACACAATATAATGTGTGATATTACCATTAGCTGTTTCTTGTGGCACTGGTGACCATGTGATTTGTATAGTACTTATATTCAATACATTTATATTAATTGTTGACACTGCTCCAGGTACTATAAAAAAAGAATAAGAATTGTAATTAACTTTGATGACATTACTTCTACTCACTGTCAGGCTCAGTTCTTCCAGACACATATGCAGGAGGTCCGTATCCAGCCACTGTACCAGCTGATAAAGATGCACTGTATCTTTGATAAGGTTTAAAATCTCCAACAGTATAGTGATCTTGTCTACTATCAATGACATGAGTTATAGTAGTACCAGTATTAACATTATCAACAGTTAGATTGTATTGTATGATGATGCCATTTGGAATTGAAGGAGATAACCATGTAAATGTAATATTAAATTTTGATGGAGTTGAGGAGAAGTTTTCTGGAGCATTTTCAGGTACTATAATTATAAGGATAATCGAATATTAAACACTGAATTGAAGTTGTTATATGCAGTGACTTAATATATATTAGTATTATTCTACATTTCTTCTTGTCATGTGTTCTATGCATGAATTGTTCTCCTTCCATGCACTACATTGGTACACATGTTGTAGGTCAATGATTTTAATGGTTACAAAAAGGTTAAGTATTCTCTTTAAATGCTCACTAAATCACCTTATCTCATATCAGATCTGGACAAAGAAGGTAGATTAATTTGCTATCTCTATTAAAATGGCAGGAAAGTAAACAAAGGCAATGCTTTATATTATAAATATCATATCACTGTTGTACTTACTGTCTTGTGCTGTTGTAAATACACACATAGTAGAAGGTCCTTCCCCAAATTCATTAATGGCAGTCAATAAACATCTATATGATGTGAATGGTATCAATACTGGAATGGTATAATTTGTATATGGATTGTCTTGTGTGTCATTCAAATCTGGTATTTGGGTCTCAGAACCATCAATCCAACAATCTAGATAGTAGCCTGATATTTCTCCACATTGTAAACCTTTTTCTGGTTCAGTCCAGACCAAGGTAACAGTACGTGGAAGGAAAGTTGTATTTGTACAGTTTATAGGTGAACCAATAGACACTATACAAAGAGGATAAAAAGATATGGTTGGATTTAGAGAAAAGATAATATATTATATATATATGTCATGATAAAGCCATCCTTCAAAGCTTTCGACAGTCCCATAAATATGACACATACACTATGGTTTGTGGCTATTATTTCTGATATAAGCATTTTCTTAACTATCAAAACCAGCCGGAGCCAGCTGACAAATCACTGGGTAAACTTTACCAGACACTTGGTTAGTTGAATATAGGAGCGGAAGTGAGTATATCTATTTGTTGACAGATTGAAGTTGCGTACAAGTGTATATCTTGCTTTTTTGGAACAGTGAAACAAGCTCATGATTGTATGTGTGTGTGTGTACTATTGTCATACATTATCCACATGAATTGTACACCAAATAATATTACTAACACTGTGTGAGCTAAGGGTTACTGTAATTGTGTGAATACTAGTGCTTTTTCAGTTTGATAACAATGAACACGTTTAGTTATAATTATATGTAGTTATAGTTATAGTTATAGAATGGTTATTGAAGGTACAGTTTCCCCCTAGATTCAACCAGATTCAGTTCAACAATCCAAAAAACTATCATATGTGCAAAACTTAATTAATAACCACATAATTAAACATGTACACAATACTGCCGGCCAAGACCAGACGGTCTTACAACAACTTAGATTACATATCAACAAATAAATTATGCTCAAATGTTAATTCGAGTCATTGCCAGAGAGTAACATAGCTATCTTCGTGATAGGTCTTTTGTAAATTCCTGATTCGGTTTTAACAGTCACAACACACACTAGATTGTCCTTTCCCTTGTGAACTTCAATAACCCGTCCAAGTGGCCATTTACAGGGAACTAAAGCTATTCTTGCAGCACAACTATGTCATCAACCTGTACATTTCTCGTTGGAGACTGCCATTTATTGTATCGACGCAATGAGACAAGATATTCATCTGACCATCTCTGCCAGAAATGACGAACCAAACTTTGGCATAAGTGCCATCGACGCCGGATTGGTAGTGGTCGATATGAGCCTACAGGATCTGGAATAGCCTCCAAGGGCTGACCAATGAGAAAATGCCCTGGAGTCAGTGCTTCCATTCCATCATCCTCAGATGGAATTTGAGTCAGAGGTCGGCTATTGAGGCAAGTCATAAACTCTTCAAAGGTCAACTTGACTTCTCCAACAACTCGTTTGAGATGTAACTTCAAACTTTTCACCACAGCCTCTTAGAGACCTCCAAAGTGAGAGGCTCTTTCTGGTATAAACTTCCATTCAATGGACTGAGATGAGCAGAACTGGGAAATAATGTCTTGAGTTTTCTTCTCTTGTAAAAACTTTGAGAGTTCTTTAAGCTCCATTGCTGCTCCAACAAAATTGGTACACAGTCACTCCAAATTACATTCGGTTTCCCACGACGAGATATAAAACATCGTAGACAGGCCACAAATCCATCTGTCGTCAAATCGGAAACCACTTCCAGATGAACTGCTTTGACAGATAAAGACACGAAAACACAAATGTACGCCTTCACCACAGTAGGTCTACGTACAGATCCATATTTCATCTTCACAGGACCAGCATAATCAATGCCTACATTAGCAAACATTGTACCAGTGTGATTCGGTGTGACACTTTCTATAGGTACCTTTCTCATTTTCTGTGACTGAGGTTTGGCTGTTTCTCGGCGACAGACAATACAACTGCGAGTAATTGACTGAACCCCTTTCGCATACCAATGACATGGAATCACATTGAGAGTATTTGATCCAGTATGCTTCGGCATCCCATAACTCTTAAGTTGACAAAAGATTTATCATGATGGTCTTCTTCTGACAACGGTTGTTAAAATGAATGATCTATGCTGTGATCCGTTTTAGGTGGTTAAAATCAGAGTAGCGATTTAACGGAATGACAGGTGACTGTGTGATGATGCATGTGATGACACAACTCTTCAGAGCAATCTTCTTCAGGCATTGAGGCACAACTACTATTTCGTTTCGTCCAGTCACCAGGAGATAATTTCAGCCAATCTGGGCCAGACCACCACATCTTGTGTCCAATCAGTTCTGATGGGAACATTCCTCTGGATGCACAGTCAGCAGGATTGTCTACTCCATTTACATGACTCCATCTTGTTGATGAGATTAACTCCATTCTTCCATAGACCAGCAATTGGAGTCAATTTGACGGAGTTCTTTAATTTTCCAGAATCGCTTCAACATATCGTCTGGATCGGTGATAGTGTGATGAGAAACAACATCTACTAGGCCTTCAGTGTCTGCGGCACCAGCAATGATCCAACCAAACTTGGTTTCAATTGCTACAGGAGTGTGAGGTGGGTTGACCCGCTGACCATGTAGCAAAACTTCAACAAACACATCAACACCCAGCAAGACATCAATCTGACCTGGAATTCCAAACTCTGGGTCTGCCAGCTCAATGTCAGACAAATGACTCCAACGACAATCAAATGGAACGTGGTAATGAGGTAAGTCACAGGTGACTTTGGGAGCAATTACAGCTGTCACTTTTTTTTTATCATTGAAGACTGAGTAGAAGAAACCTGGAAACTGGTAACAGATTTGATCGGTGAGCTATGGGATAGCCTGCCAACACCCATTATCTTGGCAGTGTGTCGAGATCGGGGAAGATACAAACTTTGAGCCAATCGATCAGAAACAAATAATGCTGATAATGCTGAATCGAGCAATGCTTGGGCAACAACACATGAGCCACTAGGTTAGTGTATTAGCACATGACAGGTCATCAGTAATGATTAAGACTTGATACCCATGTTGCATGATTCATCACTGGGGTTGAATCCTCCCTCACACTGACCTTACTAGGTGTTTCATTGTGTAACAGAGTGTGGTGTTGACTATGACACTTTCTACAGCAATGAACAGACTTGCACTGTCGAACGTAGTGGCCGGGTCAATACAGTGATTATGTGTCTTTAGGGTTGACATCTTCCTGTCATGTGGGGTTTCCTTGAATTTACTACAGGTGAACAATGTATGCCTTTCCAGCTTACATAATATGCATATTGATGCCTCAGAGATATCAGCATTGGTAGCAAATGATGTTACTGGCTTACTGGAATGAAATTTCCCTTAAATCTCACCCTTTGGGTATTTCTTGATGTCTGATGTAGATGTTTCGGATGCTTGTGCCTGGAGGTTTATAAATTCCAACAGATCCTGGTAATGTGGTACGTTGGTCGTATCCTGACGGTGTTTTTGCCATTCGAACATAGTTGTTGTGTCTAACTTGAGTTCGATGACAGACGTGATGAATGGGCTTGAAGGCTCACAATCCATTGCCTTCAATGCTCGAATATGCTGTTGCACCGTATCATGCAATCTGCGTAGTTCTCTACCATCACCACTCTTAAGCGGTGGAGCTTCCAGGATCATACGCACATGTGTTTGGTGAATGAGTCGTGGACGGTCGTATCAGGACTTCAGACATTCAATGGCTTCTGGGAAAGCCCTTCTATTGAACGCTTGGCTGGACCATCTCTCAACGACTGTTGGAGGTAAACAAGCTTTTCAGCATCTGACAAGTTGCTACAATCATGAACGGATGTACAAAATTGATACCAGAACGTCTTCCAATTTAAAATGTTTCTGTCGAAGCTCGAGACATCCAACTTGGGAAGTTTTGCACCTTCACAAGAGGATGAAGTTGATGGTACCGTAGAATGAACATGCCATTCCAGAAGTCGTTTCACAGATAACAAACATTTAAAAAGCTTTTTGTCAATTTCTGCTTGCTTACATGACAGTTCATCGTCTTCCACTTCATCAGTGCTTAACAGAGATTTACAAATGTCATCAAGTTCATGTTTGAAATTAACCAACTGTTCATCACACAAACGGATCAAACAAATATCATCAGCTTCAGACAGTTTACTAACAGCTTCCGTAACGATTTCGAAGCTTTTATGGAGGTGGTCCAGTCTCCTACCAGCCGTTTTTGTCACTGAGTGAGTGTTCAACCGAGGAGATGTATCAATCAACTGCTCCAGTCGATTAGACAAATCAAGGACTTCATCATCATGTTGGTCGAGAACATCCTGTTCACACTCAAGGTACAGTTATTTTCTTTTAGTTTAATTATAGTTTAATTAACTAAGGTAATAATAGGCTTACTAGAAGAGTTTTAACTAACTAAAAGTGCCCATTTTTGGACAATTTTCATTTTTGTTAGTTGTAGTTATTACAGTAGACCTGTAATTTATATATAGTTTAGTTAACTAAAAGTCACAGTTCTCTTTTTGGACCAGATGGCACAGTTAATTTAATATTCATTTTTTATAATCAATTAATAAAAAATTACGGTCCAGGGGGGTGCACGTTAATTAGGACTAGTTGTCTAACAGGTGTAGCAGCAATGGTGCACTTCTGTTGTGTTCCTGGATGCTCGAACAATTCATCTCTCCTTTTTTTCACTTCCCCTCAAGCGAAAGAAGGTATTGAAGCAGTGGGTTCACGTTATTGGAAGGAAAAATCTGAGTATCAACAAACATACCCATGTCTGTAGTGAACAATTTGTACAAGCAAACGGTTGTTTACTGAGAAAGGACGAAGCGCCTTCTGTTCGTGTTCCATGTGGTAGTGAGCCTAAAAAAAAACGTAAACCTCCTAAGGATAGAAGCTCAATTATAAATGACGATTATATTGTCACTAACTCTTTGTTAATTGGCTCAAGATGTATTCCCAATGGCACACACACTAACCATTTTTGACCCAATTTGGCCCATGTTCAAAACATTCTTTGGCCAAAGTACAGTTTGGATGCAGATATTATAATATCTTCGATAACAATCATTTTCTTAACTATCAAAACAAGCCAGTTAGTTGATTTGACTGTCAGTGAGTCAGTGATCCTGTTAGTTGAACATTCTGTTGATCAGTTGACTAGTTTGTACATTGTAGTCAGTGAGCAGTGGATCAGTTGACTGGTTAGTTAGTGTGTTGGTCAGTCGGTTGATTTGTCAGTCTATTAGTCAGTAGTTGGTCAGTAGTCGGTCAGTAGTCAGTTAGTCAACCACTCAATTGGTCAGTTGATCTGTCAGTCAACGATTTGTCTGTTTATTTGTCTATGTCATAATCATCCACTCTGTCCATATAATTTATTAATTACTAACTAAATATAGATGAACTCTCGACATCAGATCCAAATGAGTTGGTAGCGTTACAATTGTACGTTCCAACGCCTACATCCTGAAGTACTGATATAGTACTGATAACAGCAGGATCTGGGTCTCTGGTCCAAATGAAATTAATAGGTTCAGTCCCAGATTCAATAGTGCAGTTAATATCAACCATTTGGTCTGTTGTGATACACACATTCTGACCAATATTAATTAACATGTTTGGAGGGAGGGTTGGGGTTTGGTTAGTTGGAGGACCAGGAGGTAGTGTCGAAATTATTGGAGGAGTACCTATAAATTGAAAGTAAGTATATATAATAGTTTATGAGTAGTTCATGGAACAAATTAACACATAATTAGTGTAACATACAAACACACAGACACATATATGTACACAAACAAAACACACAAACATACCAATAAATATTATCGGTATATTATCATTGGATGAACCACATAGATTACTGGCAGTACATTGATATGTACCAGCATCTGATTCTTGAAAGGAATTAATAACCAAATCCATACTATTTGAAGTGCCTCCAGGACCAGAAATCATATAACTACTATTACCAGTAACAGCACAACTAACAGTGACCATTTCTCCTATCAATGGACACAACATATTTCCAGATGTCTCACAACCATTGGTTGATGATCCAGTGATGCTGCCTGATATCGAGACAGTGGGAGGTACTGTGTAATATTAAATAAAAAATAGCAAAAACGATAAATCATTTTGTTCTTCAGTGCTTGGAGTACATTTGTCATTCATCAATCGACCCATCCATCCATCCATCCATCCATCATCCATCCATCCATCCATCCATCCATCCATCCATCCATCCATCCATACAACCATCCATCCACTCATCTTCAACCTATATGACATAAATATATTTATACAGAGAAATAAGTCCATTACAATATGAACTTGTAATTGAAATGTGTACATGGTGATGTTACCATAGTAAATAATTGTTCACAGTAAAATCCACTATTTTAGATGTGCAATGAATGTTATCATTGAGTGCCACATCTTTTAACTGTTGTTGGAATTCTCTATACATCCACACACATAACCCATTTGCAAAATCTAATACTCCTTGCTAAACTTTGCTGGGTTTATGAATTATATTCATTATTACTGATACAGTACATGATTAGTTATTAGACCAAACCATTATCCACTATCAAATATTGGAATGTTATCATGAACTTACTGAAGACTCTAGAAGTGGCTACATCCATACCACACACCCCATTAGGTCCAGTTGTAACATTACATGTATAATTACCAGCAATACTTCCATCAGATCGGTCTAACATGATTGATGAAGCAGATGAGGAGAAGCTGGGATCTCCCTCTTTACTCCACATGTAGATAGGAGAAGGCGGAGTGGTTCCATTAAGTAAATTACATTCGATGGTGAGGTTACCCCCTAAACTTTGATCAACACAAACATCACTACCAACATTAATAGCATTTAGACTATCAGTCACTAAACCAGATCCCTCATCAATAATTGGTGCTTCTATTATAAAAGAATTGAAAGAACAAACTTATTATAGGAAAAAGAAATATATATATATATAATTATATTTAAGAGTTTAGTTTACATTCAAACATTCATTGTTTTGTGTAAAGTGGATTTTTACAGCATTATAGTTAACTACTACTAATATCTTAATTATATAACTAACTACAACTCTATAGTGGATCAAACAAGTGTTTTTATAGAGAAAAAAGTATCCCTGTGATTGCTTTATGGTGTCCAGCATTCAGTAATCATGGCTGACTTTATCATGCCTGAAACACAACAGCCTATTATAGTTACTATTTTGATTATCTACTCTCTTTACCTTTTAAAGAATCATGTAGAACTTTAGGAATATATTTCAGGTAGAATAGTTAGCTAGTAGTTCCAGTTTCTAATTCGCTACAAGCAGCTTTCTTTCTGCTGAGTTCTAGTGCGTGTTCTATTACATGCCACGCCCATTAAGTTTTGCTCTTCTAAGAGCCTCAATCATGTCCATTAGAGGGGCAAGATCATCACGACACCACCCAGCTACAGAATGCCCAATTGAACTACAGCTCGCTGAAGGCCACCTCAACCAACCTTTATGAAAATTTACATGACAGATATTACATTACATTTTATTTTGCTTACACGACTTTTGTTTTGTTTTTATTATTATATTTATTATCTTTAAAAAAAAATTGATTGAGCCCCCGGGAATGACACAACTTCCTTAACTATGTATACAATGCATACTCGCGAAGTGGACACAAGAAAATAAATATATATATACATACATTAAACCCCGTGGAAAGCAATCATAGGGATGGCCCTACGGGCCATAAAAATTGAATTGTATCATACTATCAACACACAGAGTACAGGGTTGCCATGGAAACATTACTTAGAACTGTCATCACACAAGTAGTATTACTAACCATATATTAGTGTAAATTCACTATCCATAGCACCACATTCACTTGTAACAACACATGTGTAATTTCCTGAACGATTGTTTGTTTCAAGTAATGGTTCAGTAAAATTAAGCATTACATCATCTCTAAACCATGTTGTCGTAAAGACATTAGCTGCAAGACAATTAATCCTCACACTTTGACTTCTGCCTGTGACTTGATCCACAGCTAATGCACAGGAATCATTTCCTATCGATATCTTAGCTTCTAGAGGGTTAAGAATAAATCCATCTGCACGCTCAAGCCTAGGAGCTTCACCTATATACAAGATTAGAAATGGGAATGGGACTACGTAGTAGTGTAATCAAGTAAAAGAGTTTGTATGTAAGTTCCACTGGTATATATAACTTTTAGTATTAATACAGTCCTAAAGCTAAATGTATATTCATTTATAAAGTTCTGTGTCTATATTTTTACATGTATATGTGTTTATCATTGTCATGTAACTCACATGCAGTTCCTAACATGATTGTTAGTGTTGAAGTAGTATCATTACATGGAGAATTTGAAGCTACACATGTGTACACTCCTTCAGCACTATCAGTGATTGAACTGATTATATGTGGTGAAGAGACCGATGTACCTCCTGGAGTCATCATCGAAGTGGAGCCACTAGCACTACATGTTAAAGTTACATCTTCTCCTGGTAAAGGGCAAAGATCAAAATTACCAGAGGGAGCTCCAGGTCTTGAACAACCATCATCAGTACCAAGACCAGAAACAGTTCCAACAAAAGAGTCAATGGAAGGATTAGCTGTATAACAAATATACATACATCATACAAAACAAATATATATAATGAATGCACTGCACTCATGGTGCAGAACACTTGCAACATTTGTGATTGGAAAACAACCATGTAGTATTCCAATTATTGACAGAAAATTACAGAAAATATAATAGATATTTTAATTAAATATATATGTATATAATGTGCATCCAGGAGCCCATAATGAGCAGAAAGCGTAAGGCTCCTGTGTGCATGCAGTTACAACATATACCACAAGAGTATATAAGTAAGAGAGTATATATGCATAAGAGTAGTAAAGCAAGAACAACACGCTTAAATTTTTAGAAAAACAGTTTTGTGGCTTCAATCATATAGGTGAAGATATAAAGTGACCATCATGGTAGTGTCGTCCCCAGACTGTAACACCCTGCGGCAAACAACAGTGTGGTAACTTGGGCCAACATGTTTATTACCCGAATCTTGTATAATCCAATCAGATTGCTCAATTTATTAATTGGTCACATGACTTGTTATATTCACAAATGGCATATAAAAACCAGTTATAAAAGAAGTCGTAACAAAGGGTGTGAAGCGTCCTGGATACCAGCTTTCTACCCACTATCTGGAGACCATGATTCAACACACAAGTATAAACAAAGATTGGAATATGTGATACAAGTAGGTGGAGTGAATCAAGTGACAGTCACCTGATTATGACATCATTGCCTCACAAGTGTTGGTCCAAGTTCCTAGACTGTTTTCTGCTGTGGGGCGTGACAGTCTGGGGACGATAGTACCATCACAGCAGAAAGCTTAAAACCAGTACACCCTCTACTCTGCCTATGCAGGTACATAAATACATATATGTATGTACATTAATATGTAATTATATATGTTATGTTATGCTGTACTAACAGTTTATAACAGAAGTTACACTTTCATTGCCACACATATTTGAAAGAGTACATATGTATATTCCTGGGCCTGTACTTGATATAGTTTCATTACTACTATCAATAGGTACACCATCTTTTGTCCACATTCTTTCAATGACAGAATTACTTCGAGTATTTGGACATTCAATATTCACTCCACCAATTGCTCCACTTGACTGACAAGTTTCTTGCCCAATCCTCAACACTGCAGCATCTTCTTCACGTACAAATCCACTTCCTTCAATAATATCTGGAGCTATATCTATAAGAGAAGGAATTGAAATACCAATGAATATTATAAGACATTCTTCACACTGCCTCATAATTTTCATGATCTATGATTGTTATTGATGAATGTTAATCTACTGAAAATTTCTGAATGATTAGGTAATGTAATATCCATTCGAAATGTTTGCCGTTTTGTTATTATAAAAACAATTATTGATTGGTGAAAGCAAACATAGAACAATGGATGTTAATCTATCTAAATAACAGTATATATTTGTGTCACATAGATGTTTAATACTTAGTTAAGGAAGTTAGTAAGTTACATTGTTCAGGGGAATAAGAATGAAATAATTATATCATCTTTTGTAGTCATCATTACTCATTTGTTGATAAGTCTATTCTCAAATGTCTAAAATGCAACGACCTTATATTCATTTTTTGTGTTTCCAGTTTTCAATTTTTTTTGCAATCATTAGTTAGAGTTGAACCCTTAATTGACCTTGCTCCACTTTGTGTTGTATTCAGAAACAAACAAAAAGAAAAATTTAGTTCATTTAAACACTCATTCCATGAAATCATACGTCTATCAAGAAATACGTAGATACTGGAGCATTATAATTATGTTCCAATTCAATTTATAACACGTTCCAATGGCACTGCACAGTTCTCTCTTGGGCCAATGGTACACACACTAACCATTGTTGAGCCAATTTGATTCAGCTCATTTGAAGTGTATTTGTTGGCCACACACACACACTGACACTTACACACACATAAACATCATATACTCATATACACACACATACACAGACACTTACACACACAACCAAGCCACAAAGCTTAACTGTAAGCCATCCATACATAATTATGTTCCAATTTATAACACGTTCCATTTTAAATCCCAAATATGACATATCCCAGTCTGCTAATCTACATGTATCTAAATAATAGTATATATTTGTGTCATATATATGTAGTTAAGGAAGTTAGTAGTCACATTGTTGTTCAGGGGATCAAGGTCAATTAAGGATTCAACTAATGTGCTAAATAAATGTGCTAATGATTGCAAAAAAAGATTTAAGAAAACTGGAATATGTTGAAGTTGAACAGCTCAAAATGATAATAGATGAACTCCAAATAGAATTATCATTGTAAGCTCTTATTTGTAAAATATTCAGTTATTTGTATTTGATATTCACAGGCTAAGACAAGAGAGAGACGAAATATTAGAATCCTATCTTGACCAAGTCAGTTCACAATATATAATGCATATTTTCATATTATAAAATAATAAGCGAACACACTAAGGAATAAGAATAATAGCATGTAACTTTGTGTGTGTGTGTATGTGTATGAGTTTTTGCTGCGAGTGATATGTGTGTGTGTGACTATGTGTGTGTGTGTGTGACTGTGTGTGCATACAAAAACTAGTAGTGAATGAAAATACATTTATATATTGAGCATATACACCTGAACAAAGATTGCTTTGTTTAATTAAAATATTATAACATGTTCTATATATGACACTGCTCAAAATACGTATGGCTGACACTTCCAATCCTAACACCATCCCTAAACTAATTCCAAGCCCCAAACCCAGACTGCTCTAAATATTATGACTGATACACACACACATACACAGACACTCACACACACAACCAAGCCACAAAGCTTAACTGTAAGCCGTCCTAGAACTCCCAGTTTATCCTGAAACCTAATTGCAATTATGGCTAAGACAGGTTTTACATGGCTCAGGTGAGTTGGATAATAATAAAAGTATGTAACATTATGGGTTTAATACACCACACCTATATAGTGATATGTATATGTGTATAGACCTTAGCAATATTAATAACAAGTGACTTTATTATCTATGAACATTGGTCAAAATAAGTGTAATCTCAATCAATCCTCCTTCATCATTAAACTTACTTATGATTGAAGTTGCAGTATCGAATCCAAATGGATTTGTCAAATTACACACCATTGTTCCAATAATATCATTAATTGATGAGGTGGCATCATCATTAAAAATTTGCAGTCGATCATTTAGATCAGGTCTAGCAGTATCAGAAACAAATATATTCACTTCATCAGGTTGAGCTCTTCCATTTAATGTCCAGGCGGCAACTGGAGGTGGATCTTGAGAAACAGGAAAACTTCGATTATGATAACAATTTATCAATAGTTGTGGAGGCATATTACTCCCACCAAGACAGAAGTCATTACCAATATTAATAATCCGATTTGCTCCCTGTTCCATAACCTCAGGACCATCTTCAATAACAGGTCCAAAACCTACAATAGGTTAATAATTATGTAATTAAATTATATATTCATGGTTTTGATCATAATTTGCTCTGAAGCAAAAATAAATCATATATATATAGTATTGGATGAAATACATACCTCTAACATCCTTTTCAATAGTTGATGAGTTACATATTGGCTGTGGTTGAAGAGGTATCATTCCACATGCCATACATCGGTATACACCAGCACTGCTTTGTACAGCTTGTGATGGTAAGCTTGACCTTCTGATATCTAGTATCTCGTTGTGTGTTCCATTAATTAAGAACCTGTATATTAAACAAAATCATGTAACTTTCCTCTTTATAGTAACTATTGACATACAAAAACAGATAATACTAATGGAAGTTGTGCATTACAAACACAGTTTTGGTCTTCATATTGAGAAGTATCTCACTGTGTGATGACCAATAGTCATTACTGATGACCATCTCATGTCTGAAATACAACTTATTAACTCTCGCATGCATAGGTGGGGTGGAGGATTACTGTAATCTGGTGTTCTGTCTGTCTGTGTATGAACCAAATTCTGAACAACTAACAACATTGGGACTTCAATCAAGTTACCAACAGATGTGAAATTATACAAGCATCAAAATAAAAGACAGGCTTTTTCTAGAACCTTTTGGTTATAAAAGGACAACTTTTACAACTTGCGATTGCTGTTTCACCACTTTCAGAAGACTTTTGGTAGCAAAAGAGTACATGGAAACACAACTCATCTTTGCTGTCGTGTTACAATTTACACTCCAGTCCTAGCAAGAGTATATAATTGCCAGTATATGAAGCGCAGTGCCTTTTCTAAAACATTTTTGTGGCATTATTTAATGTAGAATAACTAAGAATAGTAACATACTGTGTGATTGATTCATCAAGTGGAAGTGATGATTCAAGTAATGGTTCCTCAGCACCAAGAGTTTCTAGATCGGTATCAAGTCTTTGTATAAACCAAGTTACCATTATAGATACTGTTGGAACTATAGGATTATCACTATCTAGTCTTTCAACCACACGACTGCAGTCTAGTATCACATCAACGTCTTCTCGAATTACGATTGATCTCTGCATATCATTGTCAGAAAATTCAATCCGTGCAGTAGTACCTGTAAGTAAGTATCAACATGTTGTTAAAGCACCCCTGCAAGTGCATTACACATATTACAGCATGACAGGTATAGTCAAGCACTTGCTTTGCTTGTGCTATACTTGTGGAGACTAGGACTCAGGTATTGTAATTTTGAGAGTAAGCAGATGCTTTAATGTGATATGCATGGGTGAAGCAAACCCAACAGAGTGCTATATGTGTTTTCACACGACACGGGTTTACAATATGAGAAATACAGCTGTTGTAGCCTGTCGGTACCTTTGATACACCAACACATCATATTTAACTATGTATGCATCTTTGCTGAACAATGGGCACTTGACTATGTGCAGACATCCCGGGAGTTAAGAAATTTTGTTATCTATGATCTTATATGTCCTTATCATGAATAACAAACTAATTGTTAAATCCTTGCAACTGCACTAACAATTAAATTATAGTCTATTCACACGTTCAGGAGTCGCGAACGTTTGTGGTTATAACTTCCTTATACGTCGTCGTATTGACATGCAACAAAGACCATTCTACTCGTCGTAACTTGCTGAATCCAACAATGTGCGATACAATTGTGAATCATAAACTATACAAATTGTACCGTTAAGCTCCATGCTTAAGCACAGGAATACTAAGACCACAAGGAATTTACAAGATACTTGAAAATAAGTGGCTTATAAGTAGGTACTGTGTAAACAATACAATTTATACACTGCAATTATAATACTCTGTAATTAAATATATATTATTTATATCTACATGTATTCTCCATCACTACTGATGCTGCCATCTGATTCTGAATTGCTGCTTTCTTCTGATAACTCATCTGATTCTCCACCAAAAAGAATAATAAACTCTTCTATGTATTCTTCTTGTATCTAAATCCTATTTTTCTCTCAATAATTTCCAGTGAAATTCGTCCTCCGTTAAATAACATCTTCGCCTTCAGAACCTGCAATAGCTTGTCCAGTGTTGGATACTCTTTTTTTCTCATAACTCATGTACAGTACGACAAATAGCATCAGTATCAAAGGCAACAACATCTAAACGTACTCTGCTTTCCTTATATCTCTTATTTGGTGATGTAAAAGAACTTCCATCCAGCTTTCTTTTCTCCAGTAGGACACAGTTGACAGTGCGCTCTGAGAAGCCAGTGGCTTCAGCAGTTTTCTTACTGCGGCATACCTTTGGTAGAGTGGATTTCTTCCGCTGTTGACTTCTGCGACTCCAGAACGTGAATAGACTTATTTTAACTATTTTGTTTTTGCAGTGTGGGAAGTACAGCTGTTGCAGCCTGTCGGTACCTTTGATACACCCACACATCATATTTAACTATGCATGCATCTTTGGTGAACATTCATTTCCATGGGCTCTTGCTTATATGCGGACATCCTGGGAGTTTCGGCTAGCAGAATAAAGTCTACCCACCCCCGTAAAAAAATATTCAGGTAAACTTACCTTGTTCCACAACTGTGTTATCAACAGGCACAACTAGAGGACCAGGCCACGGGAATACAACCACCAGTTGTGCGTTACAACTGTTAAAAAACAACAGGAATAAAGTCTGCGAAATGAATAAGTAAATAATATTTATACCAATTGATATGGTTGACTCACTGTTAGCACTAGGAAGTGAAGAGCGCTAGCCATTTCTGCAGAAAATGGGCAGTTGTCTGCCTGGAAGCAACAGCTCGCTACTTTGTTTCCAGGGAAAGCCGCAGGAATAGAGGCGCCACTATATATAGCAGTTGCGTAATAATTATGTAATTAATTAATGATAATCTCAATCAAAATTATAATTATATTAAATATAATTATATATAATAATATAGATTATAGCTGATTGAGAAAATGATCTTTGTGTAGATATTTATATTATATATATCTAACCATTCTGGGTAAAACATCATTGTCAAGAGATACTGTAGTATGGTTCAATGAGAGGTCTAGTCTATGGCGTGTAATTATAATCATTGCCAAAATTATGAAGTACATACTATCAGAGAGTACTGTAGCACTTACAGTTTTTTAACCTGGGGGCTTTTGAAAAATAATTTTAATAAGTATAAGTTATACACTGAGGTAAAGGTTTCTACTCAAATCGAGGGCTGAAGGCGGCACGAGGCTTGATAAATCAGTAGAAATCATACCGAGGTGTATAACTGTCTTCTACCATGAAACGCGCATGAAATATAGTAGACAGTGTGGCATAGTGGTTAGAGCTTGAGCCTCCTGATCGTGGTTCATGTTCAGCTACATATGGTCATGTTGTTTCCTGGAAAGAGAGTCTCTGTTTTACTGTGGACTTCATTGCTCATATAAACACCTATAGGATGGTTAATCCTAACCAACGTCTCAAATATATATATACTGAATGAAGATTGAAAAATGAATGAAATGTGACATTTGGCTTTAGCCTTCTTCCAAAGCTGAAATGTTATGTGGAGCACTTTTTCTTTGGATCTTTTACAAAATGCTATGTAACTTGTATAAAAAACATGGGTTATATAATCTGAATTGTTTTATAAAATAACCATAATAATTAAGTGTAGAATTATATCTCAGGGCCCTATATTATTATTCGATGCACCTTCCAATATATTGTGTACACTCTCCATATTAATTTTATTTATTGCTTGCTGGATTAGCTGCTGTATTAAAAATGCAATGTTACTGATATGCTCTAAGGCCAAGCCACGCAGAAACAGCCTCCCACACTAGCTAAATCGTATCTGTTTCAATGATTAACTAGTAATTGAATAAATCTTTATGGTATGATTAGGAGGGAAGATTATGGTTAGTTACCTCTGATGACAATAATACTTTTTTCAAACAGTTGGATACTCAGTGAGTCAGAACAGAATATGTGAATAATGTAATAATAAATGAAGTGGTTATGGGTCAGTGTGTGAAGATTCACTTCATGCTTGCTGCAAAGTTGATATATGTAAAGGCAGGAGCCCATAGTGATGTTGATCAGAAAGCGTAAGAGTCAGAGTGTGAATATTCACTTCATGCTTGCTACAGAATTGATATATATAAAGGTAAAGAAATGTGATCTCTAACAAACAATGCAAACCTTACTACATAGATTATAAATGTACATAATTATGATTACATGTACATACACACGAATTAATGATTAATAAAACAAATTGCTGCAGCTAATGCAAAACAAACAGATTGACCTCTAGTAAATAATCCGTAACATGTTGTGAGGATTAAATACAAATCTCTGTGTAACAGCAAACACACACATACACACATTATAAAAAGCATGATATAGTGTGAGCTATACACGATAGGTCCGGGCAGAACAAAAAATAACATGTATTTTAAACAGTATTTATTAGTTTTGTTCAGTGTGTTATGGTAATGTGTGAATAATAGAAGAGTTTCTTATTATCGACATGACCAGCAACAATCTTTTTTGAAAACTTTCTTTTCACAAAAAGAACCACCACGGATGAGCTTACAGAATTGTGGATATCTATCTTTTGTGCAACCTGCAGAAGTGATGAGATAATATACCAAAATAAGGAAGAAGAGAGGAGACATATATAAAGGGAATGAGGGAAGGATGAAGAGAAGTGGAGAAGGAATAGTCAAAAATAGAAAATAGATCTGAGTATTATAGACATACAGTGAGTAGGAGATGGAAAAAGGTGGAATGATAGCAGAGAGGAATGGAACATACAGTTACACTTTCTTACATGGATCCAAGTTACAATACTCAAATGTGTGAGGTCGAAGTTGTCCAACACACATATTATCATTAACTATCTCTCCTGTTCGTGGAATTTGACAGTACAAATTACGAGTACGATAACCACCTCCACAATCCCGTGAGCACTAGAAAAAAAGATCACATTAATAATTTTAATACAGACAAATAAATAAATACACAGATTTCGAAAATTAAGACATATTTGCAGCAGTGGCGGGTCTACAGGGGGGGCAGGGAGGGCAAATGCCCCCCCTAATTTTTTACTTCTATGAAAATTTATTTGAAAATTTAAAAAAAACATTTTTGTGAGTTGTTTACATACATGACTAGTTTTGCGTAGCCAGTCCATCCCTTTCCCGCTCGTAGAGCAGAAAAAAGATGGGCTGGCTACGCAAGACTAATACATGACATGAAGGGTGGAGTTAGTTTACACAACTATAACAACTGGTCAATCAGTTTACTCACTGAATGCAAACATAATTCTGCGTCTAAAATTTGGACACAGAAGATAATCTATTATTGCGCATAGGCTAAATTAAGTGACCACACCCCTCACAAATAATTAATAATCCAAAAACTTTTGCAGCGCCCTTTGTGCGCCGACTTCGCCCTACATTACAAAATTTCTAGACCCACCCCTGATTTGCAGACAACTATTATTGGCACAGTTTGATATTAGGGACAGATAGCTCGTTTAATTACAAATATTACAGTATTTTCATACAATCTAGACAGTGTAACCGTGAAGGTGGTGTGCAGTTTCTATTTAGAGTAGTGAACTGTTTTTATTATAGTAATAATTATAAGAGAAACTACCAATTGTGCATTGAAAAACCTGACCCTGTTATATTCCTACTTGAAAGTTATCACAATCATCCTAACCCTATTGTAAATTCTTTGCTAATTGACTCAAGCAACTACACACATTTATCAGTAATGACTAACTATAGCTAATGGTTATGAGTCAGGTAGAAAACTTACTTGAGACCACTCCTGTGCTGCCCATTGAGGACCAAGGAAACAAGGACCTCTATCAATGCATCGTTCCATAGATGCAGGTTTTTCCTCAATACAACGACTGTCAGGTAGCAATACATAGGTGTTCACTTCACGGCATGTTACCACACGCATACGAGTACCTAAATGACAGTCTGGATCACACTATAGAAGGAAGGATTAAAATACAGTTGAATCATCAAGGGATGGATAGATGCATTAATAAATAGATAATATATGCATAGAAACACACTCACTGAACTCCATGATGTTGTGTTCCATTCTTCTTCAACTATATTTATGTAGAAATAATTACATGAATACGTAATACACACACTGCATAATTAGTAGGTATGTTGCTTTATACCAGTAACTCAATCTAATCGTACTCCATCTTGTAAAAAGGGTACGATCATTAGTGGTGGGCAATATTATCGAAATATTATTAATATTTCTGATAATCCTTCTTTATCGTATCACATCAATATAAAATTCACAAGGGTCACAATTTGATACGATATAACCACACCCACATTATAAGATAATTAACTTCTATTATTTTTGTAATTACTCTTCAAATATTTATTAAAACAACACCATTTTACAAAGTGTATGAAAGATAAGTACTATATAATTAATATTCATATTTATTTTAGTTATGCATGATCGGTAGTGGTGGGCAATATCCAAAATATTTTAACAGTTACAATATTTAGTAATACGAAGGCCAATATTGGTGATATATTGATGTTATTTATGATATACACACCTATATACCAAAACAATTAGACAGTCCGGAAGTATTACAATTGGACTTTCCTTTATCACTAATGAGCTTCTGGTTTACAGTAAATCTTATAGATTTTTACTACATATAATAATGAGGGTTACAATTCTATTTTTTCATTCACTTACTCTGTATTACAACGTCTCCTTCATCTTCCCCAGCAATATTCCCTGTGTCACACCTGTAAGTACCCTCAAACTCCTCTCTGAAATTATTGATAACTAATATTAAAGTCCTGTTGACTGTATCATTAATCAACATAATGTCTGGTGGCATATTCACTATCTCTGTTGTAGTGCCATCACTAGCTACCAATAACCATCTCGTTGTAGGTACATGAATGCCACTGTATGGACAATGTAATCGAACAGTGACATTTTCTGCAACATTCATAGGGCCATCTGAACGTCCAGCACCAAAATGCCTTTCATTAGGTGTATCAGGAGGAAGAGGTGTCTCTCGATCAATTATAGCAGGATCTGTATGTAACAGAAAATAGAATACAGAATGTGTGTATATATGTATAGTGCTGTGTGTGTGTGTGTATGTGTGTATGTATGCATGTTTGTAACTGCATATATATGTGATATGCATAGTTCCTATAAACAATTATGTATACATACATACAATATGCATACACTCACCAAAAACTGCTAAATAAAAAGATTCAATCGTATCCCCACAAACATTATTTAAACTACAGTTATACATCCCAGAGTCACTCTCCTCAATATCAACAATGTCTCTTCTACCAGTTTCACCATTTGGAGTGATGACTCTAGATCCATTAGTATCAGCAGAGGAGCATAGAATTGTGACATTATCACCAAGGAAGGCACAGTGGTTAACAGATGGAGGTAGAGGTTCACGCAGATCACTACATCTGTTTCTAGGAAAGATAGTTACTTCAAGATCAATATTAGAAAAACCTAAAAGAATGAAGATGAAGATCATCCACTTTGCATATAAATTTTAAAAAATTACTAACTAAATATAGATGAACTCTCAACATTAGATCCAAAAGTGTTGTTGGCTTTACAATTGTACGTTCCAACGCCTACATCCTGAAGTACTGACATAGTACTGATAATAGTGGGATCTGGGTCTCTGGTCCAAATGAAATTTATAGGTTCAGTCCCAGATTCAATAATGCAGCTAATATCAACCATTTGGTCTGTTGTGATACAAACATTCTGACCAATATTAATTAACATGTTTGGAGGGAGGGTTGGGGGTCGGTTAGTTGGAGGACCAGGAGGTGGTGTCGAAATTATTGGAGGAGTACCTATAAATTGAAAGTAAGTATATATAATAGTTTATGAGTAGTTCATGTAACCGATTAACATGAATAGTAATTAATTAGTGTAACATACAAACACACAGACACAAATATGTACACAGACAACCAAACACACAAACATACCAGTAAATATTATTGGTATACTATCATTGGATGAACCACATTGATTACTGGCAGTACATTGATATGTACCAGCATCTGATTCTTGAAAGGAATTAATAACCAAATCCATACTATTTGAAGTGCCTCCAGGACCAGAAATCATATAACTACTAGTACCAGTAACAGCACAACTAATAGTGACCATTTCTCCTATTAATGGACACAACATATTTCCAGGTGTCTCACAACCATTGGTCAATGATCCAGTGATGCTGGCTGATATTGAGACAGTGGGAGGTACTGTGTAATATGGAATTAAAAATAATAAGTGAAAATTATACAATAAATTCTGTAAATCATTTTGTTCTTCAGTGCTTGGAGTACATTTGTCACCCATCGATCTATCAATCCATCCATCCACTTCGTTGTCTGTCCATCTATTTTTTTGATCGATCTGTCCATTTATCCATCTTGTGATTCATTGAAATCCATCCATTGATCCATCCATCTTACATCGATCTTCCATCCATCCATCCATCCATTCATCCTTCCATCCATCCATCATCCATCCATCCATCCATCCATCCATCCTTCCATCCTTCCATCCATCCATCCATCTATCCATCCATACAACCATCAATCCACTCATCTTCAATCTACATGACAACACAACTCACCTGTAATAACACTAGTTCCTATGGATGGTGTTGGGCAGTCATTACTAACTGAACATGTATAGGTTCCACCACTGGAAATAGGTAAGAACACTTCAGTTGATAACAGCATACTTCCATCCTGTGTCCAGACACGAGTGATTGGAAGTGTTCCCCCTACTATCGAACATTGTAGTGCTAGACTTCCAGTTAGGCAGGCATCAGTACCAATATTGATTGTACCAGGAGGATCTGGATTGAATCCTCCAGTCATTATAATATTAGGTGGTACTATAATAAATATATAAATATATATTTATACATTGTATTCAGTTTTACTAACAAACAGAGAAATAAGTCCATTACAATATGAACTTGTAATTGAAATGTGTACATGGTGATGTGACCATAGCAAATAATTGTTCACATTAAAATGCACTATTTTAGATGTGCAATGAATGTTATCATTGAGTGTCACATCTTTTAACTGTTGTTGGATTTCTCTATACATCCACGCACATAACTCATTTGCAATTTGCAAAATCTAATACTCCTTGCTAACCTTTGCTGGGTTTATGAATTATCCATTTTTACTGATACAGTACATGATTAGTTATTAGACCAAACCATTAACCACTATCAAATATTGGAATGTTATCATGAACTTACTCAAGACTCTAGAAGTGGATTCATCCATACCACACACCCCATTAGGTCCAGTTGCAACATTACATGCATAATTACCAGCAACACTTCCATCAGATCGGTCTAACATGATTGATGAAGCAGATGAGGAGAAGCTAGGATCTCCCCCTTTACTCCACATGTAGATAGGAGAAGGCGGGGTGGTTCCATTAAGTAAATTACATTCGATGGTAAGGCTACCCCCTAAACTTTGATCAACACAAACATCACTACCAACATTAATACCATTTAGACTATCAGTCACTAAACCAGATCCCTCATCAATAATTGGTGCTTCTATTATAAAAGAATTGAAAGAACAAACTTATTATAGGAAAATAATTATATATATTTATATAATTATATTTAAGAGTTTAGTTTACATTCAAACATTCTTTGTTTTGTGTAAAGTGGATTTTTACAGTATTATAGTTAACTACTACTTATATCTTAATTATATAACTAACTACAACTCTATAGTGGATCAAAAAATTGAATTATATCAACACACAGAGTACAGGGTTGCCATGGAAACATTACTTAGAGCTGTCATCACACAAATAGTATTACTAACCATATATTAGTGTAAATTCACTATCCATAGCACCACATTCACTTGTAACAACACATGTGTAATTTCCTGAACGATTGTTTGTTTCAAGTAATGGTTCAGTAAAATTAAGCATTACATCATCTCTAAACCATGTTGTTGTAGCGGCATTAGCTGCATTACAATTAATCCTCACACCTCGACGTCTGCCTGAGTTTAGATCCCTAACTAATGCACAGGAATCATTTCCTATCGCTGTGTTTGCTTCTGGAGGGTTAAGAATAAATCCGTCTGCACGATTAAGCCTAGGAGGTTCACCTATATACAAGATTAGGAATGGGAATGGGACTATGTAGTAGTGTAATTAAGTGAAAGAGTTTACATTGGTATATATAACTTTTAGTATTAATACAGTCATAAAGCTAAATGTATATTCATTTATAAAGTTCTGTGTCTATATTTTTACATGTATATGTGTTTATCATTGTCATGTAACTCACATGCAGTTCCTAACATGATTGTTAGTGTTGAAGTAGTATCATTACATGGAGAATTTGAAGCTACACATGTGTACACTCCTTCAGCACTATCAGTGATTGAACTGATTATATGTGGTGAAGAGACCGATGTACCTCCTGGAGTCATTATCAAAGTGGAGCCACTAGTAGTACATGTTATAGTTACATCTTCTCCTGGTAAAGGGCAAAGATCAAAATTACCAGAGGGAGCTCCAGGTCTTGAACAACCATTATCAGTACCAAGACCAGAAATAGTTCCCATAAAAGAGTCAATAGAAGGATTAACTGTGAAACAAATATACATTCATCATACATACATGTACAAACTAATGTAAAGCTACGTTTTAAGTTAATAATTTAGTGTTATTTCATTTGATAACTGTGACCACATTTAGTTATACATATAGTTATAGTTATAGAATGATTAGTTTCTTTGAGTTTAATTATAGTTTAATTAACTAAGGAAATAATAGGCTTACTAAAAGGGTTTGGTTTTAGTTAACTAACTAAAAGTGCCCATTATTTGGCCAATTTTCATTTTTTTTAGTTATAGTTATTACAGTAGACCTGTAATTTAGTTATAGTTTAGTTAACTGAAAGTCAAAATGCATTTACTTTGACTCATAACTTAAATTAGTCTGGAATGATCAACAATCTTTTTACCTGCACCATTTTCATATTATTATCCTTCCCATTCTTTTTTGTGTATTTAAAATTTCGATCCATTGCTTCATTACAGTTTCAGTATAATCGTGTATTAACATTATGACATTAAACTATACACTATTCCATCCATCCATCCATCCATCCATACATCCACTCATCTTCAATCTACATGACAACACAACTCACCTGTAATAACACTAGTTCCTATGGATGGTGTTGGGCAGTCATTACTAACTGAACATGTATAGGTTCCACCACTGGAAATAGGTAAGAATAGTTCAGTTGATGACAGCATACTTCCATCCTGTGTCCAGACACGAGTGATTGGAGGTGTTCCTCCTACCACTGAACATTGTAGTGCTAGATTTCCAGTTAGGCAGGCATCAGTACCAATATTGATTGTACCAGGAGGATCTGGATTGAATCCTCCAGTCATTATAATATTAGGTGGTACTATAATAAATATATAAATATATATTTATACATTGTATTCAGTTTTACTAACAAACAGAGAAATAAGTCCATTACAATATGAACTTGTAATTGAAATGTATACATGGTGATGTGACCATAGCAAATAATTGTTCACATTAAAATGCACTATTTTAGATGTGCAATGAATGTTATCATTGAGTGTCACATCTTTTAACTGTTGTTGGATTTCTCTATACATCCACGCACATAACTCATTTGCAATTTGCAAAATCTAATACTCCTTGCTAACCTTTGCTGGGTTTATGAATTATCCATTATTACTGATACAGTACATGATTAGTTATTAGACCAAACCATTAACCACTATCAAATATTGTAATGTTATCATGAACTTACTCAAGACTCTTGAAGTGGCTACATCCATACCACACACCCCATTAGGTCCAGTTGCAACATTACATGCATAATTACCAGCAATACTTCCATCAGATCGGTCTAACATGATTGATGAAGCAGATGAGGAGAAGCTAGGATCTCCCCCTTTACTCCACATGTAGATAGGAGAAGGCGGAGTGGTTCCATTAAGTAAATTACATTCGATGGTAAGGCTACCCCCTAAACTTTGATCAACACAAACATCACTACCAACATTAATACCATTTAGACTATCAGTCACTAAACCAGATCCCTCATCAATAATTGGTGCTTCTATTATAAAAGAATTGAAAGAACAAACTTATTATAGGAAAATAATTATATATATTTATATAATTATATTTAAGAGTTTAGTTTACATTCAAACATTCTTTGTTTTGTGTAAAGTGGATTTTTACAGTATTATAGTTAACTACTACTTATATCTTAATTATATAACTAACTACAACTCTATAGTGGATCAAAAAATTGAATTATATCAACACACAGAGTACAGGGTTGCCATGGAAACATTACTTAGAACTGTCATCACACAAATAGTATTACTAACCATATATTAGTGTAAATTCACTATCCATAGCACCACATTCACTTGTAACAACACATGTGTAATTTCCTGAACGATTGTTTGTTTCAAGTAATGGTTCAGTAAAATTAAGCATTACATCATCTCTAAACCATGTTGTTGTAGCGGCATTAGCTGCATTACAATTAATCCTCACACCTCGACGTCTGCCTGAGTTTTGATCCCTAACTAATGCACAGGAATCATTTCCTATCGATGTCTTAGCTTCTAGAGGGTTAAGAATAAATCCGTCTGCACGATTAAGCCTAGGAGGTTCACCTATATACAAGATTAGGAATGGGAATGGGACTATGTAGTAGTGTAATTAAGTGAAAGAGTTTACATTGGTATATATAACTTTTAGTATTAATACAGTCATAAAGCTAAATGTATATTCATTTATAAAGTTCTGTGTCTATATTTTTACATGTATATGTGTTTATCATTGTCATGTAACTCACATATACTTCCTAACATGATTGTTAGTGTTGAACTATCAGCATCACATGGAGGATCTGAAGCTACACATGTGTACACTCCTTCAGCACTATCAGTGATTGAACTGATTATATGTGGTGAAGAGACCGATGTACCTCCTGGAGTCATTATCAAAGTGGAGCCACTAGTAGTACATGTTATAGTTACATCTTCTTCTGGTAAAGGGCAAAGATCAAAATTACCAGAGGGAGCTCCAGGTCTCGAACAACCATCATCAGTACTAAGACCAGAAATAGTTCCAACAAAAGAGTCAATAGAAGGATTAACTGTATAACAAATAATACATACATCATACCAAACAAATATATATAATGAATGCACTTCACTCATTGTGCAGAGCACTTGCAACATTTGTGATTGGAAAACAACCATGTAGTATTCCAATTATTGACAGAAAATTACAGACAATATAATAGATATTTTAATTAAAATTAATATATATTTATATAATGTGCATTTGCGGTTACAACATATACTGCAAGAGTATATAAGTCCTAGTTGCTGAGCACCTTAGTGAAATCTCGACCTTAGTTTGTATATATATATATATATTATATATATATGTCACGCTTAGGAATGCAATAATTAAACATATGACCACAGTCATGTTAATCCGTTGACAGCATGTACTGGTGATGGCGTACTGCTCTAATGTAGAGACGAGTGAGGAACCTATGAGTGAGAGACCTTCAGCATGCCTTCGATGCCTAGATGCACTGAGAAAAAAGAAGCAAAGAGTGTGAGCTACAGAAAAGGCCAAGACAGAGGAGAAAGCAAGAGGTAGAGAACAGAAACAGCGAGATCTAGATGAGAGTGAACGAGAGGCAAAACATTTACGTTAGCATTATCGCAAGGATCACAAGATGACAAATCACTAAATTCTCTCCTCTTTCCTGCCACTATAAGATAAATATACCATGTGTGTGACTAAAACCACGCCTTTCTGGATAATTGACCGCACCAATTTGGATATTACAGTTTTGTCACTTTTGTGGCTTCAATCACATGCATAAAATTAAATATAGGGAAGATATAAAGTGACCATCATGGTAGTGTCGTTCCCAGACTGTAACACCCTGCGGCAAACAACAGTGTGGTAACTTGGGCCAACATGTTTATTACCTGAATCTTGTAATATCCAATCAGATTGCTCAATGTATTAATTGATCACATGACTTGGTATATTCACAAATGGCATATAAAAACCTTAATAAAAGAAGTTGTAACAAAGGGTGTGAAGCGTCCTGGATACCAGCTTTCTACCCATTATCTGGAGACCATGATTCAACACACAAGTATAAACAAAGATTAGAATATGTGATACAAGTAGGCGGAGTGAATCAGGTGACAGTCACCTGATCATGACATCATTGCCTCACAAGTGTTGGTCCAAGTTCCTAGACTGTTTTCTGCTGTGGGGCGTGACAGTCTGGGGATGATAGTACCATCACAGCAGAAAGCTTAAAACCAGTACACCCTCTACTCTGCCTATGCAGGCAAGATCTGATACATAAATACATATATGTATGTACATTAATATGTAATTATATATGTTATGCCATGCTGTACTAACAGTTTATAACTTCTACTGACCATTTATAACAGAAGTTACACTTTCACTGCCACACATATTTGAAAGAGTACATATGTATATTCCTGGGCCTGTACTTGATATAGTTTCATCACTACTATCAATAGGTACACCATCTTTTGTCCACATTCTTTCAATGACAGAATTACTTAGAGTATTTGGACATTCAATATTCACTCCACCAATTGTTCCACTTGACTGACAAGTTTCTTGCCCAATCCTCAACACTGCAGCATCTTCTTCACGTACAAATCCACTTCCTTCAATAATATCTGGAGCTATATCTATAAGAGAAACAATTGAAATACCAATGAATATTGTAAGACATTCTTCACACTGCCTCTAATGGAGTAATTTTCACAACACAAAAATGAATATAAGGTTGTTGCATTTTAGACATTTGAGAATAGACTCATCAACAAATGAGTAATGATCACTACAAAAGATGATATATTTATTTATTTCTTATTCACTTTGTGTTTTGTTCAGAAACAAACAAAAAGAAAGATTTAATTCATTTAAACACTCAAATTCTCTCATTCTATGAAATCATACTTATTATTAGTCTGTCAAGAAATAGTTACTGGAGCATCATATTATATTCCAATTCGATTTATAACATGTTCCATTTTAAAACCTTCCAAATATGACTGATACTCCTAATACTCTATCCCTAAACTAATCCCAAGCCCCAGACCCAGACTGCTCCAAATATTATATGACAGATACACACACACATACACTAACACTCACACACATACACACATACATATGTACAAACACACACACATACATCATATACTCACACACACACACACATTCACGATGACCTCAAAATTATGTAATATCATAGATAGTAGAGGGAATAGTGTATAGTTTAATGTCATAATGTTAATACATGATTATACTGTAACTCAGTAACTTATATGTACTATAGTGTATAGTTTAATGTCATAATGTTAATACATGATTATACTGTAACTCAATAATGAAGCTATGGATTGCAATTAGACTTACACAAAAAAAGAATGGGAAGAATAATTATATGAAAATGGTGCAGAAAAAAACATTGTTGGTCATTCCAAACAAAAGTTACGAACATTTTTCTGAGGTCATGGTGAACGTGAATGACCTTTAGTGATGTGTATATGTGTAGAGAGAATATGTCCTTAGCACACACTGCAAAAATAAAATTGTTAAAATAACTAATTTGTTGGTTAGTACAGTTGCAAGGAATAGTGGAAATTGTAATTTGATTGGTCGTGTAGGTTGTTATGACTTCATGGTGACGTACGTGTAATTATAATCTAATACTTGTAATTTCAACTTCCTTATCATGTCTAATAAATACACAAAGAAGCAGAATAAATATTTTAATTAGGTTTCCAAACCATCTTTGTGCATCTAATATGAGATATTAGGTATGATAATTAATTATAATTGGTACATAATATATATTATGTATTTTAATGTAATTAGTACAATGTAGCTATGGCGATACATGTATGTATACTGAACAACCAACTAATTGTTAAATCCTTGCAACTGTACTAACCAATATAATTGTTATTTTAACAATTCTGTTTTTGCAATATTATATGACTGATACACACACACACACACACACACACACATACACACACATACATATGTACAAACACACACAAACACACATATACATCATATATACACACACATACACGGACACTCACACACACAACCAAGCCAAAAGTAAGCCATCCTAAAACTCCAAGTTTATCCTGAAACCTAATTGCAATTATGGCTAAGACAGGTTTTACATGGCTCAGGTGAGTTGGATAATAATAAAATTATGTAACATTATGGGTTTAATACACCACACCTATATAGTGATATGTATATGTGTATAGACCTTAGCAATATTAATAACAAGTGACTTTATTAACTATGAACATTGGTCAAAATAAGTGTAATCTCAATCAATCCTCCTTCATCATTAAACTTACTTATGATTGAAGTTGCAGTATCTAATCCAAATGGATTTGTCAAATTACACACCATTGTTCCAATAATATCATTAATTGATGAGGTGTCATCATCATTAAAAATTTGCAGTCGACTATTTAGATCAGGTCTAGCAGTATCAGTTATAAATATATTAATACCATCAGGTTGAGCTTCTCCATTTAATGTCCAGGTGGCAACTGGAGCAGTTGGATCTTGAGAAATAGGAAAACTTTGATTATGATAACAATTTATCAATAGTTGTGGAGGCATATTTCTCCCACCAAGACAGAAGTCATTACCAATATTAATAATCCGATTTGCTCCCTCTTCCACAACCTCAGGACCATCTTCAATAACAGGTCCAAAACCTACAATATGTTAATATGTAATTATGTATAATATATAGTTTTGATCGTAATTTGCTCTGTAGCAAAAATAAATCGTATATAGTATTGAATGGAGTAAATACCTCTAACATCCTTATTAATAGTTGATGAGTTACATATTGGCTGTGGTTGAAGAGGTATCATTCCACATGCCACACATCGGTATACACCAGCACTGCTTTCTACAGCTTGTGATGGTAAGCTTGACCTTCTGATATCTAGTATCTCATTGTGTGTTCCATTAATTAAGAACCTGTATATTAAACAAAATCATGTAACTTTCCTCTTTATAGTAACTATTGAGATGCAAAAGAAATATGATTATTTCCAAAATGTCTAATCTCATTCCAGAATGTCTGCTAATGAGTGCTTTTTATTATAATTGTATATAATTACAATTACAACGAGCGCCGTTGGGACCGGACCTTTCGCCTATGTGGCAAAGTAATACTAATTTTTTCTAAATATAATATGCCAAAATATTGTTACAATTATAATTATATCATTACTCGTTTGTATGGTCATATAATAATGAAAACGTTTAGTTTACTTTATGTGTACAAAACATATAAAGTAATAAAATTGTACTGGCATGTTAGTTTTTATAATAATTATGTAATAGTTATATATATATATATATATATATATATATAACTATTATTGGGGCAATGGTGTGCCATATGATCTTTTGATTTTGAGTGTTTTAATCATTAGTATGAGTTGAACCCTTAATTAACCTTGCTCCACTTATGTGTTGTATTCAGAAACAAACCCAAAGAAAGATTTGGTTCATTTAAACACTCATTCCATAAAATCATATGTCTATCAAGAAATTCGTAGTTACTGGAGCAATATAATTAAACACACACAATTATGTTCCAATTCAATTTATAACACGTTCCAATGGCACTGCACAGTTCTCTCTTTGGGCCAGTAGTGCACACACTAACCATTGTTGAGCCAATATGGCCCATCAAAGCCACTGTAGCAGAGATTTCAGCTCATTTGAAATGTATTGGTGGCCATGTTTTTTTGGAACCATTCCTACAGAGCTTGGTAACATTTATCCTTTGCTGACTATATTAGTATCGTTTCTGTCTGGAAAGAAGTGGGGGATTATACAGACTACTTCTACTCATCTTGTCAGACGCACTTGATTAATAATAATTATTATTTCTTTTATTATTATTTTTATATTTTGAACACTTATCCCAACTACTAAATCACTTGTGCAGTTTACAGTGGTTTACCATATAAGGCAGTTTGCACAGGTGTGATTCGACAACAGATGGTTTACAAAATATACTGGAGTTTGACGCTTCTTCGTGTCGCTTTGCAGCGCTCATAAGCTCCGGATATATACTATATATAAAATTCTCATCAACACATTATACAATGTAGTCTAGTAACATACTGTGTGCTTGTATCATCAAGTGGAAGTGATGATTCAAGTAATGGTTCCTCAGCACCAAGAGTTTCTAGATCGGTATCAAGTCTTTGTATAAACCAAGTTACCATTATAGATACTGTTGGAACTAAAGGATTATCACTATCTAGTCTTTCAACCACACGACTGCAGTTTAGTATCACATCAACGTCTTCTCGAATTGTGATTGATCTCTCCATACCATCGTCAGCGAATTGAATCACTGCCGTAGTACCTGTAAGTAAGTAATCAACATGTTGTTAAAGCACCCCTGCAAGTGCATTACACATATTACAGCATGACAGGTATAGTCAAGCACTTGCTTGTGCTATGTACTTGTGGAGACTAGAACTCAGGTATTGTAATTTTGAGAGTAACCAGATGCTTTAATGTGATATGCATGGGTGAAGCAAACCCAACAGAGTGCTGAGTCACACATACAGCAGTGCCACCGTCTGTAAGTGTCTTTGATACACCCACGTATCATATTTACCTATGTATGCATCTTTGATTTTTTGAGATGAGTGGGGGACATGGGCACTAGCCTATGTGACAACCAGGGAGTTATTTCCAACTAGCGGTACTCCCATCACCCGTAAAAAAATGTTCAGGTAAACTTACCTTGTTCTACTATTGTGTTATTAACAGGCACAACTAGAGGACCAGGCCATGGGTATACAAACTCCTGTTTTGTGTTACAACTGTTAAACAACAGGAAGAAAGTCTGCAAAATGAATAAGTAAATAATAATATCTATACTAATTGAAATGATTGACTCACTGTTAGCACTAGCAAGTGAAGAGCCATCCGCAGAAAGCGTGCAATTGTCTGCAAAAAGCAACAGCAAGCTACAACAGAGTGTGTTAGTTCTTCTGGTTTAGAATAACAAGTTATTACTAATTAATTAATATTAATTAATATAAATTAATATAAATTAATATAAATTATAATATTAAATTCCAAAAACCCAGCAGAACTTGAGAAGCATCGAGTTAACTCGATATTAATGATAATCCCAATCAGCCATCAAAACTATCTACAAAGATCATTTAGTAAATGCATCATTGTCAAGAGATCTTTTCAAGCATCTTGGTTCAATACAAAAAGTAATGAATTATAATATTGTTTCCAGTCCTCCCACTGTTTAATTTGTAAGCTCCAAAAACGTTTTTAAATGAATTAAATTTTATGATAGAGAAGTTGATTAGGATTAACCATTCCATAGGTGTTATATGAGCACCGAAGTCCATAGAAAAACAGATACTCTCTTTCCAGTAAACAACATGACCGTAGCTGAACTTGAGCCACTGACCATTCGATCAGGAGGCTCAAGCTCTAACCACTACGCCACACTGCCTCCTGTGGACTTCATTGGTTCAAGTTCAGCTACAAACATGTTGTTTCCCAGAAAGAGAGTGTCTGTTTTTCTGTGGACTTGATTGGTCGAATTAAATTTCATTTATGTAGTATGACATGGTATAGTACATACATACAATAAGAGAAACTCGAAACTGAGACTTTGTTACTATTGCCATTTCCCTAGCCCCTGCCGCCCACACTCTCAAGTCAAAGGGACTTTGAGCTCTGGGTGGCTAGGGGATGAGACTTATTGTCAGCTGTATAGGTGATTGTTTCAATAAACATGGATATTAGATTGATCAGAAGGTCTAGCACCTCCTGATTAAAGCAGCATATTAATGTGGATTAGTCTAAATCTTGGAGTAAGTTATCCGAAAATCTTTGCAGCTGATGAAAACAAAAAAAAAATCTCTGGTGCTTAATCTGGAACAAACTACTTATATGAAGACTAAATACATAAATAGTGCATAACAGAAAATAACACGAAGCATAATGTCAATATCTGCACGACCAGTAATTCAAAAACAATTATCATGGATGAGTTGGATAATCATCGTCTGTGCAAACTGCAAGCTCTAGTGGTAAAATATTCCAATAAGGGAGATATAATAATGGGATGAAAGATGAAGAGAGGATAGATTGTATAAATTATCTGTTAAAGAATCTGTACAAGATTAAATATTCAAATAATAAAAAACGCGTAATAATAAATTGCAATGTAAAAAGGTTGCACGGAGGTAGATTAGAGTGTGCAAAGCGAATTGTGAGAGGGTTCCCTCATTTATAAAGGTTAAAAATGTTTTAAATGGATAGGATGATAGTAATGGAGAAGGAACATGCAACAAACGTTCATTAAGCATCCATGCAAAGTAAGTTAAGGAGCTCAAAATATCTGTAAAGTTTAAGAAAAACTATTTATCATTGGTACTATCTTCAACTACCTATTCTGTTTGAGGAATTCGACAGTCCATATTGTAACCACCTGTGTGCATTAGAGAAAAGAGAGTGGAAAGTATAAATAGATATACATAAAGAATTACAGATAATTATATGAATAAAATATAGATATAAGTATAATAAGTTATATGCATGCAATCAGCAGACAAGTGAGAAAATGCACTGACAACAATGATTGATGCTACAGATTGGTTCAAATTATTGTCATTTTCAGTTTGTGTAAATGTGACTGTGCACCATTTAGGAAAGTCCACAGAAAAACAGACACTCTCTTTTCAGGAAACAACATGACCACAGCTGAACTTGAACCACTGACTTTTCGATCAGGAAGTTCATGCTCTAATCCCTAAGCCACACTGCCCTTAAAAAAAAAGTGCCCATGACCAAACCACAACATATATATACACAAGTGTGTATATAAGACCGTAGTCCTATCAGTTGTGGGGAGCTGAAGTTCTATTATATACCTCCCAACCTAAAGTGCCTCAGAATCCGCAGGGTGGTAGGTCCCACGAATCGACCAGAAAGATCACAGTGGACCCTTTGAGCTAGGATCATCCCTCATTACCCAAGGCTTGGGTAATAGCTAATATGATGTATAGAGAAGATAATTATGAAGAGACCCTCCTAACAGTGTTATGTTAGCAAAGAAGTCCACAGAAAATCACTTTTAATCATCATTAAAAAAAGTGCCATGATAAAAACAAATTCTGCAATACCTAATAAGAAACTTGTGTACAGTCGCAGTAGTTGGATTGGTTGTCTTGCATTACTTAATGCATCATTTAGAATTACAAGTGATCTTTGTGTAGTAGTATTGTCAGAAAGTTTAAGCACCATCACCTATAAATGGTAAGTATTGTAAATACGAAAGAGATCAGTCATTTTGTCATTGTTGTGTACTCAAGGACCAGAGTTTGGCCTTCATCTTAATCTGTCTAAATGTGAAATTTTCTGGCTTTCAGGGTCTCTGATTTTCCATCTGGAGTCCAAGGTGGGAAAGAGGTTCTGCATGGGATCCCCCCAATTTGCAGTATAGAGGACTATATGGATGATTCAGTGAAATCTAAGGTTTTATCCATGCAGTCACACATTTCTGACATTGATCATCCACAGATTGAATTCCATATCCTGCACAGTTGACTCACGATCAGTCTATGTAAGGTGATATATTTACTACTAACAGATCTCTAACTGATGCATCTCATTGATTCCAGTTTGTACAAATCCTTGGAATCCATCATTCATTCATCTTTAGATGAAACTTTCAATGTTGCAGGCATCACACTCCCTATCAGTTTTGGAGGGCTTCGCTTCTTCTGCACCTGCAGTACAAAAGACCTCTTCCTCCATCTACTTAAATCTGATACAGCTGTCTATGATGTTGGATCTGATACTGAGAGCTATTGAGAAGACTTACTGTCAGCGTTCCCAAATGGGGATATCAACTATCTTCCCAAAAGATACTTCAACATGCTATTGATACAAAATCTTTGGTTACCTTAAAAAATCAGTTCCTTTATTGAGGGACAAGGCGTGGCTAAATACCATTGATACCCCAGGCTTAATTCCTCTCAAGAGCTTCAGAACACCCAGGAGCTGCAAGAGAAGCTGGAGAAATTGACAAGGATGAGAGGAAGTAATTGCTGCATGAGGTATATTTTTTCCCATCATATATAGTAGAGACTTTCACCCCCAATAGTCTGGAAACTATTTGTGCCAAAGGCAGCCTTGATATGGCATTTCCTTACCATTAGCAGTGAAAACTCTTTTACAATTACTGTCTATTCATCTGATCAAGGGTTTTTAATGCTAGAATGCTTGTTATTTATATTTTCGGTATAGTCCCAAGTATTTGGGACATCCCCATTAGACTGCATGCCTTTTGTTCTTAATTTTATCATAATTGTTGGTATGGTAACTACACTGTTTTAAATTTGAAAAAGTAACTGTCGTTCCTTGGAATTGGGGGGGTAGGGGTGGGGAAATGATGGAGTGTTTGGTGACACCCCTATAGTTAAGAGTGTCGGTGGAAATTCATTAGAAACAGATTATTAACTATGTAGTTGTGATAATCAATTACAGAAGAAAAAACCTGTATCGGATGTTTTAGAAGCAAGAAGTCAGCAAATGAAGTATAGAACTAGCCTCCACTGCAGCTGAGAAATACTCTGACTCACTAGCAAGTGAAGAGCCATTATATCTACAGCTGTTTTCACTACACAAGAAGCAATAGTAGGTTACAACAGTGCTCTTCAAAACTAACCGCAATGTAAGAGAGCTTACGCAATATTGAAAATTATACTATATAGCCCCGGGGTCATAATAATCACCGGAAGCAGTAGTGCCGGTCATAATTGTACCGGAAATCAACTACATAATCTATCTAAGCACTTGACATACCCGCCTACTCGCACGTCCATATCGTTTGAAGTCGCCGACTACATATTTGTGTTGTTATATTATTGGATGTGTTGATATTATTGTGGAAGGTATGCTATTGATTCAGTGATTGTTTAATGTGGAAGAGTCTAAATTTTGCAACAAGTCATCAGTGTGTCGAGTCAGTTAATTGTATAATAATAATAATATAAGAACTATAATAATAATTATATATATATATATTATTTAGCTACTTATATATAATTATAATAGTATTTATATATATTTAAAAAAAAAAATATAGCTAATAATTATAATTATATATATATATATATATAATTATATAAATTATCTATATAAGTATATATATATATATATAGATACTATACATATATAAATAAATAATATATATATATAACATAGAATAAATATATACCTGCTTACTTTTTTTTGTATATTTACTGCTCAGGCGGGATAGCTACAGCCATATTTTTTACAAGAGTGTTTGATGCTTCAGTGCACACTACTAACTCAAACAGCATTTCCCTCTGCAATGGATTTGCAGCAACAAGGCGGGATGAAATGCGAGGATAGTTGCGTTCATGCTGTTGTTGCTCATAATGGATCTAGTTCTGCTTCTCGATCACCATCTCTCTCGCCCCAAATTGAAGAAGATGACGATATTGAAACCGTTGGTGGTGAATTACACCAAGGAAATGTAGTGAAGCAATGGAGTTACGAGGAACAGTTTCGGCAGGTAATTAGTCAGTGCAACCATAATTTATCATAAATTTGTAATTATATCATACTATATAGGCAGTTATAATAATTATTGTTATAATTATATATATTATAATATTTTCTACTCAGTTATATAATCTTTCACCTGAGCAAGAGAGAAAAGATTTCCTTGACAAACTATTTAACTACATGCAAAAAAAAGGTTGGAAAAAGTAAATGCATTAATAATTAAACACAACTTTTACCATTGAATTATTCCAATTTACATAAAATAATGGTAATGATAACATTAATTGTTGACATCATAATTATAATTATTATAATCATTATTATTTAGGGACTCCAATAACTCGAATTCCAATAATGGCTAAACAACCTTTAGATATGTACAAACTATTCAGGCTAGTGGTTGAGAGGGGAGGTTTGGTAGAGGTGAATAATATTGTACTTATTATTTATTTTAAAAAATCATCATCATAATTAATTATAATTATTATAATTTTATTTGTGATGTATATATGTTCTTTGTTTTTATGCTGTAGGTGATCAAGAAAAAAGCATGGAGAGATATAGCTAAAGAGTTAAATCTACCAGCATCAATAACAAGTGCAGCCTTTACAATGCGTTCCCAGTAAGCTGTTGTTATAAATTATTACATAATAATTTATAGTAATTATTATGTAAAAATGCATAATTTTGCTTCCATGTAGATTTAGATCTCCATGCCCTAATGAATAATTTGTTTTCTTATCAAGTTTACAAACCTTGCCTACATGTACAAACTTGAATTTGATACCTTTGTTGTCATCATTGTTAGATTGCAGCTGCCAATTCATTGAATCATTACTGATAATATATTACTATGATGAAAAGCAACAAAATTGTTAATTTCATCAAAATTTTCTATCTAGATATGTTAAGTATTTATATCCATATGAATGTGAAGAAGAGAAGTTATCGGATCCAAAAGAACTGCAATTAGCTATTGATAGCAATAAACGAGATAGGAGACATAGTGATAGTGTTGATTACTTACCAACTTGTAGAGAAACTGAGAGAAGGGAGCAGATAATAGGACAACCTACTTATGCTGTAACTGGAACACCAAGTGGATTACAATTGATTAGTTCACCAACGGTTGCAGCCACAATGCCTCCATATTCAGGAGGGTTTATTTTAACTCCAACAGGTGCAGCACATGTGGTCCACACTCCTCGAATCTCTCCTGGTGGACCACAGTTAGTACAGATGGCAGCTACTCACCCTCACGTACCAATTGTAGTTCCAACCAGCATACCAGGATCACCTCTTGCAACAATGATACCAGTTTCAAACTCTTCTGCCTTGATGATGGGAAAAAAATCTGATGAAAGAACAACATCAGTTCCAGAAAGCTCTTCAGTTCATCATTCAAACTTACCAATAGTTTTTCCTCCTACTATTCAAGCACCAGGCCTTGTACATGTAAAACCCAATGAATCACTTACTCCAATAACTATTGCACAAGATAGAAGGGGAGAAGATATAGTAATTTCAGAAAGAGAGCAGGAAGAGGAACAACCTCCACCAGCAAAGAGATTGGCAATTGAATCAAGTAGTGATTCTTCTACGTCCAGTGGTACCAGTAACCAGGCATTGGGAATGCCTTTCACTAACATCTCAATTAAACCTGGTATGTTACTCTCTAATTATGTGCTTACATACATAATGACAAAGCATAAACGTATTGTGTGAAAATTCTGTTTACTTCAATGCAGCAGTAGGTATGCATTACATTATGTATGTACATAATACTCAGCGTGTCAAGCATCTTGTTAGCAATCTATAGGTACATGTAGCATAGCATGTATTTGGTGCTCTACAGAACATTGGAGCACTGTTTATTTGCCAACACTACTATAATACAAATAAGCCCATTATATATTTTTATGACCTTTCAGCTTATAGTGGTGTTGGAAACATGGAGTCAAGTCCATCGGTATTAGTTACATTGGAACTAAATAACACAATATATCAAGGTGTTCTTTTCGCTCGTCCGCATACCTCCAACTCACCAACAAGATAGTCTTATTTATATTTCAAGAATTTCTGTCTTTAACGAAGCACAGGATATAACATGTATTTTTATTTATACAATCACACACTTTTCTTTTCACCTTTTTTTATTTTTTGAATAACGATGATTTTCTTACATCAAACTGGAACACTATTTTTCTTTTCCTAGCACTAACAATGTGATTACAATATTATTTATTACATACAGACAATTGATTTATTTTAGTCACAATTCACTACTTTATGTGAAACAATAGCAAAAATGTCAACACATCTGATCAATACTTGGTACCTTCTAATGTAACTACAGTAGAACCCCTCTATTGTAGATAACATTGGGACAAATATAAGTGTCCTGATTACAGGGGTGTCCTCATTTCAGGGGCGACTTTATGTTATAAAGCACAATTTGGGACATTTGTAAGTGTCCTTAATACGGGGGTCTCCTCAATAGAGAGGTTTCACTGTATGCCTCATTTTAAAGATAATATTCTAATTAATTATAATTTAATGGTTATCACCATGAGGTGTATATTAATGTGAAATGTTTTTAAAAATATTGACAAGTAATTGAGGTAATGGTATTTAATTGATTGTGTTTACAAAAAAAAATTAAGAAAATTAACGAAGTTAAAAGTATCTCTCCGAAAACATTGATGTTTACTGTGCTATAACATACATAAATACATACATAACTATATAACATATTATATTCGATTTGTCAATAATAGATTTGTGAGACGAAAAAATATAAGAATGTAAATAAAAGTGCTACCAGTCTGAATCGACAACTTTATTAAATGCCTGAGAAATTTGAGGCAGCTTGTCACGATATTGCCCATCACTTAAAAAAACTTTATCCAAAAGCTCTCCATTAGAAAAAACAGAAATGACCATATCTATTCGACCATGACTCTTGGGAGTTAGATGACGTTGAACTAACTTATGACAGATGGTACCAATCTCTTCTACTAGATTCACAAGAAAGGTACAATCATAAGTGAAATCAACTTCATAAAAACTGATCACTGTTAGTGTAGCAGTACGTAGCTTCTTTCTTAATGAGACCCCAAGCTGTAGTTCTTCATCGTTAAATTGTGAATTTTTATAAAGGATACCAATCTTAACTGTCAATTTTATGAGATTTTTAATTAACTTTTCGGCTTTTTGTTCTCCCATTTCTTGCATCACAATGAAATGAAGAAGGTCCAACAGTTTACTGAACTCCTCATCAATGAAATTCTTAGCCATAGATTTTGTGGAAAATTTTCCAGCTATCTTTTTCTGAATCCTTAAACTCAAGTTTTTGGAATTAAAACTACTTCCACTAGCCACTGTGAAAGGAATATAAGTACAGTTAAAATTAGTTATGATAAAAGGAAACACAGGAAGTTTGGTTAATAGAACATCACAGCTGGTGTAAAGATGACATAGGGTATTTCTATATAAGCATATCCTGTAAGAATCAATGTCTTTAGGTCATGGGAGACTTGTTACAGCTACAGAAGGGGGTATGACAGATGTTGGTTGTCACTTAATAGATTATAAAAAGCATCATAATTAAATTTAAATGACACTCCTTTATTAAGATATCTGCTGTCAACATGGCTTGCTATGATTAATAGTGCCATATGATAATTATAGTCCCCCACTTAACCACAGTTACCACACCTCTGATACTTATATCTGATATTATTATATAAAGTCTGCTCACATTCATTCATGATGACCTCAAAATTATGATGTGATGAATTTGTAATTAAGTACGAAACAAGAAAACAGTTAAGAACTTGTTGATCATTCCAAAACATTTTACTCTGAGGTCAACAAGCATGACCCTTTAATCATAATGTTGTTTACAAACAGCTTTGTTATTACAGCAGAAAGTAAGATACTACCAGTATGAAAACAACTATATATATATTAAAAATAACAATGGGATCACTTCATCATGTCTTAGAGTCATCACGGTATCTAATAATTATAATATAATAATGTATTAATTATATATAATATTATAATTATAGTTTTATGAAGACCAAAATAGTCTATATTCTCACATGTTAAAGTTATTACAACACACTAACACACATGTACTTATATACATATAATAATTATTATTATAATGATTATTTTAACTAACTTTCAACTTCTATTTCGTGTCTTGACACGTGATTATTAATATTACCTAAAATGATACGAAATATAAATACTGAAATCAATTGAAACTATTGTCTCACCTTTCTGTTCGTTATAAAAGACAAGACACTGCCTAGATAGATAGATCAAGAGTTGATACACTGTGATTACAAGGAAAAGAACAAGATCAAGGCACCACCTGCACCCACGTAGAAAGAGGTGTGGTCTTTATAATTAAAAATGGTTGACTTTGAAAACCTCAGTGATGACAAACTTAAAGAGGCCCTCAGCGAGAAAGGAGTGGAGGTTGGGCCAATAACTGACAATACCAGATACTTATACAAAAGAAAACTCAAGAGATTATCAACAGAAGGAGTGGGTGGGGCTCAGATAAAGAAAGAGGGTGTGGCTATTGATCAAGTTTCATGTGACCGAGCTAAAGGAGCTGGAGATGGTAAGTCACACAAAACACTGATATGACATTTTTTGACATAGTTTCTCTTTTCGTCAGTCATATTGCAGGCACTTTTCTCACAGCTAAACAACGAACATCAACTAGCCTCTGATACGATATTTAGTTTTCCTGATGGGGAATGTTTGTTTATTTGTAGGGGAATTGTCTCCATAACTAATCCTAACCTCACACCTCTGTTATATACATGTGATGGTAAGACAAAAATATGGATGTGAAGATGCATGTAACAATCGCTACTATAAATAGTAACAAAACCACAATCTACTTACTATTTATAGTAACAAAATAGCATAAGACAGTGATACTATAAATAGTAACAAAACCACAATCGACTTACTATTTATAGTAACAAAATAGCATAAGACAGTGATACTATAAATAGTAACAAACCCACAACCTACTTACTATCTATAGTAACAAAATAGCATATGACAGGTTGACTGTCTAGAATGTATGATGTAATATAGCTGTCTGTTATATTCAGAAGCAACCATCTTTGCCATATTTTATACAGCAAGTGAACTACATTTGGTATCCACGAACTATCGCTTGTTTTGGATACCTAATTTAGTTGCCTTCTTGGATGCAATGGACTAATGGCCTAGCTCGCATTCTCTGTTTTTGTATATATATTAAACATATATTTGTATGGATTAATTTTCTTGCCTATTTTTGCTATGGATGCGTGTTGTGGATTTTAAATGAGTGTTTAAAAGTAAGAATATTTGAAGGTCTGGCCTCTTTCCACATTCATAATCACATAACATAAAAGATAGTTAATTGTATGCATTTAATATGCAAATGATCATGTGACCTTGTTACATGAGTGCATCTCTATTTATGGTTCATGATGAAGCCAAATAGTATTTTGTGGTCATCTTGAACTTGAGTTATTTATAATCGTTAAAGGTAGTCACTGTAACCATAGCAACAGGAAATTAAGTTTATCTTGTAAACTACCATATTTGAGAATTGGCGGTTTAATTGTTGTGATTTTGTAACCATAGCAACACATTTTTGATTGTTTATTTAGTGTATTTGTAATCTATCCATAAGTTTTGAGAAATGTTGATAGAGGTGTTCACTGTAACCATAGCAACATGTTTATATTTTGTGATGGGGATAATTAGAATTATAGTAAATTTGTATCAATCCACAAATTAATATAATTGTGCTATCATTTATATAACAGGTGATAAAGTAACTAACAGATTTGATAAAATAACTGTGTTAATATCTTTGTGTGTTTTCTACTAATAAGGGCCAATGTATCGAAAGAGTATGTTCATTATCTAAATATAGCTGAATGTATGTTCATAAACTCATTATCTATAAACTCATCTAAATAGCTGAATGTATGTTCATAAACTCATCATCTAAATAGCTGAATGTGTGTTCATAAACTCATCATCTAAATAGCTGAATGTATGTTCATAAATTAATCTAAATAGCTGAATGTATGTTCATAAACTCATCATCTAAATAGCTGAATGAATGTTCATAAACTCATCTAAATAGCTGAATGTATGTTCATAAACTCATCATCTAAATAGCTGAATGTATGTTCATAAACTCATCATCTAAATAGCTGAATGAATGTTCATAAACTCATCATCTAAATAGCTGAATGTATGTTCATAAAGTAATCTAAATAGCTGAATGTATGTTCATAAACTCATCATCTAAATAGCTGAATGTATGTTCATATACTCATCATCTAAATAGCTGAATGTATGTTCATAAACTCATCATCTAAATAGCTGAATGTATGTTCATAAACTCATCATCTAAATAGCTGAATGTATGTTCATAAACTCATCATCTAAAAAGCTGAATGTATGTTCATAAACTCATCATCTAAATAGCTGAATGTATGTTCATAAATTAATCTAAATAGCTGAATGTATGTTCATAAACTCATCATCTTAATAGCCGAATGTATGTTCACATACTCATCATCTAAATAGCTGAATGTATGTTCATAAACTCATTATCTAAATAGCTGAATGTATGTTCATAAACTCATCTAAATAGCTGAATGAATGTTCATAAACTCATCATCTAAATAGCTGAATAATTCATTCCATGTTTTGGCACCCGTCACACAATAGTTACATAATGTTATATAATAATTATTAATGGTGACAACATTGAAAGAGTACTTCAAGAATTTGTGTACTGAGACTGGAGATAAACTTTAATAGAACCCGGCATTAGAATGGTATGACACTAAAGTCTGTTCACATTCACAATGACCTCAAAATTAGGATATGATGACTATATGTAATATAGTGTATAGTTTAATGTCATAAGGTTAATACATGATTGTACTGTAACTCAATAACTTATATGCACTATAGTGTATAATTTAATGTCATAAGGTTAATACATGATTATACTGTAACTAAATAACTTATATGTAATATAGTGTATAGTTTAATGTCATAAGGTTAATACATGATTGTATTGTAACTCAATAACTTATATGCACTATAGTGTATAGTTTAATGTCATAAGGTTAATACATGATTATACTGTAACTTATATGTACTATAGTGTATAGGTTAAGGTCATAAGGTTAATACATGATTATACTGTAACTTATATGCACTATAGTGTATAGGTTAATGTCATAAGGTTAATACATGATTATACTGTAACTCAATAATGAAGTAATGGATTGAAATTTGATAGACACAAAAAAAAAAAGATGATGATGATAATATGAAAAATGGTGCAGCTAAAAAGATTATAGATCATTCCAAACTATTCCAAGTTTTAGTGGCCTGCTGGTTTAAGTGCTGGCCTGCAATCGAAAGGTTGCAGGTTCAAGCCTCACTAGGGTCAGGCTTTTTCTCATCTATGAGTGTACTCAGCTCTACCCTCAAAAACGAGGAGGCGTTTTTCACCGCATCCTTCGGAGGGGGGGATGTAAGCCGTTGGTCCCGGGGACCTGGTTAATATTAGCAACTTGTGCTATTCTAGTTTCCTTGGTAAGCCACATTTGGTCAAAAACACTTGTAAAAAAAAAACTAAAGATATGAACATTTTCTGACACCATCCTACAGGTAGTTCCTACTAATTAATATACCATGGGATGGTTGTTAAGATAATTACATGACATGATTCTGTTAAGTAACATAATGTGTTGAGATGGGTAGTTAATCAACCCATTTACACCATTTGTGTCGGGGGGGGGTATGTATACACTTGTATTTGTTGATCATCATAGCCATATAGTAATATTGTTAATATTATATTACGAGCTATATTAAATATATAGAATATTGATCACTTGTTTTTCCTTAATCTGCTGGTACAATGTATATAATATATGTATACATAGTTTACATGTATCTTACCACATATATGTACATGCATGTATACATACATACATATACATGTGCACACATACATATATAAATACATGTACATACGTACATGTATCTTACCACATATATGTACATGCATGTATACATACATACATATACATGTGCACACATACATATATAAATACATGTACATACGTACATGTATCTTACCACATATATGTACATGCATGTATACATACATACATATACATGTGCACACATACATATATAAATACATGTACATACATACATGTATCTTACCACATATATGTACATGCATGTATACATACATACATATACATGTGCACACATACATATATAAATACATGTACATACGTATATGTATCTTACCACATATATGTACATGCATGTATACATACATACATATACATGTGCACACATGTATTAATTATTATAGAACCATATCCAGTCAATATAGTGACATTGATGGGTATTACAGAACAAGTTTGGATCAGAAATAGTGAACTTGGAATAGACTTGAAGGAGAAGATCTCTTTAAAACAAGGAATTGAAATAAATGAGATTCGCTTGGTATTTGAACAAAACGTGTTGCAAGACTTGGTATGTTAAAATCTGTTCACATTCATAATGACCTCAAAATTAGGATATGATGACTTTATATGTACTATAGTGTATAGCTTATTGTCATAATGTTAATACATGATTATACTGTAACTTAATAACTTATATGTACTATAGTGTATAGCTTATTGTCATAAGGTTAATACATGATTATACTGTAACTTATATGTACTATAGTGTATAGCTTATTGTCATAAGGTTAATACATGATTATACTGTAACTTATATGTACTATAGTGTATAGCTTATTGTCATAAGGTTAATACATGATTATACTGTAACTTATATGTACTATAGTGTATAGCTTATTGTCATAAGGTTAATACATGATTATACTGTAACTCAATAATGAAGCTATTAATTGAAATTTGACATAAACAAAAAAGAACAGGAAGGATTATTATATGAAAATGTTACAGAACTTTAAAAAGATTGTTGGTCATTCTAAACTAACATTTTTTTTAGGTCATTGAATGACCTTTGAATCATCCATTATTTAAATTGTGAATATTGCATACTGGAGAAAATAACCAAAAAAGGTTATTTTTAGAGTATAAAATTATAGTTTCATGATTTTTATTTGTGTTGTGGGTTACCCAATTATATGAAATCATGTAACATATATACATACATACATACATACGTACATACATACATACATACACACATACATACATACATACATACATACATACATATATACATATATACATACATACATTGTACATACATACATACATACATACATACATACATACATACATACATACATATAAGGGTTTAAGATTTGTGCAGGTGTGTAGCACTTCATTGAACATTCTTTAAATACCAAACATGTCATTAACTAAATGCACACAAGTTACTGTACACACTATTATATCATTCAATATATCATTCATTATATCATAACACATACATATAACATTATAATTATCATAACATTATATAGGAAATTAGCTCTAAGGGTGGGGTACAAGTTTGTATTGAATGGTTTCTCTGAACAGCCCTTCATTTGGTTTCTTTGTGTAAATACTAGTTCTAACTGTACACTGCATTACATCATACCAGCTAGACAGTTTAAGTGTACGTGTGGGTGCAGTTTTCTATTGAATGGTGATAGTGTTGTTTTAGTTAACTATAGCCCTTTTAGTGAGGCATTGTGACTTTAGCTAACTAAATTAGCAATGAAATACACAGAAATACAGACACCTTCTTTCTAGGAAACAATACGACCCTTGCCGTTAGGAGGGTTTCTTCCTAATTAACTTCTCTTATTTAACTAAAATGAAATTGGCCAATAATGGACAATTTTAGTTAGTTAACTAAAACTAAAACCCTTTTAGTAAGCCTAATATTATTTTAGTTATATAACTGTAACTAAATTGTGATAAACTAGACATACTATAACTAAAAGTGGTCAGTATTCTCATACTAAAACAACACTAATTAGTTGGGAACAGTTTCTATTTATAGAACTGTGTCTCGTCTCCATTCATGGTTTCCTTATTCCTCTCTCCTTATTCCTCTTGTTTCCATTCATGGTTTCCTTATTCCTCTCTCCATCCCATCCTCTAGGTTACTCTTGGTCTTCAGAATATCACTCCAAATGTATTTATCAACATAGTACTAGTAGCCAACCCACTACCTTCACCATATCTGTTCACATATTTTATGCTTCGTTCTAATCCTTCTCTTTCTATTTCTCATCTTAACCTCGGTATCGGTCTGGACAAGCTCCTCCCATTTTCTTTTCCTGTTAGCACTGCAAAGAAAACTCGTGTCTTACTACAGTCTCATATACAACATATTGTACATGTATATGATGTTCCTTCTACTCCATGGAAATTATTTATTGGTTTTCTCTACTCTGGAACTCTACCTGATTTTTCATCTTCTCAAAGTACAGTCAGACGAACACATACTGTGTGTGTGTGTGTCCTTGTCTGTTCGGCTCTAAATTACTCCAGGGTTTCATAAATGGGTTTTGGTTGTAGGGGGTGGGAGTTAGGAATGGGCCATCCCACTACTATTATATATGATTTTGACTATACTTGACTTGAGGGGGGGTGTGGGGTCCCAGGTCAACTATGAAACTGCTCTCTCTCTCTCTCATATTTCTTCTCTTTAGAAAACCCGGCATTGATATTAGCTTCATGTGTTGTATTGGCACAATATTACCAGGTCCCACTACTATTAGAAACCTGTTTATACCAGTTACACAGCACACTACAAACAGATTCATCAACCATGCCTATTCTTAGTGATTATGTTTCACAGTTTGACTGTCCAGCTCTTCGGGAATTAATTTCAAGTTTTATTAAACATTGAAAGAAAGAAGAAAGAGGACATGATGGCTCATCACTTGTTAATAAAATATCTGATATTGGGTTGTGTTGTGTTATTAACAGATTGTAGAAATTCTTCATAATTATAAATTTATAATCAGTACTCTGTCCAGGATATTTAGAGGATTCTAACTTGCATTAATTTTAGTGCCAGTATATACTCAATAGCCTATATATGAGAGGTGGTTAACTTATCTGAGTGGTGGTTAATTCATGCTGAGTGGTGGTTATTTCCAAACCAGTGTGGGCAGAACACTGATGTATACATAACAACCTGACTCAGATTAATTGGGTGTCATAATGGAGCAGTATATAGCATATACACCATAATCATACTAGTGGATATAATTATGTAGTATATAATTGATTAGCATGGGTAAGATTTTATTATATACATACTTTATATGGAAGATCAAAAGAAAAGTGATAATTATCTTTGCCTTTATAAGATAATAAATAGTCATAACAATCTGTGTTATAAAATTTGTACAAATTTGATTGTAAATAATTATGTTATTAGCCTCAAGCACAATGTAAATGTGACATACAATAGTACGTGGTACAACACAATGATGAGAATGCATAATATAAAATATTATTTAATTTTGATTCAGGAGAGTTGGGAGTCTACTCAGTATAGTAAATAAATACTCTGAAATACATGCATCCGATACTAATTAACTGAGTTGTATAATGATGATATTAAAAGGAGTGTAGTAACTCTCTGACACACAACATACATGCATCCGATACTAATTAACTGAGTTGTATAATGATGATATTAAATTTAATTAAAGGAGTGTAGTAACAGTAATTATACAATATAAATATATTGCATACAACACACATGCACCTGATACTAATTAGCTCAATTGTGTATCTATGATGGAGTGTAGTAACTCTCTGACACACAACACACATGCACCTGATACTAATTAGCTCAATTGTGTATCTATGATGGTAATGTAAAATTTGATTGAACTTTACCTCAGTAGTAAAGTAGCAAACATATAATGGTTTCTACACACAACATATATAAAATTTAGACAAATAAATAAAGTTTGTCTCGAGAGTGAAGACAATAGTAACCATGTAGATATGATGTTGACTAAATTGATCATCATGCTATGAGACTTGAGTAATTTAGTATTCAATGTATGTATGTATGTATGTATGTTTTTTTTCCAGTTAATTAATTTTAAAGCGATTTCCTATTCTAGGCAGTTGGACGAATTAATTAATAGTTCAATCTTGTTCCAATATCAGGTGTAACAGAACTACAATATTATATAGTGAAGTAATAATAATGTTGATCTAGGCACTTGGCTTAGTTCCAAAATGTATCTCTACACCATGAAAACAACCTGTGTTACCATAGACATCACAAATATGTATGTCATACATTTGTACACATTATCCTGCAATCCAAATAGATAGATAGATAGATATGGATGCGTTAAAGAGATTTGTAATATCTAGTGTTATTTCATCTCCTAGTTCCTCATGAGAAACTTACTATATGTGCAATAGTGAACATGATACTGTACATAATATATGTATACATCATTATCTTTTAGTTTATTATCAGAGTTGAGGAACTAGGAAATGAAAGAATAGAATATTACAAATTTACTAGCATCTTTAAAAATACATCCCATCCTATTTGAATGCAGGACCCCCGATAGTGAGCTGTACAATGTGATATGTCTGTATATACAATTATAGACAAGCAAGTAAATTACAATATATATACATGCATACATAACTACATATTTATGAGTAGAAGTGAAGTTATGTAGGATTAACCATCCTGATGGTGTTTATAAACTGATGAAGTCTACAGAAAGACAAACACTATCCTTCCAGGAAACAACATGCCAAGAGCAGAACCAGAACCACTGGCCATTCGATCAAGAGGCCCAAGCTATAACCACTACGCCACACTGCCTCCTTAAATAAAGAGTGCCTATCAATCTGGGACTTTTTGATGGGAACAACAAACCACACATATACACACACGAATATAGAAGACTGCAGTCTTTCAACTTATGTGGGAAACCAATGTTGTATTTATTATACATAAAGTGATTATTATATATATATATAATAATTAGAATATATAACTATATTATATATATATATATATAATTTATATAATTGTTATTTTATTGTTAGATTTTAACTTCATAATGTTAGAATTAACAACAATGTTTTTCATTCCTCGAGTTTTATTATTAGAAAACAACAAGATGATGATTACACTTTCAGGATGGCGAGATGGTTTAAAACATTGTATATATAATATATAAACATACATTAATTATATACATAATTGTATTAGTATATATAATTATATACATAATTGATTTTCAGTTTACAATGATATAATATATATAACAAACAAGTTTCAACTTTGAGAATATAAACACAATTATTTTCAACTCTCAACAGTTTGTTTTCACAAACACATACTTTATCATATATTACAATACATTATAATATTATTAATAATAATTATAAACACATCATATAACTTTACACATACTAGAGTTTCATAAAAGCATTTTCCCAATTTGATACAAACATACATGAACATACAAACACACATTACTAAACATGAAGTTGTGTGAAGTGACCTATGAATACATAACTAACTATATGACTAGCTAAGAGAATCCAATTGTTCCTGAATGGCTTCTAACTACAAAGAAAAGATAAGACTATTTATTTGACATACATACACATAAGTACATACATATATATACACATACACAGATACATACATACATACATACATACATACATACATAATTACACGCATACATACATACATAATTACATGCATACATACATACATGCATATATATATATATATATATATATATATATATACATACATACACAAATACAATCATACATAATTACACACACACACACATATATATATATATCTTCGTAGTTACGTACATATATACATACATGTACATGCATGCATACATACATACATATACACGTATATGTACATACACACATACATATACATATACATACACACATACATGCATACATATACACAAATACAAACATACATACATATATATATAAATTATACGTAGTTATGTACATACATACATACATGCATACATACATGCATACATACTTACATACATGCATACATACATACATACATACATATACATGTACATACTGACATACTCACATACATATATACACATACATACAACATACATACAACATACATATGCGCATATGCATACACATAAAACAATCTAATTAACAATTAGCGGTAATTCTATCTCATTGAAATAAGTTGGTGTGGTTGCCTAGAAATAGTTGTAAATTGACCATCAACAGTGGTTCATATCATAACAGTGTAGGCATACAATAAATTTAATTAATGCATACCTTTTCATAAAAATTAAATAGTTCCGAATGAGTGAAATCAATACGAATTTTTTCCTCTTCCTGCCAAATTACAATAATTGTATAATGATAATTAAATTTTAAAAAGTAATCATTGTATAGTTACAGTAATTACATTTGCTGCTCCTTCCAAACTAAACTTGTCTATATTATTGTGATGACATGGTGAATTACCTTTATACCATATAATGCTAAAGTACCAAATTCTAGATTGTATATATGAATATTAATATTTAGAGCAGTGTTTCGAATAAGCTCATATGGCACACCATTGGCCGAAAGAGCTTCTTATTTGGCACTGCGCAATTCTCTCTTTGGGCCAGATGGCACAGTTAATTATGATTATATTGTCACTAACAGCATTAACTCTTTGTTTATTGGCTCAAGATGTATTCCCAATGGCGCACACACTAACCATTGCTGAGCCAATTTTGCCCATGCTTCAAAACATATCTGATTAAGAGTTGAAAGTGTACTTAAGAGTCACCAATTAGAGATGGCCTGAGGGATAGAGTCCCAAATTCTAGATTGTGTGAGTGTATTAATATTTATACAGTGTATTTAACAGTTATCAATTATATCATCCCACTCTAAAATCACTGTAAAGAAGAAAATACAAACATTATTAAGATTATGATGACTAATATTATTGAAACTGCTAGGCTTATAAAATAACATTATAATAATTGTTCTTCAATTTTGTTTATCTTTAAAATATATTATATTACTGAATGAAGGAATAGCTGTGTAATGTGCATGTGTGTGAAACCTGATACTACACAACACTTTATATCAGCAATATTATAACACTATTCTGAATTTTTTGATATGTTTGAAGCATGGGCCAAATTGCCTCAACAATGGTTAGTGTGTGTGCCATTGGGAATACATCTTGAGCCAATTAACAAAGAGTTAATGCTGTTAGTGACAATATAATCATATTTAACTGTGCCAACTGGCCCAAAGAGAGAACTGTGCAGTGCCAAATAAGAAGCTCTTTGGACCAATGGTGCACCATATGAGCTTATCAAAAAATCTGATATAATTATTAAAAAATAAAACACATTTTGTTAAAACAAGCATGTACTAATTAGTTTTGTAATGTGATAATGTAAAGTAATAATTACTATGGCCATGAAACAACATACATATATCCATTTATCATCAGAAAGTAATGTAGTTAGTTAGTTTTACTACTAGAGAATATCAAAAATGCTATCACTTATCACAAAGAGTGTCATTAGGAATGTGCTCAACTAAGTAGCATCATTCATTAATTTGTCAAAGAATGTCCATTTAGCTCAAACTATATCCTACATTATTTGATATGTGTTACTAGTCCATTAATATTGCCATACTGTTTCAATCTACAGTGTTTCCCCCAGGATAAATATTAAGGGTGGAGGAGTGCATCAGTGGTACATGATGTTTGGTCAACATTGTTCAATTAGTGTTGTAAAATAATGTTTTTCAAAATAAACTTTTAAATTAAAGAATGGGGAGCAATACTAAAGGGTTGGGAGTGCTGTGGTACCACCCTTCGGGGGAAACACTGAATGTAGTAGTTAATGTTTAGTAAGTAACCCCCCCGTCTACCCCTTTCTACTGCTCTAACACAGTGTTCTGTCCACATCGGTCATAAATTAACCACCTCTCAGATATTACATATATAGGAAACACATAATATACTAGGTAATCAACAATGTAATTATCATGTGACCACCACTCTAAATAGCATGGACACTCAACATTTTAATGAGCATTTGAATACAATCATTTGTGGAGTTATTTAGTTATAAGGTATGAGAAATATTTCATTTCTTTGGTTTCAAAATGAAATATAATTCCTGTTTGTGGAACAGGTTATAGTAACTTACCTCTCCAGAAGTCACTTTGAATTCAAATAATGCGTTTGGCTGCTTGAGACGACTGCATGATGATTGTGCCATTTGTAAATTTAATCTCCATTTAACATCTTGCAACTACAAAGTCAGGTGACAAACATGTGACATGGACAAAGTTTGTATCACATGACAATCACCTGTGTTGGATAAAACTGACGAGATCTCAGTTTCTCCACAACAACTTTTCCTTGTGTCCCCCAAACTTGACCAAATAGACTAGCCTATGCATATACACATGTATGTAATTAATTTTTTTTTAACAGGGAATATTGATAGACCTTGTCTTCAGCTAGACCGATTTCTTGTAGTTGTTTGCGTAGTAGAGGTGGTTTGGCCAGGTGGTATGCAGCCTACGAAACAAATGAGCTTTGTAATAAAATACTAATTAAAAAATCGTTATTAATTCCAAACTCCACCCACATAATTAATTACCTGTTGCAGAATAAAGGAAGTAGTTTCTAATACCAGCTCAAGTTCTTGCGATTCAAGTTCAAGAGCTATCTGAAGTTTCGCACACTCTTCATCACTAAACACTGGTTCGTCCTACAAAGAAGAAAGTTTAGTCACGTGATCACTCAAACCATACATACCTTGATATGAAGCCTTTGTAGTACTCTTGCTAATACTTTAGTAAACTTCTCTCCATCAACAGAATTTATTAGACCAGCTGCTTTCTTTAAACTGTGAAAATAGTACGAGGGTCATTGAAGATAGATATAAGTGCGATTTCCTTGCCTAGGACTTGCTTGAAATAATGTTACAGAAGACATCTTTATTTGACCACGCCCACAAATGAAACAATAATTACAAAATTAATTATTATATATAAAATTAATGAATTAAGAAATTTTTAATATTCATTGATCTTTTTTTTATAATCCTAATGTGCACATTGAAACTGCATGCACTAAAACTTTCCAACGTCTTCTAGGACTTTGGAATCTTTCAGCTCTTTGAATTTAACAAGAAGTTGTTCCACAGAAACCTCTCCATGTACCACATTATCTCTGGTACGAACATTAACTGTATTGTTATTCAACTCTTTGTCCCCTACCACTGTAGGAGAATGATTTTACAAAAGAAGAATGAATGATAGAACAGATAGACAGATGGATGGTTAGATAGACAAGTGGATGAATGAATGGACAGATGGATGAATGGATGAATGGATGAATGGATGAATAGATAGATGGATGGATGGATGGATGGATGGATGGATGATTGGATGGATAGATAGATGAATATATATGGATGAATGTAGATCATAAACTGATCCAGGTATTAGACCTAGGATGTAATTAAATTGATCCAATTGTGCATTTCTTATTTTCTTGTTCATAGTATCACCAGGTGCAGTATCTACTTCACTCATGAAACCGCCATCATGAAGCATTTGACAAACCTGAAATGAAAGAACTGTGTCTGTATATGTACATACAAACATTGTTCCATCTTGTTAATCAAGCACACTCACAATCATTAACCATCCATTATATGTAATGCTGGAAACTGGAATTACCATTCATCCATTAACTACAAGTATGGAATGAATAACAGTGTACAGATGGAACCTCTTTATAAAGGATATTTTGGGACTAGTGGAAGTGTCCTTTAAATGCACTTTACACAGAGGTCCTAATACATAAATGTATTGTATTGGGACAAAGAAATGTCCTTAGTATGGAGGTGTTCTTAATTCAAAGTGACCTTTATCAGAGGTTATAGTGGAACCTCGTTATAAAGGACACCTTGAGACTAGTGGAAATGTCCTTTAAATGGACTTCACACAGGGGTCATTTAATACATAAATGTATTTTATTGGGACAGAGAAGTGTCCTTAGTATGGAGGTGTTGTTAATTTAAAGGTTATAGGGTATATCATTGAAGACCTATTAAGCATATGTTGTTACATGGCACCAAATTGCCGGCAACTAGATTTATGTCATTAGACGATGAGTAACATCAAGAGTATAATAATTACAAAGGAATATCAATATATCTATTTGATGATTAATTGGATGAGTAGTATATTTTTTCAAAGAAATGTATCACATAACAACTTTCTTGGAAATGGAGTCTAGTTTCGAAGTAATACATTTGCTTTTATAAGCTGTCACTCTATATCCCCATAAAATAATTTTTATTAACATACAAAAGTGTAATCCACCCTGTTTGTCTTGAATAGTTTAGTTAATTTCACTAACAACAGTTATCCTTGAGGCTAGTTCTCACAAAGTCTTGCGTCTCATCAATACATTGTGTTATAAACATGATATGCTTCCATCAATGCTGTCAAATGCAACGCGATGCAGATCTGATTCTATCTCTGGATCAGCTGTGTGCATTGACCAATCAGTTTTCAGAATTTTATCACAACACAACGGATGCAATGCAATGCAAGGTTATGTGTCATTATGTGAACCCAGCCTTACTCATGGGAAAGTTGTAACAACAAAACCAAAAATGGACATTTATGGCCTAACCTAAATCTTATTTAATATAATTTATATACATGTGTGTGTGTGTGCGTGTTCTGCCCACACTGGTTGGGAATAACCTCCACTCAGCATGAATTAACCACCCTTCAGATTTTACATATATAGGCTACTGAGACAGAATTATGTATATACTGGATAAACAGCACTAAATGCAGAATCCAACCACCACGCTACATATCCTGGGCAGAACACTGATATTATATATATAAATTATATATATATATATATATTATATATATATTATATATATATTATATATATATTATATATATATTATATATATATTATATATATATTATATTATATATATATTATATGGTGCTAATTACATGTATGACACTACAAAATCCTAAATCAGTGACATCCAATTTCTAATACATCCCAATATCACAATGAAAATTAATTTTTTTGACAGTGGTGAGTACATCTGCACCACATACACACCCAGATAAAGATGTACATGCATACACACAAAAACCATTATACAATTTCTCTGTACATAATTAGATAAAACAGATTAGATAACATATGGTCTAAACCACATCTAACAAACAATAGATGAGATTTATTATATATCATTATCATATTACAAAATCCATTAAGTTAGACCTACCAAATGGCCTACCAAGAGGTGGGCTTCTTTAACCAATGAATGAAAAATAGGCGAATACATACAGAGGGAGGGTGTGTTGAGGATTTTATGTTAAGCAATACCACTGGAGTATGTAAGTGATAGCATTGATGTTAGTATATCATGTAAGAGATTAAAGAAAGATGTGACTTTATTACTGATAAATATCAACTTGAATATTGTTACAATATATACTGTACAATTATGTGTGTGTGTGTGTGTGTGTGTGTGTGTGTGTGCGTGTGTGTGTGTGTGTGCGTGTGTGTGCGTGTGTGTGTGTGTGTGTGTGTGTGTGTGTGTGTGCGTGTGTGTGCGTGTGTGTGTGTGTGTGTGTGTGTGTGTGTGTGTGTGTGTGTGTGTGTGCGTGTGTTTATGCAAACCTTCGTTGCATAATCATCAAATTTTGTTGCAACTGGTACAACCATTGCTTGACGAGGTGACAACCAAAATGGCCTGTAGAACAGATTAATGTACATATTTGTAAATAGATAGATAGAGATATATAGGGATAGTTAAGATATTATTAATTTACCATTTTCCGGCATAGCTTTCAGTTAATATAGCCATAATTCTTTCCACAGAACCGAGAATAGCTCGATGAATGATAACTGGTCGTTTACGATCTTCACAACTTTCACCACTGTATATAAGTATATACATGTATGTACATGTGTATGTATGTATGTATGTATGTATGTATGTATGTATGTATGTATTTGTGTACGTGTGTATGTATGTATGTATGTATGTATGTATGTATGTATGTATGTATGTATGTATGTATGTATGTATGTATGTATGTATACATACATACATACATCATACATACATATACATACATAAGTACATACATATATACACACATACACAAATACATACATACATACATACATACATACACATGTACATACATACATACACATGTATACGTGTATGTATGTATATGCTTGGTCACTTGACCAATCAGATCCTCTACTATTAAATGGTAGAATAGTGAGTGTTTAACAACAAAAGGTCATATTAGTGCATGTATATTACCAAAGTCCATTTAACACCAGATTATACTCAAACCACATCACACACACAGATATTAATAAGGCTTGATATAAATACAGTACAGTGGCTTCCTTTCCCTCTATCCCATCCACAGGAATAGGTAATTATTGGTAGTTAAAATAACATATAATTTACATAGACTTCAACTTCTTTGATGTGATTCATAAGGGCATTTACTACTAAACCACCATCTTAACAATGAAAGAGTTAAGTACACAACAGATGCTTGTTTCTCTCATACAAATCTTACAAATTTTACAAATTGTACAACTTGTACACATAGTACAAATTTTAGATTAAAGTAATTAAATTCAATTCCCTTTGTTCTTATGCTGAAGTAGCTAATATACAAGTAGACAATCTTGTTTTGTAGTTGTGTTAGATTATACATATTATATACACAACAATGACATAGGTAATTTAATCTCTGCATGCGTCACTTTCAAGTCTTGATGGAGGTTAAATACACACATATATATATATATAATAATGTATTACGTATATATTCTGACTGGAGGTCTGGCTTACATTCCTTTATGTGCCAAACCCATTAGCTGATGAAACCTCTAGAATGTGATATATAATATATAATTATACTAGTGTCATCATAATTATATATTATATTGCATAATTCATTTTAGGGTATTCCGTCAACTAATGGATTTGGCACATCAAATAATGCATGCTACATCTTCGTATTGCTAGCAGAAAGAAAACAGCTTTTTAATATTTGCTGTTGTAGTTGAAAAATATTACGTGTACATGTACATGTATACCAATAACGTTTTTTTAAAAGAATGAACATTCATAATAATCTCTACAAAGCAATCATAAAGATACTGTTTCTGCATAATTATAATATCTTCAATAAAACAGGTTCTGTAAATTGCAGTCTATCAGACACACATCATATCTGAACTCCTCCCCCTGAAATTATAACCACAATCTGTTCATATTCACAATGTCCTCAAAGTTATGACGTGATGACTTTATATGTAATATAGTGTATAGTTTAATGTCATAATGTTAATACATGATTATACTGTAACTCAATAATGAAGCAATGGATTGAAATTTTACATACACAAAAAAAGAACGGAAAGGACTATTATATGAAAATGGTGCTGTTAAAAAGATTGTTAGTCATTCCAAACTAAAGTTATGTACATTTGTGAATAACATGAATGAATACTAAAGGTCATTCACATTCACCTTGACCTGTCCGTCTGGAATAACCAACAGTCTTTTCACCAGCACCATTTTCATATAATCATCCTTCTCGTTCTTTTTTGTGTATGTCACATTAAAATCCATTGCTTCATTATTGAGTATAATCATGTATTAACTTTATGACATTAAACTATACACTATAGTACATATAAAGTCATCACATCCTAATTTTGAGGTCATTGTGAATGTGAACAGACTTTAATTAACCTCAATGCAAATGGAATCAGCTGGATGACCTGAGTACTTTCTCTATTATTGATTGTCAATAGCATGTTTAAAAATAATTGCCAAGTACAAGAATATCGTCATGGAGATGAACCTGGATATCTGCAGCTGCTTAAAACCATTATCATACCTGAATTTAATTAGGTCTTAGTTTGCAAAAGTACTGCCATGGAAACTTAACCACTGCTACATGCAGCTGCTTAGCAACCATTACCAAACTGGAATTTAAATAGATCTCAGTTTAGTATGGTCATATAAAGACTCTATCCCTGCTACATGCAGCTGCTTAGCAACCATCCAAACTGGAATTTAAATAGGTATCAGTTTAGTATGGGTCATATAGAGACTCTACCCCTGTTACCTGTAGCTGCTTAGCAACCATCCAAACTGGAATTTAAATAGCTATCAGTTTAGTATGGTCATATTTTCTACCCCTGTTACCTGTAGCTGATTAGCAACCATCCAAACTGGAATTTAAATAGCTATCAGTTTAGTATGGTCATATTTTCTACCCCTGTTACCTGTAGCTGCTTAGCAACCATCCAAACTGGAATTTAAATAGCTATCAGTTTAGTATGGTCATATTTTCTACTCCTGCTACCTGTAGCTGCTTAGCAGTTAACTATTACCAAACTGGAATTTAAATAGGTATCAGTTTAGTATGGTCATATTTTCTACCCCTGCTACCTGTAGCTGCTTAGCAGTTAACTATTACCAAACTGGAATTTAAATAGGTCTCTATACCCCTGTTACCTGGAGCTGCTTAGCAACCATTATTCAAACTGGAATTTGATTAAGTAGTAATATAAATAGTACTACTTCAATGCATGGAGACTGAAATGTGATGATTTGTTACTCAATTATTTACATAGTATCTGCTGCATGCAATTGCTAAGCTACAGTTGTGGTATTTGAATTACAACTAATAACAAAGTGCTATGAAGCATTAAACTAATAAGATGTTTTGGTAACTCTTGGCTAGCAATAAAATGCTTTGATCTCAAGACTAAACACACGCACTGTCTCCTGGCTCATTGTGTGGGAAAACACACAATTAAAAGTCATGGTTACCATAGTTACTAGCCATGGTTACCATATGTACACATATTAGGAGATAAGGTGAGAAGGAATGCTAGCTAGCTAGCTTTGATGAGGTATACTTGTAATTAATAGTGTTGATGAGTCAGTTGTCATTTGGTAGATTAAAATATATCATAGCACATTAAGAGTGCATGACTAACTAAATTCTTGAAGTGTATCTGTATCATATATCCAATAGGGATGTTTTAGTTAACTATAACTAAAACTAAAACCCCTTTTAGTAAAGCATTGTGACTTTTAGTTAACAAAACTAAAAATTAAAGTCTATTGCAAAAACTATAACTAACAAAACAAAAAAAAAATCAATAATGGCACTTTTAGTTAGTTAACTAAAACTAATCCTTTTAGTAAGCCCAATATTGTTATAGTTAACTAAAAGGTATGAAACTACAAGTGGTCATTATTTTCATACTAAAACAACACTATATATATCCAAGCAATACTTAGACATGTAGGCATGTACACAAACTCTTCAACTACCAGTCTGAATGATACAAGTTGTAAAAATACTTGTACCCATAGTTAATGTTTAGAGCTATTCCGAATAAAGTAATTTGTAAAAGCACTTGTAAGGTTAGTTAATAATTTAATGATTAGAGTAGCTGAGTCCTCCTGTGAATGATGTGATACCACAATGAATACAATGAGCATTTTAATGCTTTCAAATGTAATTATAGAAAGATTAAAGAGCCTCTGATTGAATGATATTGCTATGAAAAACAAGATCAATTTACCAATTTGTATTTTAATGCGGGTTTGGAAATCTACGTACATACATACCTATGTTATATACAATATATCGGTATGTATGTACGTATGTACGTATGTAAGTATGTATGTGTGTAAGTATGTATGTATATATCAATACAAATACAAGTATGTATGTACATGTATATATGTACATGTGTGTATGTATGTATGTATGTATGTATGTATGCAAATATGTATGTATGTATGTATGTATTGATATACATGTATGTATGTACATACACATGTGTATGCGTGTGTATGTGTATGTATGGATCTCACGTAATGTAGCTGAGATTAAATCTTTCTGGTAATTGAAAATCTAACTGGATTGTAGCACATTGATGAGGACGTTTTAATGCATCAGAGATGACAATATCAATCTGAAGATGAAGAAAATAATCAAGACCTCATACCATAACCTCATACATAGAGACTCCAGAATGATGGGTACTTTCGTCTCTTTGGGATTATACCACAGTGAAGGAAGCCCATGACTTAGCAGTTATCATCAGCAGATGCATTTGGTAATTAAACAAACAATTAGAACTATAACAATGTATGGAGGGAGGGTGTTTAGAGGGCATAAAAGAGTCTTATGTATACAATTTTGTCATTAACAATAAGACATCCCATGGTGTCAGAATGTAAAGAAGGTTGGTATTACATATACTATAAGATATAGACAAAGAAAACACATTCTTTTGAAGCTACTGATGAGGGCAGCATAATTACAACGGGAACTTCAATCCTTAGTGGTCACCAAAGTGTCAACCTCTTAGCTTCCTTTTGGGGTCTCTTAGGGGATGAAGTTACAGCCCTGTGGTTGTTTACACACATGCCTGCCTACATGCACCAGAGTAGTATATGTGATACATATCAACATTTTCATTGTGATTGGCTTTTGGCTGGTTTAGTAAACCTGCTTTTCTAATTTGTCTAATTTTGTACTAAGTAATTATAACAATGAGTTTTAGTTACAACTAATAAGTGCTAAATTCCGCTAAAAGAGGAAAGTGAAAAAATGCTGGCAGTCACTGGGAATCGAACCCAGGGACACTTACTTCAGTGGCCAGTGCTCTCACAGTCTCACCACTGATCCACGACAACCAGACAACCATCATCACTTCATAATCCTCTATATACTGCACAAGTGGTACAGAATGCTTCAGTCACGCATCAGGCAGCCACTAGTTAAAATGTTAGGATTAGTCTTACACAAATGAATGATTTTTGCATCCATGGTCAACTCAAATTGAAAGTAATCATATGTAATAGTGTTGCACCTATACAGCAATTTGCCTATATGTCTATACGCCTATATATCATAATACAAATTGCCTATATGCTGATCCAATCCGATATTGTCTGTGTGAAATATATAGTTGTATTTATCTACTATTCACACCTGGTATAATATTGTTCGTGTGCTATACATTCAGCCCAAAGTACATTGTACATGTAGTTACAGGCATATTTAGCCTTGGTTGCACATATCTTCAGATGGTACTTGTGCAGTTTGACAATAATGTATCTACAAAGCCTGAAAAATATTGTGTAAGCTGTATAGGCAATGTATAGGCAATGCAGTTCTGTATTGTAGTATAGGCACAACTCTAATATATATATATATATAAATAAAAAATATATATATATATATACATGTATGTATAGATATAAAATACAGGAATTGTAATAATGGAAACCGCATCTGTCAAGAACCCATACATTCTTATATTAGATTTCCCTGTGATGTAAACTTGTTTACCGAATTTTCATAAGTTCTATAAATTATGTAACCATGGTGATTAATGGTTATAAATTAATTAGAATCCGTAAGCATTAAAGGGAAGATGTTTATTACATAGATATATAGTTATATACATAAGGGTACATGTATGTAGGAATTTATTGACAAATAAATCATCTTCTTAAAAAAGGAATCAATGTTAAATAATACATCATATCATCTCACATATACACTATATATATGCATGTAGATATGTACATATGTATATACATATCTACATGCACACATACATACATACATACAACATACTCACATATTTGGCAAAATAATATGAGAAATGGCTGGTGTACTATTAATTGTCACGTAAACATAACTAAATCAGATCATTTCTAATATTACTTTGATAGAAATCATAAAATATCATATGATAACTATTCTACTATCGGACTATATACATATACATGTACTATACTATAACATTATTATAATGTAAATACTATATAATTATACTATATGCTGACTATAAATATACAATGTAGGCTCCAGATATATATCATACTACTATTGGCTCCATAATTATACATCTATACTAAGTATAGTGTTTCTTTGTATACTCTAGCTATTCTTATGTGTGGTTTTATGAAAGTTATTAGTTCCTAAGGGGACAGTGTACTAATCGGATCACCTGGATTGTGCCTATAATTACGCTGGGCTACATTCCCAAGTTAAAATGTGTGAGCGGAGAGCATAATAAATACTTTTTTACCTTTTTAACTCTCCCATTTTATAGAACTAGAGTTTTTAACTTCCTTTTCTGGAAAGAAGAGTTGTTCAGAAAGCTATAGGTGTAAAATTTATGCTTTGCTACCACCAGGAAGATAGCAAGGCAAGTGCTTGAATGTTTAGTAATCCAAAGGGCAACGCCCAAACTTTTACTTACCTTTATAACCTCAACATTTTACACAACAAAGACTTCTAATTTACTTAATTAGACAGAAGACCACATAACAAAGTCATAGATACCAAAATTGTGCTTCGTTAATTGGAGTAAAGGGATCAAGTGAAATACACGAACCAACCATGGAGACAATACAAACAAACAGATGATTATTTGCAGCCACTTAACCACTCTAGGGCCCCTTGCAACGTATGACCACTCTAGGGACCCTTGTAATGTGGGACCACTCCAGGGGCCCTTGCAACGTGTGAGCACTCTAGGTTCCTTTGGGATGTATGACCATTAGGTAAACTTCTCATACAGTCCTGGATCTTTTCATCATTATAATAAAAGGTCACCCTCTAGGTCGTCACACGTGTTGCATGCGCGCACTCAATAATCGGCAATCCAGGTGATCCAGTTTGTACACTGTCCCGTTGCTAAGGTACTATCCCAATCTTATTTACGTGCTTATTATTATTCTTGTTATACTATTGGCTCCGTTCTATACTATACATAATTATATCATAATTATAATTATAATTTTATAGACAATTAGGCATGAAATCATTATAAATTAATTATGGAAAAATGTTAATTCTTGCTACAAATTACAAATATATTTAATATAACTAGAAACAGTACATACATACATACATATATACACACGTACACAAATACATACATACATACATACATACATATATACATATATACATACATATATACATACATACATACATACATATATATACACGTATACAAATACATACATACATACATACATACATATATATATACATACATGTATATGAAACTACAGATTACCTTTGGACCATAGAATGCACCATCACCAGGATTTAGTTTCCATTGTTCACCAAATGCATTTAAAGAATCCTCAAGTTGCTTATATCATGAGACGGTAAAAACAGAGAGAGAGAGAGAGAGAGAGAGAGACAGTGAGAGAGAGAAAGACAGTGAGAGAGAGACAGAGAGAGACAGAAAGACAGACAGAGACAAAGAAAGAGAGTAAAACATATCTATCTACTCAAGTGTCTACTTACTTTTTCTGCTTGATCCCAGAGTTTAGGGTCACCCATAAACTTCTCTGGTCTAGTGGAAAGATAGAGTTTATAAGTAAATCCCAAAATCCCATACACACACTGCAAAAACTCCAAACAACCTTTAATTTCATCAGTTATCTATAGAGAAGACAAGAAGAAGGATGGAAAGAAATAAGAGACATACCTTGTGACTTCTAATAATCTAAAGAGTACACTCTAATGTAATGATACTATTAATAGTAACAGTATAATAATGATACTATTAATAGTAACAGTACAATGTAGTGAATCTAGTGATACTAATTAATAGTAACAGTGAAATGCAGTGATACTATTAATAGTAACAGTGTAATGCTATTAATAGTAGCAGTGCAATGTAGTGATACTATTAATAGTAACAGTGCAATGCCGTGATACTATTAATAGTAACAGTGTAATGATACTATTAATAGTACCAGTATGATGCAACGATACTATTAATAGTAACAGTGTAATGATACTATTAATAGCAATAGAACAGCGTAGTGATGCTATTAATAGTAAGTGTAATGATACTATTAATATTAACAGTGCAATGTAGTGATAATATTAATAGTAACAGTGTAGTGATACTATTAATAGTACTATTAATAGTAACAGTGCAATGTAGTGATACTATTAATAGTAACAGTGTAGTGATACTATTAATAGTACCAGTATAAAGCAATGATACTATTAATAGTAACAGTGCAATGTAGTGATAATATTAATAGTAACAGTGTAGTGATACTATTAATAGTACTATTAATAGTAACAGTGCAATGTAGTGATACTATTAATAGTAACAGTGTAGTGATACTATTAATAGTACCAGTATAAAGCAATGATACTATTAATAGTAACAGTGCAATGTAGTGATAATATTAATAGTAACAGTGTAGTGATACTATTAAAAGTACCAGTATAAAGCAATGATACTATTAATAGTAACAGTGCAATGTAGATACTATTAATAGTAACAGTGTAGTGAGACTATTAATAGTAAGTGTAGTGACACTATTAATAGAAACAGTGTAGTGATACTATTAATAGTAAGTGCAGTGATACTATTAATAGAAACAGTGTAGTGATACTATTAATGGTAAGTGTAATGATACTATTAATAGAAACAGTGTAGTGATACTATTAATAGAAACAGTATAATGTTATTACCTGATCAAAAGTACAAAATACGTGGGCATCATCTTGTTGGAATCGCCGGACACGAGTAAGTCCTGATAATGCACCTGATAGTTCATTTCTATGTAGGACCCCAAAATCAGCTAATCTGAGGGGAAGTTCCCTCCATGATCGAGGACGATGATCAAACATTAGACTAAAGGGGAGAGAGAAAGGAAATAAGAGGGATATAGTTAGTTAGACAGGAGGTGTTGTGTCACTAACCAATGTCCAGGACAATTCATTGGTTTAAGGGCAAAAATCTCTTTCTCAATATCAAATTGAAACATGTTCTCCTAAAACAAACAACAAATAAACAAAAAGTAAACAACAAACAAATAAACAAACAACAAATAAACAAAAAGTAAACAACAAACAAATAAACAACAAATAAACAACAAATAACAAATAAACAAACAACAAGTAAACAAACAAAAAATAAAAAAACAAATAAACAAACAAACAACAAACAAACAAACAAATCAACTGATAAACAGAAAAATGATATAACTACGATAGATGGTGAAAATATATATACAAACAGATTATTAAAATTTGAATACATACTCACAGAGTAGTGATCCCAATGTCCTGATGTGACCCACAGTTTACTGTTGAATATATTTGGTGACACAACCTCTTGGAAACCACGGCGACGATATTCAGTCTTAATAAACTCAATAAGAGTATTATATATGTGTGCCCCTTTTGGGAGAAAGAAGCAGCTACCTGGACTGAGCTCGTGGAAAAAGAACAATTCATGATCCTAGAGAAACACAGGAGGTAGAATATCTTGTTCTAGTAAAAGATGTATCTATGTATATATATCCATCCCATCCCATCCCATCCCATCCGTCCATCCATCCATCCATCCATCCATCAGTCCGTCCATCGTCCGTCCGCCCGTCCGTCCGTCCATCCATCCATCAGTCTATCCGTCCATCCATCCATCTATCTGCCTATCCACAAATTGTCTGTCTGTCCGTCTAATCATCAATTCATTCATCCATCGTAAATAAATATTGATAGCAAGTAAACACTAACCCTTCCTATCTTTCTATGATCTCTTTTAGCAGCTTCCTCTTGCAGTTGCTTCCATTCTTTCAACTAAAGAAAAATAAAAAGAATTACTAATTACGTACAAGACATAGAAACATCTTTCATTACCTGTTTATTGTCGGGAAAAGAGATGCCATATATCCTTTGTAATGATTCAGCTTGTGCATTCCCTTCCCAATAAGTAGAGGAATTCTATTAACAGTATCAACAATAATAATGTGTTCTATAAATAGTATTATTCCCTTCCCAATAAGTGGAGGAATTCTATTAATAGTATCAACAATAATAATGTGTTCTATTTATAGTATTATTCCCTTCCCAATAAGTGGAGGCATTCTATCAACAATAATCATGTGTTCTATTTATAGTATCATTCCCTTCCCAATAAGTGGAAGAATTCTATTAATAGTATCAACAATAATATTGTGTTCTATTTATAGTATCATTCCCTTCCCAATAAGTGGAGGACTTCTATTAATAGTATCAACAATAATAATGTGTTCTATTTATAGTATCATTCCCTTCCCAATAAGTGGAGGACTTCTATTAATAGTATCAACAATAATAATGTGTTCTATTTATAGTATCATTCCTTCCCAGCAAGTGGAGGCATTCTATTAATAGTATCAACATTAATAATGCTTTCTATTTATAGTAACATCACTTGTAATGGGCTATTATTCCACCATGCCTATAGTAAACTCACCAATCAGATTGCTTAAAATGAGGTTGATAAATGGTTATCAACCTCTTCAGGAGGTTGATAACTAGTTATCAACACCTCTTATTTTAATCAATTTGATTAGTCACTTTTACTGAATTTCCCGCTCATTGCTGGGAGATAGGAAATATTGTTTTCTGTTATTTCTTATTATTATTTTCCATGATATTTTATTATATATACAACAATTATTATGAATTATGTTATTATAGCATTATTTGTGTTAATGCTCTAAGTAGTTGTACTGTTCAGTAATTGCTGTTACAAACTGACAGTAATATTGCTACTGGTGGATAGACAGCTAATGGGTGGGCACCACAGTGAGTAGCCTCAGTTTTATTTCTGCCATTTGTGGTATTTTTGAGAACTGTTGACACTTTTTCTTTTTGATCATCTGACACCTGTTTGTATGCTTGTGATTGACATTCACATTCCTCGACGGTCTCTCATATGAGAGGTGGGTGTTGACTGCGCTGCTCCCGGAAGAGCCACACCTTATACTGGAATGGAGGAGGAGCCGGAAGTCTGCCACATGAGCTCTTTCTGTTATTTGCAATTGAACTGTTGTGAGTAGTTACTTGTCTAAGGAGTCACAGACTAGGTTAGTGAAATTATGTATACTGTTGCCATGCGCAAAGATTTGCTTAGTTACTATATTTCGCACGCGTTTCACGGTTATACACCTCGGTACGGTTTCTACTGATTTATCAAACCTCGTGCCTTCGGCCCTCTGTTTGATAAATCCAGTAGAAACCTTTACCTCAGTGTATAACTTATACATAGTACATTAGTGATAAGGTAATACTGACTGTTCTATTTATAGTAACATCACTTGTAACAGGCTATTAATAGTACATTAGTGATAAGGTAATACTGAGTCAGTATTACCTTATCACTAATGTACTATTAATAGCCTGTTACAAGTGATGTTACTATAAATAGAACAGTCAGTATTACCATATCAATAGCTTATTACAAGTGATTTCACTATAAATAGAACAGTCAGTAATACTGACTGTTCTATTTATAGTGAAATCACTTGTAATAGGCTATTAATAGTACATTAGTGATATGGTAATACTGACTGTTCTATTTATAGTAACATCACTTGTAATAGGCTATTAATAGTACATTAGTGATATGGTAATACTGACTGTTCTATTTTTAGTAACATCACTTGTAACAGGCTATTAATAGTACATTAGTGATAAGGTAATACTGACTGTTCTATTTATAGTAACATTACTTGTAACAGGCTATTAATAGTACATTAGTGATATGGTAATACTGACTGTTCTATTTATAGTAACATCACTTGTAACAGGCTATTAATAGTACATTAGTGATATGGTAATACTGACTGTTCTATTTATAGTAACATCACTTGTAACAGGCTATTAATAGTACATTAGTGATATGGTAATACTGACTGTTCTATTTATAGTAACATCACTTCTAATTATCCATCTGATTCACTTTTGTAATAGCAGCTGCCTTGATTTTGCCAGTATGACGAACATGTGGACCTCTACATAAATCAATAAGAGGACCACACCGATATACAGTGGTAGTGGGTGTGGTTATCTTCTCATCTAAAATACGCAACTTGAATTTGTTGTACTGTTGGAGTAGGATGAATGGATATAGGGAGGAATGGATATAGGGAGTTTGGGATGACTGGACAGCTGGATGATTGGATATAGGGAGTTTGGGATGATTGGACAGATGGATGAATGGATATAGGGAGTTTGGGATGATTGGACAGATGGATGAATGAATATAGGCAAGAATGGATAGATGGATGAATGTACTTAACATTGGTCAAAGGTACCTTGAACATTTCCTTCAAGTCTTCTTTCTTCATCTCCAGACGAACAAATGGTTGTTTATCTTTAACAGCTGACTTGAATAGAGTGTCCAATTTATTAAAATCATTTGGAGTCACTTGTCTTTGTGGATACAAACAAAGAAATGGACAGGAGATGAGGAATACAGACAGACAGACAAATAAAGACAAACAAACAAGTAAACAAACATGGAGGCAGGAAGACAAACAGACAGCTGCTATTCCTACCGGCCATCAAGGAACATGTCATAATAGTATCCATTTTCTATAGGAGGACCGTAACATAAACAACCTCCATAATGTTTTTCCATTGCTTCTCCAAGAATATGAGCACTAGAATGCCAAAACACAGCTTGAGCTGAATGTATAGATAGATGAAGGATGTATAGATAGATGAAGATATGTAAGGATAGATGAAGATATGTAAGGATAGATGAAGATATGTAAGGATAGATGAAGGAATGTATAGATAGATAAAGGAATGTATAGATACATGTAGATGAAGATATGTAAGGATAGATGAAGGAATGCATGGATAGATGAAGGAATGTATAGATAGATAAAGGATGTATGGATAGATGAAGGAATGTATAGATAGATGAAGAAATGTATAGATAGATGAAGGAATGTATAGATAGATGAAGATATGTATAGATAGATGAAGGAATGTATAGATAGATAAAGGAATGTATGGATAGATGAAGGAATGTATAGATAGATGAAGAAATGTATAGATAGATGAAGGAATGTATAGATAGATGAAGATATGTATAGATAGATGAAGGAATGTATAGATAGATGAAGATATGTAAGGATAGATGAAGGAATGTATAGATATCTAGATGGAGGAGTGTATGAATGGGTATATAATACATATGGATGGAGGAATATAATGAAATAATAATGAGCAGAATACACGAAGGGATAAATAGACATTAGTGGATGGATAAAGAAACGAATGTATGGATGAATGGGATTGAGATACATGTACTTCAGCTCTTATAATGAAACTACATTAACCTTCTTCATCATCAAATTTAAGAAACTCAATACTGCAGTCACCTTCCAAAGGTCTGTCCAGATCATATACAACACCATTCACCTAAAAATGGAAGAATGAATAGGCGAGTCATTAGCTTCTCATCAAACTATTATACAGCACTATTTGAATACTGGGACTCTACTCTTACCAGATAGAATCCTGGTTAAACTGAACGGCTTCTTTAAAGTTCTAATTTATTGATGGATAGAGTTACTTGTGTAGTCTGTGTACACAGGATTTGTACTTGAATGGGGAAACTATCTCCTCCCCCCTCTAATATTATGAGAATATTAATTAAGCATTACATCTCATTCTAGATTGTTCTGGTATAACCCATACAGAATAAGAATGAGGTTAGTTGTAAAAATAATAATACTGGAGTGTACATAACACTGATAGCATTATTTCCCCTCCATCCTATGTATGTGTACAGGTATTCTTGTATTCTAGCTTGGACAAGTTTAAAAACAAAACAAGACATTGATCAGCTGATCAAGGGAACCTACAAGTCCTTAATTCATCAAACTGTCCCATCTCCTTTCTCTTGCCCTATAGTCTAACCATCCACCTTACCTTTGATATCACAGTATTATCTGCTAATCCTTTACTAATCTTACACGCTATATCATAGGGAGTGGTACGCCATGACTCTGCCTCCATAGTCTTACCATCAGGAAATGTAATTTTGATGGGGTTTGTCTCTTTAGCTAAGATAGAGATATGAATATAATTATGGTTGAACCATATGTACATACATGTACAGACATATGTACATACATGTACACACACATGTACATACATGTACACACACATATACATACCTGTACAACACATGTACATACATGTACAGACATATGTACATACATGTACATACATGTACATACACATGTACACACATGTACATACATGTACAGACATATGTACAGACACATGTACATATACATGTACAGACATATGTACAGACACATGTACACATACATGTACACACACATGTACATACATGTACACACATATGTACACACACATGTATATACATGTACAGACATACATGTACACATACATGTACACACATATGTACACACATGTACAGACACATGTACACATACATGTACATACACATGTACACATACATGTACATACACATGTACACATACATGATGTTATAGGAGATGTAGAAAGAGAGAAAGAAAGAAAGAAAGAAAGAAAGACACCTGAGACAATGGAAAAATGAAAAAGAGACATGTACATGCATTATACATGTTTACGTGTATACAATACCTGCTATCATTGCGTCATATTCCAATTTCAATTTATCAAACAGTTCAATTCGAGATTGAATGTAATCTGGTGGAGGGTCCAACTGTATGTTTAATTAGAATAGTAATTAAATAATAATATTGAAATTGCATTTACTTCAAGTGGGTATTCAGAAGTGTTTTTTGCTGTGGAAAGTGGCTTAGCTTCTTCAGTAGTAGCCATTTTTCTTGTCAATGATCCAAATAGAGGTTGTGAGCAAAAACGATACAAATTAAGAGTCGAGGAAACCAAACAGCTGTTAGACCGAGTCAATGCAGTAAACATTCACCTGTGTACTATATATACACACCTACTGATAATATTGAGACACAATATGATAATAATAATATTACAAACTTTACAACATACTTGTGTAATGTCTGATGCAATATATATTCTAAAGCATGCAATACATCAGGGCACTCCAGTGTCTCCACATGGCATGCACAATGGGGTACGTTGATTTAGAAAAGTAAAATCCAAAATTAATTACGTCAGATATCATTGAGACATTGACAAGAAATGGCAGTTCCTGTCTTTTCAAACGTATCTTCTGTAACACACAGACCTGTTCCACCTAATCCTAAACTCCAGGAAGAAATAAAACTGTATGATAACGCTAGACAACGTGAAGAGTATGATAATAGGGCGAATGTCTTCTCACTGGTACAAACCATAGAGGCTTTAGAGAAAGCATACATCAAGGATGCTGTCACACCTGATCAGTATACTTCCTCTTGTAATATACTCTTGGATCAGTTCAATGCAGCGTTTAAGCTCATTAAAGACACATTCCCAGATATTGAGAGCTTTGCACATAAGTATCTGCTTCACTGCCCAGCAGCAATGGAGCGGATTAAAGACGGAAGACCCATTACTGTGAGGGACAATCGTGGAAATGTCAGTAAAGCAATTGCTGAAATTGTTTCTTTGTTTATAACTGTCATGGATCGATTACGGCTTGATATCAAAGCTATGGATGAACTCTATCCTGACGTCAAAGAGCTGTTTGAAATAATGAGTCGAATGTCTGCTCTCTCTGTGACTTTTGAGGGTAAAAAGAAAGTTAAGAAGTGGTTGGATGAACTTTCTGCTATGCAGGCGAGTGATGAACTATCTGAAGACCAAGCTCGCCAGATGTTATTTGATTTTGAGAGTGCTTACAACGATTTCAATCGTTTTCTTTCACAATCTTAGTGTCTGTAAAAGTGTGTTTAGCTTCATATATATATTGTATCTTTACTATACCTTCACATAATTATACACAATTATTGTTTAATTAATATTAATAAACTTTAATGAAATTAGAGGTACCAGGTACGAGGTGTGTTTACTAGTGGGTGTGGTCATATGACACGTGGCCTTTATACAGTCAACATGAGTAAATATAAAAAACTTGAGATAAAGAAATTTCCATCTGTTAGTCAGAGAGATAACAAAGAAATCAGATTTTGGGAGAAATTTCAGGTATATCTTGTATGTATAAATTATGATATTCAGCTGTTCTCATTTTCATAGTCTCCAGTAGTTGTGAAGGAATATGCAGCTGTTACTAGCATTAGTTTCTCTCCAGCTCATCCTCATGATTATGCTGTAACAACAGGAACAAGAGTTAGTATAATGTACTAAATTATTTCTCCTTGACATACCCCGCCAGACATTTTGACCTGCTCTTGACCTGCTCCTCGTATACTTTGTATACAGTTCAATTTACCGGACATTCACTAGATTTATTAGACGATGTTCTGCACGACTGCCTATGTCCATACCATTCATAATCCTTATAGGTACAGCTGTATAATTCCACAACAAATCAGATTAAGAAAACAATATCACGTTTTAAACAGACAGCAAGTTGTGCACGATATCGTCATGATGGGCAACTATTAGTCGCAGGTGGAGAAGAATGTATTGTAAGAGTAAGTTAATTTAGTTAATTAATTATTAATTAATTTGTTAATTAATTATTAATTAATTTATTAATTATTAATTATTTTGTTAATTAATTAACTATTAATTATAATTGACTATTTCTACATAATCAGATGCACTGTTTATTACATTGCTACAGGTTTTTGATATGAATAGCAGAGCAATTCTGAGACAACTCCAGGGACATACAAAGTTAGCTATCTAATTCTTAATACCAAACTGACTTATCTAAAGCCAATTTGGGAGTTGTGTATAAGCCCTATTAAATCCCCTCGCTGATTTTCCCATGTCAGTGGGTCTAGAGCGGGGCTTAAACTATCAACAGTAACAATGTGATTTATTGTACTATACAGACTCATGTATATGTATATAATATAATTCATTGAACTGAGACAAACTATTGTATCAACATTATAATATGTGAATAATGTACAGTGTGTATTTCACACTAAACACTTCTTGATATAATGTATATATATGTACATGTGACCAGATTTGCGAAAACCAGGTGTATGGGGTAATTAATAATTTTGAGATATGAGTGAAAATAGGGAAATGGTTTTCGTAAATCAGGTCTCATCACATTATTTACTCACGGTAGAGATAGCTCTCATAAATGATCGCGTACATTTCTCTCTTCCCCTTCCTCCTCCCCCTTCCTTCCTCCTCTTCCTCCCCCTTCCCTCCCTTCCTCCTCCCACTTTCTCCCCTCCTCCTCCCTCACCCTCTCCCCTCTCATATTTTCCAACATTTTTCATATAGGCCTGTAAAATGTGTAGATTTTACAGTTGATGGGTTGGGCATTGTGTCCGGTTCTGATGACACAACTGTAAAAGTTTGGGATATGGCGACTGGTATCACTACTGCAGAACTAAGAGGTCATAAAGTAAGAAATGTCTATTTCATTCATTATTGTATCCTCCACCTCTTCTCCCACCCTCCCAAAGGACTACATCAGATCCTTATCAACCAATATATCCAGTACAAAAATGGTATTATCTGGGTCTTATGATCATACAATCAGGGTCTGGGATATGCGCTCAAATTCAACACAAATGGAACTAGATCATGGAGCTCCAGTAGAATCCATTTTAGTATTCCCCACTGGTGGGTCCTGTATATCTGCAGGTGGTAATTATATTAAAGTATGGGATCTCTTGAGTGGCGGGAGACTCCTATTTGGGTTTTCAAATCATCAAAAAACTATTACTGCACTTGCTTTCGATGGCTCTTGTCATCGGCTTTTGTCAGGTGGATTAGACAGGTTAATATGATGTGTTGATTCATAGATTCATCTATCTCTATCTATCTATCCATTTTATACATCTATCTATTCATTCATCTATTCATCCATACATCCATCTCTTCATCCATTAATTCTATCTATCCATCTATTTATCTATCTATTCATTCATCTATTTGATTATAGACATGTGAAGATTTATGATATTGAAAATTATCAAGTCAAACACACGATAAATTACCCAGCTCCTATTTTGAGTCTATCCATGTCTGTAAGTATACTTCCACCTCTTCCTCCTCTTCCTCCTCCTCTTCCTCCTCCTCCTCCTCCTTTTCCTCCTTCTCTTCCTCCTCCTTTTCCTCCTTCTCTTCCTCCTTCTCTTCCTCCTCCTCCTCTTCCTCCTCATCCTCTTACCTTCTTCATTATGTACTTTTGTTCCCATTAGCCTTTAGATAATACTCTTGTGGTTGGAATGACATCTCATCTTTTATCTATTCGTCATTGTCCACGTAAACAATCCACTTCTCAATCCCTCTCATTCTTTCCTCTTCAAAAATCAAATCCTCGTCCTGGGTCACACAGGTTACTTGTAGACAATGTAGTTGAACAAATGCTTACATATGTGTTTTAATAAGGATAATTTAATTAATGAAGATAATTAATTGTGTTTTAATGATTAATGGAGATAATTAATTAATGTAGATAATTAATTATGTATTAATGAGTATAATAATAATGAAATAATTAATTATGTGTTATGAGATAATTAATTTTGTATTAATTGTTTTAGGTATTTTGTACGTGGTCAACAATCCAAACCAGCTAATAATGAATATGTAGTTGATTTTGGTCGCAAAACACGTCTTAAATCGTTTGATAAATTCTTGAAGTCATTTGAATTCAAAAATGCTCTTGATGCAGCTTTGAAGGTAAATTCACAATATGTCTATCTATTTATATATCTACATGTATATGTACATCAGTGTTTTTGATAAGCTTATGTGGCGCACCATTGGCCCAAAGAGCTTCTTATTTGGCGCTGCACAGTTCTCTCTTTCGGCCAGTGGTGCAGTTAATTATGATTATGTTGTCAGTAACAGCATTAACTCTTTGTTAATTGGCTCAAGATGTATTCCCAATGGCGCACACACTAACCATTGCTGAGCCAATTTGTCTCATGCTTCAAAACTTATCAAAAACTCTGATGTACATGTATCTATTTATCATGTTTAATTGTACGGAATGTAGAGTTTTTGTATCGGTATACATTACATATATTGGGCATTAAATAGAAGTACCTAGTATATTGTGAATGACAGTTTTATGATAAAAGTACAATTGTTTAATATCAACATGAGTTTTTCAAATTATTAGCAGTATATGTAGTATACTAGTGTTGTTTTAGTTAACTATAACTAAAACCACTTTTAGTAAGGCATTGTGACTTTTAGTTATAACTAAATTACATGTCTACTGTTATAGACATAGCCATACTGAGTAGCTTTAGTTAACTAAAACCACTTTTAGTAAGGCATTGTGACTTTTAGTTATAACTAAATTACATGTCTACTGTTATAGACATAGCCATACTGAGTAGCTTTAGTTAACTAAAACCACTTTTAGTAAGGCAACCTAATTAATTAACTATAACTATCATTAAAATTGTGAGAACTAGTCGTACTATAACTAAAGTGGTCATTATTATCTTATATTAAAACCACTAGAAATGTAGATGTATATATTTTGTCTTCCTGTCTTCCAGTATAAACCAGCTCCTCATAAACCAGGTGTAATATTCAGTGTACTTCAGGAATTAGCTAGAATGGATAAACTTGAGACTGCCATTTCAGGTAGAAATGAAGAGGAAATTCTACCCCTCCTAAAATATCTACGTAGGTATGACTTGGTATATCTATCTTTTATCTATTTAACAATGGATGATCTATGATATAGGAATCTTATTAATCCAAGATACACTCCTCTATTAGCTGATGTATGTGAACTTGTTATAGGTAAATAACAATTTTGTTTCTATCTTACTCCACCCACTCAATCATTAATTAATTATCTGTAATATATCACTCATTGAGAGTAGAGCTCCACCTACTCATTTATGCATATTGTAGAGCAGGGCATAGCTCTGCCTAATATTATTAGTCGTTACTTGTTAATACTTCCATCTTAAATGAAACCATGCAACTAAACTCGATATCCAGGAAGAGTGACTATTACTTCACATATATATAATTATGATTCATCTATCAGAGGATAGTGTATGGTTATAGACTATCCATTATCCTATCTATTTATCCATCCATCTATATATCTATCTATCCATTTCTTCATAGACACATATGGTGGTACTACAAATCAATCCAAACTAGTTACTAATGAATTGACTGCACTTAGTGCTCAGATTAATCACGAGTTACGTTTTCAAACTAAAGCCTTTGAATTGATGGGTATAATAGACTCAATATTAACAGCTACTGCCTCTAGAAGTAGATGGACACAAAATGATGATGCTAAATTACAAACAGAAGAGGTTAAAAATTAATAGTTTTTTTTTCTCTGTATATATTTGTATAAAAAACATTTACTTATTTATAGACACTGTATTGAAGGGGAACATCAATTGGTTCAACATTTTTAGGTCTGATTTCTACATTGTTGGGTAATGGGTACTTTAAGATTAATGTGCTCATCTAAGGTGTTCCCTAAATCATTATTATTAGCATGGAATGGTCATCAACAAAAAAAATTTTAAGTATGAAAACAAATTTTTATGATTGGATTATAAATTAAATTGTCATATTTTGTGCTATTTGTGTTAATCTCTGTAAATCTTTTCTCAATATCTCCTCATCACCATTATTAGTCACATGAATGTCACATGCATAAGGGTCCAATGCACACTCAGAGGGGGCATCATCAACTCCCTTTGTAAACTCCCATCCTCTTTGCTTACGTACTTCTTCACTAGCGTACACACGTATAGACACACATTTGTAATGTGTTTTAAAATATTCTATGTCTGTTGGTCGTCTACAATCTGAAACCAACCAAACTGGTTTGTCTGCTTTTTGAATTGCTAGAGAACAGAAATATCCAGGATCTCTCTCTCGTATGGATTCTCCCCATGTTATCATGTTTTTACGATGTTCTTCCTTGTACTGTGATGAATCTAGGAGTCGTTCATAATTCAATTTATGTTCCTGTAGTTATGTGACCAGATAGACAGTTCATGTGATCATGTCATGGCAATCATGTGACCACTGTACAAGTCATGTGATCGATTATGAAAACTTGCACATAGGCCTACTTACCTTAGCATATTGTTCTTTTAGTGGTCCTGATAGTCTTACAATACAAGATGTATCAGGTAACCTATGTAATGTATGGATATAGCTAGTTGTGGTAGGTGGAGACTTATTCCTTATAAGCTGTATAGTGAACTACAGTAATTACTTACAACTGTTGTAGTCTATTCACAACATAGTCTTTGCCAGACTTTCTTTTCCCACAGAATAGAAACACAGTTTGAGGAGTCATTCAGCCACTCCTCCAACTGAGCCACACCCACATTGTGATTAATTAATTAATATGGTGAGTGTCAAACTATTTAACATAATTATATATATTATATATATATATATATATATAGACAGATCCATCTTCAGATGCTTTAGGAACTCAGCCTAATGAACCTCAATTTCCTAGGCTTGAAGAAGGAGGTATGAAAAGTGATAATTTTATAAATAATTATAAATATTTCCTAATCTTTCTATAGAATTTAAAGAAGCTTTTCAAGTGTTTAGTAAGAATGGAACTGTCATTGGTCGAGATGAACTACCATTGTTTCTAAAGTAATTAAATTAAGTTGATTACTTTGGGGAGGGTGAGAATATGTCATTGAATAATTATGTTGAATATGGGAGCTACTAATGTCACATGATATCCTCTTAATTTATACATTCAACATCACTGCCACATTTAGTGATGGGCAATACCAGAAATTCGTTTAATACGATATATACCCAATAGTTTGAGATTTGAGGATGAGTATTAATGATATATGGACTAGTATACTGGAATATATTCATGTGTAAACACATACACCATATCATATTATTACTGTACGTAATTTAGTTATACTTAATCACAACGCATGCTCCATTTCTAAAACGGGATTTAGTTAGTTATAATTAACTAAAATACTTGGGAGTGTTTGCTCCAGGATAGGTATTAAGGGCAGAGGAGTGCGTCAATGGTACATGATGATCAGTCAAAAATGTTCAATCAGTGTTGTAAAACAATGTTTTTCAGTAGAAACTTTAAAATGATCGGAGGAGCGCCATGGTACCACCCTTTGGAGGAAACACTGCACTTAGTATAACTATATATCATGTCACAGGTTGTGTGTAATAGTACTCTTTATAATTAATAATTTATTTTTCAGATCAGTTGGTTTAAATAAATTTAAGTTTGACATTGAGGACAGTATTAAAGGTAAGCAGAGGTACAGAATTGTTCTATCCACCTATATTTGACTATTTGCAAATATCGACTTTCAATTTTTGATAAATACTCATCTCTATTCAGCCATTTTATACAGGAAGCCATTCAAATTTGGTATCTAAGAACGTAATGATTTTCCCGGATACCAAACTTAACTGACTTCCTGGCCGATTAGTTAGCATTTTATATATAAAAGTTTGACTGAAAAATTACTTCATTACCCCTCGCCTGCATAGGGTTACTGTAATCTGGTTAAAATATGATCCATTTTCGTACATTTATGAGGCTTACAAATACTGAAATCTGATTGGTTGGTTTTAATTTCCCGCCATAAAATTACTCTATACTCATATATTATATATGTATATAATTAATTATATAGCTAAAGCATTTACCGACGTTAATGAAAAACAGCTCAGAGAAATTATCATTGAAATTCTCCAACTTAAAGACCCAGCTTATATCAATGAGTCAAGCAGAGAATGGCCCAGTGATACCGATGTAATAAAGGCATTTAGTGTGTTTGATCAAGATGGGAATGGATATATACCAGTTCAACAACTGAAGAGGTTCTTGTTACAAGCAAAACTAGATATTCAAGAGGAAGAATGTACGTACCCATGTTTGTTAGTTAAGTATTCAATTACAATTCATGTCTTCTTGGTATAGTGGAAAAATTGATTCGAGACAACTGTAAAATAGACAATGATGATCAAATCGATTATGAAGGTATTTATACAAATGTTACCATAGCAACTATATTTTTTAAATGTTTATGAAGGTATTACCATAGCAACCACACTTGAATTTTCCTGTAATTAATAATTTTGAATTCTCAGATTTTCACTAAATTCTATATAATTATACAATAATTAATTATAATTATTTTATCTTTCAGAATTTGTTAAGAACATTAGATGCAATTTCTCAAAACTTCTTGCAATTCCACACGAAATATAAAGTCATCATCAGATCATCTCATTCAATCAGTCTTAACCGTTTTATTCTTTAAAATGTTTTTTAATAAACTATGTATGTATGTATGTACTTATGTACTTATGTACTTATGTATGTACGACACTGATAATACTAAGTCTTATAAATTATAATTTTAGTGATAATATCTTCTTGTGATAACAAACTATGATGCAAATATAATATCATGTACTTGAGAATATTCTGACACAAAGTGTACTTCCATTCCTTCTCTTATAAAGTCCGGAAGATCTTCGTAATCACGTCTGTTGACTTCTGGTAATATAATACAAGTTATATCCGAACGTTTGGCCTGCAATAGGAATACAGAGAATCACCTTGTAAACTATGTGGTACAATGTGCTAAGCTTTCTCACTGCCTCTTTATAAGATTACAATACTCCCTCACAAGTATAATGTACTCTCCTATCAGTTGTAAAATGTCCAGTGTAGAGTAATACTTCACATTTACTGGACGTAGCTGAATTTTGATCATTGTGTGTTGTAAGCTTAAAATGTCAAACATTGGCTAGAATATGTCCAATGACTATATAGTCATTATTTGCCCTATAGTGTATCCCCCTCCCCACATCCCCAGTCTTGCCCTGTAGTGTATCCCCCTCCCCACATCCCCAGGCTTGCCCTATAGTGTATCCCCCTCCCCACATCCCCAGGCTTGCCCTGTAGTGTATCCCCCTCCCCACATCCCCAGTCTTGCCCTGTAGTGTATCCTCCTCCCCACATCCTCAGTCTTGCCCTGTAGTGTATCCCCCTCCCCACATCCCCAGTCTTGCCCTGTAGTGTATCCCCCTCCCCACATCCCCAGGCTTGCCCTGTAGTGTATCCCCCTCCCCACATCCCCAGTCTTGCCCTGTAGTGTATCCTCCTCCCCACATCCTCAGTCTTGCCCTGTAGTGTATCCCCCTCCCCACATCCCCAGTCTTGCCCTGTAGTGTATCCCCCTCCCCACATCCCCAGGCTTGCCCTATAGTGTATCCCCCTCCCCACATCCCCAGGCTTGCCCTGTAGTGTATCCCCCTCCCCACATCCCCAGTCTTGCCCTGTAGTGTATCCTCCTCCCCACATCCTCAGTCTTGCCCTGTAGTGTATCCCCCTCCCCACATCCCCAGTCTTGCCCTGTAGTGTATCCTCCTCCCCATATCCCCAGTCTTGCCCTGCCTTTAGTGTATCCCCCTCCCCACATCCCTAGTCTTGCCCTGTAGTGTATCCTCCCCCACCCCCTCCCTCTCCACATCCTCAAATCACTTACAGCTATTGTCTTTTCTTTAATCCCTCCAACAGGTAAAACCTGTTTGGAATTAATAAAGCAACTTAAAAATAATTCAACAATCAGAAATTTGGAATTATACCTTTCCAGTAAGAGACACCTCACCAGTCATCGCAATGTTCTGTCTTACAGGTTTATTAATAGCAAGAGAAAGAAGAGCAGATACTATTGTACATCCTGCTGAAGGACCATCTTTTGGTGTGGCACCCTGTCAACACACACACACACACACATATATATAACAGTGTACATACATACATACGTACATATATACATACATATGTACATGTCATGCACATATATTATATATACATTATACACACATATACATTATAGCACATAACACATTATGTACAAATGTACATAATATATACATGTACATGTACATGTATATACATACATATATTATACATATTACATTATATATACATATTACATATATGCATAGTTATATTCATACATTATATACATACTGTACAGTATACTTACTTCAGGTACATGTAAATGGATGTGTGCTGACTGGAAAAACTGGTTTGACGGGTTTTTCTCAGCCAGAAGACTCTATAACCAAATACAGTTAATTATTAATGTCATTGTTTAACAAGGTATTAACTCAACCTTAGCAAAAGTGTAAGCAATCTCCACAGACTCTTTCATCACATCTCCCAGCTGGCCTGTCATTGATATTTTACCTCCTGTCTCCTCTTTTGAGGGTGGACTAAGAACTGTTTCAATGTATAGAGTAGAACCTCCCATTGCTGTCCATGCAAGACCCATTACTACTCCAGGAGGTGTGATTTCATACATTCTATCTGATATAAAAAGAGGGTTTCCAACATAATCTTTCAAATTGTCAGCTGATACTGATAGATGTTGTTGTTCCTTCTTCTCTGCTGTCTTCGTCTCTTCATCTTGTGTTTTAGTATTTCCACTCACAAACTTGAAAGCTGCTTTTCTGAAAATCTGGAGAATTGAAAAATGTATGGGAAGGGAAGGATGAATGATTGGATGGATAGATGGACAGAAGGATGGATGGATGGAAGGAAGGAAGGAAGGATGGATAGATGAATGGATGGATGGAAGGATGGATGGATGGATGAATGAATGGATGGAAGGATGGACGGATGGATGGTTGGAAGATTGAAGGATGACTGAATCGTTGGATGTATAGATAGATGTGTAGATAGATGTATAAATAGATGCATAGATAGATGCATAGATAGATGCATAGATAGATGCATAGATAGATGTATAGATAGATGCATAGATAGATGCATAGATAGATGCATAGATAGATGCACATAGATAGATGCATAGATAGATGCATAGATAGATGTATAGATAGATGTATAGATAGATGCATAGATAGATGCATAGATAGATGCATAGATAGATGCACATAGATAGATGCATAGATAGATGCATAGATAGATGCATAGATAGATGCATAGATAGATGTATAGATAGATGTATAGATAGATGCATAGATAGATGCATAGATAGATGCATAGATAGATGCATAGATAGATGCATAGATAGATGTATAGATAGATGCATAGATAGATGCATAGATAGATGCATAGATAGATGCATAGATAGATGTATAGATAGATGAATGGATTGATAAATAAATGCATTAATAGATGAATGAATAACACAGAATCACCTTTTCAATTTGTTTCTGAAGATTTCTTACACCACTTTCTCTACAATACCATTTTATGAGAGACTGTATAGCGCTGGAATGTAACTCAACATTGTCAGGTTTCAATCCAGATGAATTCCTCGCCTGAGGTACTAAATACTGCTCCGCTATTGCAAGTTTCTCTTCTGCTATATATCCGGAGACCTGGTTTGAAATTGATTAGTACTAATAGGGTTTTCTACATTTGTTTATCTATCTAAGTATTCTATCTATTTATCCATCGACTCATCCGTCTATCACCCATTCATTTATCCATCCACCATCCAGCTATCCATCCATCCATCCATCCATTGATCCATCCAACCATCCATCCATCCATCCATTGATCCATCCATCCATCCTTATCCATCCATCCATCCATCCATCCATCCATCTATCCATCCATCCTCTATTCATCCATCCTTCTATCCATCCATTCACCCATCTATCCAACCATCCATCCATCCATTGATCTATTCATTCATCCATCCGATCCATCCATTGATCCATCCATTGATCCATCCATCCACTTTCCCATAAACATACTTGTATTATCTCCATACGATCTTGTAGTGGACCTGGTATAGTGTCAGTTACATTAGCTGTACATATGAACAGTACACGAGAGAGATCAACAGGTACATCAAGATAGTGATCCAAAAAATTAGCATTCTGTTCAGGATCCAACAGCTCAAGAAGGGCAGAGGCTGGATCTCCCTACAAGAAGGTACCTTAAGTATTAATATATATATAGTACAGGAGTCCAATATGATTGTTTGATAGGAATAGCAACTATTCAGATCATGTGATATTTGTTCAGATCATGTGATATTTGTTTGGATCATGCGATAATTAAAATGCAAGAGGTGACAAAGGAACACACTTGTACCTGATAACCTCGTCCTATCTTGTCAACCTCATCAATCAGGATTAACGGGTTTTCTGTCTGTACTTTCTTTAGACACTGGATTACTTTACCTGGCATTGCACCTACATATGTTCTCCTGTGCCCTTTTATTTCAGCTACATCTGTCATACCACCTACACTGAAACGAAAATACTGGAGAATAATGAAAGGGACTATAATGTATAAAACTAAATATTCTTACCTTTCTGTTGAGAGCTCTGGCTATTGATTTAGCTACACTGGTTTTACCAACACCTAGATATCAGTATTAACATTACTATAGCATACATATGGGATGATATTTAACAGACAGATAGACAAACAGACAGACAGGCAGACATAGACAGACATACAGACAGACATAGACAGACAGACAGACAAACGGACGGACGGCAACACCTGGTGGTCCAACAAAACACAATATTTTTCCTTGTACAGTAGAATTTAATTGTGACACAGCGATGAACTCCAATATTCTATCTTTAATATCAGTCAAACCATAATGATCTTCATCTAACACTTGTTTAGCCCATGAAAGGTCAAAGTTCTCTTCACTTGTTTTACCCCATGGAATATTTGTTAACCAGTCCAGATAATTACGAGTTACACTATAAGAGAGATTAAAAAATTCATCTGTTTGTCTGTTTTTTCATCTAACCTGAATTCAGAAGAATGGTTATCCAGAAATGATAATTTATTAAGTTCTTCTTCAATCACATCCTCTACTGCTTTTGGTAGTGAGAGACCACTAACTCGCTCACGAAATTTCTCTGATATGGCTTCTTTGTCATCTTTCTAGAAAATATATTTACATACTATAATATTATAAATTCAAATCAGACCCAGTTATGTAAAGGGTCTTGTGAATGTAGTGATGGAGATACAATGTCTTACCTCAAGTCCCAGTTCTCTTTTGATAATCTTCAGTTGCTCTTGTAACAAATATTTTCTCTGCATTTTATTAACCTTTTCTTCTACCTGGTAAAGAAAATGTATTTTCTTATCTATAGCTCATCTGTCTGTCTACCCATCTGTTGGTGTGTCTGTCTACCTGTCTGTCTGTCTACCTGCCTGCCTGTCTACCTACCTGTCTGTCTGTCTACCTGCCCACCTGTCTGTCTGTCTACCTGCCTGCCTGCCTGTCTGTCTGTCTGTCTGTCTACCTGCCTGCCCATCTGTCTGTCTACCTGCCTGTCCACCTGTCTGACTGCCTGCCTGTCTGCTGGTGTCTGTCTACCTGTCTGTCTGTCTATCTATCTGTCTGTTTGTCTGTCTACGTGTCTGTCCATCTGTCTGTTTAAACTCTTTAAACCTCTTTTCCAAGTTTTTGTTGCAAAGTCACCACAGCAAGTTCTTTCTTTAATAACTCTAAAGTGAGCATCAAACGGTCTGGAATCTATGAAGATCACATGATAATCACATGACAATCACATGATAATCACATGACAATCACATGATACTCAACATACATTTGTACTTTCCAATACAGCTTGCAGCTGATGAGATTCACCACTTGTAAGTGCAGCTCCAAAATCTGCCAAGTGAGTGGGATTATCAACTACCTTTTTTCCTGTTTCAATAAGCTGAGCTAATGACTCACTGAGATTAGATTTATAATATTTCAATGAGCTGAGTATAGTGTAATACATTATATACACATTTACACATACCGATATAATGGATTCTTGGCAATGATATCTCGAATAGTTTTAATTACTTCAGCTGACAGTGCCTAAAAATAAAATATCCAACAGACTGGTTCCAATTCCCATTCCTATACCTTGATTTCTTGAGTTTGCTCAAACGGCTCATGAGTCAAATTTTCAGTTTTAACTAATAAAACACGTTTTAAATCTCCACCAGTTGATTGCGCAGTTACTTCATCTGACTCCTCCTCCTTTTTTCTTTCAGAATTAACAGATCCAATATCTTGTAATCTTCTTAATCTTCGACCAAAAGAATTGATTCTCTCTTTTCTTCTTCTGTTTGGTGTGTCCTTCTTTTTCTCTTTCTCTTCAACTTTAGTGTTCTCATTTGGATCTATCAAACCGCTAATCTTGATTCTATGAATGTAACGATAATAATAATAATAATAATAATAATAATAATAATAATAATAATAATAATAATAATAATAATAATAATAACAATAATAATAGCAATACTACTTTTACAATCATTCCTAAGCCTCAAACCCAAACTATAATCCTCAATCTGGGCATGAGACTACATAGGTACTTACCGCCTATGTCCCTGAATAATCATTCTCATCCTTTCTCCAAATTCCTGTAACTCAGTAATCTGTACAAATGTCCCAACATCATAGATATCATCAAGACTGGAGACCACATCTGCTTCATCGCTATGACAACAACCAATCAAATAAGTCAATATTATACATCCATTCATGTGTAATTTGTTTTGTTTATTGGTAAAATTTTACTGCATAAAAATATTATGATGACATGACCTGCAGTCACATGATTTGTATATTGTGACCAATTGGCTGTCCCAAATTTAAATTATGAGTATTAGATAATTGGATGATAGCTTTAGACAAATTATAGCTCTTTTTTACCTGTCATCTTTCTTCAAAAATGCGCCGGCATATGGCTGGGCTAATCTGCATTTCCTTCGAATAAGCTCCATAAGCTCTTTGTCAGTGATCTGTTGTCAATACAAAACAGTAAAACAAAGTTTTGTAAACAATCAATAATAATATATAACAATCAATAATAATATATAACAATCAATAATAATATATAACAATCAATAATAATATATAACAATCAATAATAATATATAACAACAATAACAATATAACATTAAACTATATACTACAAACAAAAAGTCATCCTAATTAATTTTGAGGTCATTACAAATGTGAACAGACTTTAGTAGTACGTTACTATTATACCAGTAGAGTACTCTATAGTACAGTACTATACCAGTACAGTACTCTATAGTACAGTACTATACCAGTACAGTACTCTATAGTACAGTACTATACCAGTACAGTACTCTATAGTACAGTACTATACCAGTAGAGTACTCTATAGTACAGTACTATACCAGTACAGTACTATACCAGTAGAGTACTCTATAGTACAGTACTATACCAGTAGAGTACTCTATAGTACAGTACTATACCAGTAGAGTACTCTATAGTACAGTACTATACCAGTAGAGTACTCTATAGTACAGTAGTATAGTACTACATGAGAAACATGTACCATACCTCTAACATTTTAACAAATCTTGGAATAGTAGTACATTACTATACCAGTACAGTAGTATAGTACTACATGAGAAACATGTACCATACCTCTAACATTTTAACAAATCTTGGAATAGTAGTACATTACTATACCAGTACAGTAGTATAGTACTACATGAGAAACATGTACCATACCTCTAACATTTTAACAAATCTTGGAAACAAAGGATTTCTACTGACAGCTAAAACAGGAACATCAGGAAAATCAGCAGGTACTGTTATCTCTGCTATAACTTGTGACATTGCTGGTTCTAAACCTCGTTCTTCTTCCTCATTATCTACTTCCTCTTCTTGTGATCCTTCTTCTTCTCCATTGCTACTGGATGATTTGGCATATCGTAGAACCTATACACAATAGACATCCTATGACCTCTGAATACAATGCGATAGACATCCTACGACCTTTAAATCTTACATATTGGACTAACATAACAGACTAACATCCTACGACCTTTGAACCTTCTACTAATACGTTATACACATGCTGTGATCTTTGAACCTTATATACCACAGCACGAGAGACATCCTAACAACTTTATACACAAATACAGTAACAGAATTATCGGACATTGACAGTACAAGTATGTCATTTGAATAATCATTTATAGTTTTTCCTCCAATACAAAATCTTATTTAGAAAGGAAAATCGAAGACGTACCCAGGAATGTAAGTGCCTCCAGACAGTTCCAGAAGCCAACCTATCTCTATGTATTAATATAGAATGACTGTGTTTGAGATCAGTCAGGAATACACTAGATCTAGATCTTCCTAAACCACGTGTCATCAAATGACCAAGATACAGTATTCTGGTAGCCATGTGTACATTGGAGGTGTGGCATGGGCGTGTTACTAGTAATGTTTGTTCCAAGATCTGTCCTGCAGAAATCTAAAAGCACAGCTGGTACTGAGCATATAGATGTTGTGAAATCACCATCAAGCTCTTCCTTTCATGATGAATTAAGCAATAAAAACAATATACAAGAAATACCATCAAGATCTCAAGAAACCGAGACATATGAATTGAAGAACGAGAATGAGGCTGAGGATGAGGATGAAGATGTTATATGTTATAGTAAACAGCAGAGATGGCCATTGAAAGGAGAACCTGTGTGTGTTGTTTGTGGACGATATGGAGAGTACATTGTTGATCAAACTGATAAAGATGTATGTAGTTTGGAATGCAAAGCAAATCACCTCCATTCTCTAGGTTTAAAAGAAATAAGTATAGAAACGAGTCCAAATAAAGGAAATATTGGCATGAGTCCAGTTGACAGAAATAAAGGAATTGGAAACACAAAATGGAATAGCTCATGTGATGTGTATCAGGAACATCCATTTATAACATCTATGACTAATGAACAGGTGGATTACTTGAGACAAGAGGTGATTATATGTTTGTATGTTTGTACCCATCTATCCATACCTATGTATTGTATATCATCTTTCCATAGTTATGCATCTATCCATACCTATGTGTTGTATATCATCTATACATGCCTATGCATCTATTTATGCCCATGTGTAGTACCCATCTATCCATGGTTAAGCATCTATCCATACCTATGTGTTGTATATCATCTATACATGCCTATGCATCTATTTATGCCCATGTGTAGTACCCATCTATCCATGGTTAAGCATCTATCCATACCTATGTGTTGTATATCATCTATACATGCCTATGCATCTATTTATGCCCATGTGTAGTACCCATCTATCCATGGTTATGCATCTATCCATACCTATGTGTTGTATATCATCTATACATGCCTATGCATCTATTTATGCCCATGTGTAGTACCCATCTATCCATGGTTAAGCATCTATCCATACCTATGTGTTGTATATCATCTATACATGCCTATGCATCTATTTATGCCCGTGTGTAGTACCCATCTATCCATGGTTAAGCATCTATCCATACCTATGTGTTGTATATCATCTATACATGCCTATGCATCTATTTATGCCCATGTGTAGTACCCATCTATCCATGGTTATGCATCTATCCATACCTATGTGTTGTATATCATCTATACATGCCTATGCATCTATTTATGCCCATGTGTAGTACCCATCTATCCATGGTTAAGCATCTATCCATACCTATGTGTTGTATATCATCTATACATGCCTATGCATCTATTTATGCCCATGTGTAGTACCCATCTATCCATGGTTATGCATCTATCCATACCTATGTGTTGTATATCATCTATACATGCCTATGCATCTATTTATGCCCATGTGTAGTACCCATCTATCCATGGTTAAGCATCTATCCATACCTATGTGTTGTATATCATCTATACATGCCTATGCATCTATTTATGCCCATGTGTAGTACCCATCTATCCATGGTTAAGCATCTATCCATACCTATGTGTTGTATATCATCTATACATGCCTATGCATCTATTTATGCCCATGTGTAGTACCCATCTATCCATGGTTATGCATCTATCCATACCTATGTGTTGTATATCATCTATACATGCCTATGCATCTATTTATGCCCATGTGTAGTACCCATCTATCTATGGTTAAGCATCTATCCATACCTATGTGTTGTATATCATCTATACATGCCTATGCATCTATTTATGCCCATGTGTAGTACCCATCTATCCATGCCTACGTGTCATATATCATATCTACATCTATCCCGTTATTACACAATTCAGATTGGTATTGATATCAAGGGGTCCAATATTCCAAGACCCATAACTGAATTAGAACACTTGTCACTATGTGATCAACGTGAGTAAGAGTGTCAGTATAGTTATAATTTTTAGTATTTGTTTGTCTGTCTATCACCCAAACATCTACATGCACTTTGATGAAATGCTTGCACTTTGCTATTGAATATCAATGCCATATAGCTCTGTACATTGATCATTAATAGTGAGCTTCTTATTGCATTCTCAAATGTACATATTTTAGAGATCATAACTGAAATTTAAAATAGCTACAAATATCTGATCGCAATTTTTATTGTTATGAACAGTGAAATGAAATATAAGATTGGGTTGGACCATGTAGTGATTGCATGCTAATCTGTAATTCTGCAGTACGTGTTTGATGCAATATTTCTAACTGCAAATATCTGATAGTAATTTTTTTTCCTATTAACAGTGAAATCAAATCTTGTTACTAGTGGATATCACATATTAACACCAGTTCAAATGCAAGTTATACCGGCTGTATTGAATGGACATGATATGATAGTGTCTTCAGCAACTGGCTCAGGAAAATGTGCATTTATACTAGTTTGTTAAATTCTTTATAATCACTTGTTCATATTCTGATAGCTTTGTCTTTTCTCCTACCGATTGTACATCAGCTTTCCTCCTTCTCCTCCTTCTCATCTTTATCGTATACTCCTCTTGTCCTCATATTATCACCAACTCGGGAACTCTGTATACAAATAGAAGAACAGGCAAAACAACTAATGAAGGGTATTAATAATATATAATTATAATTATAAATAATTATATCTATAATGATTATAGAAATTCCAAATATGTTAACAGCATTACTAGTTGGAGGTATTCCTATAGCTCAACAATTATATAGACTCAAGTCTTGTATTAAGGTATGTATGTATGTATGTATGTACGTATGTATATGTACATATGTACGTATGTACCTACATATGTAGTTATGTACGTATGTATGTATATATGTATGTATGTATGTATGTATATATGTATGTATGTATGTAACTATGTATGTATGAATGTATGTATCTATGTATGTATGGATATATGTATGTATGTATGTATGTATGTGCATACATAGTACATATGTATGTTCTGTTCATTGTCATGAATTTCATTCAGGTTGTCATAGCAACTCCTGCAAGACTACAAGATATATTAGAAAATCATGGTACATTTTCATTCTTGTCATTCTCTTTCATTTACTTACCAAATTGTACCTCTCTTCTTAGCTTCATCTTTAAACTTATCAGACATAAAGACGCTCGTCCTTGATGAAGTAGATTCATTACTACAGATGGGATTTCATAAACAGGTCTGTCTGTCTCACTTCTATGTTTCAGCTCATGTTACCATGGCGATTGACATTCTAGATTACTTCCATTATCAGCTGTCTTCCTATTAAAAGACAGAATCTCATGTTTTCAGCCACCATTCCTTCACGGACTGAGAAACTTGCTAATGATATTTTAAGAAATCCATTATTTATATCTGTAGGAACAGTAAGAAAATATAATTATCTGTATGCTGTATCTATTTTCAGTCTATTTGATCTGTTTATCTATCTATCTATCTATCTATTTATCTATCTATCTATCTATATATCTATCTATCTATCAATGTATCTATCTATATATTTATATATCTATCTATCTATATATTTATATATCTATCTATCTCATAGCCTGGTATCCCGTGTTCTAGTATAAGACACACAATACTTTGGGTTGAAGAAGAAGCGAAAAAGAAAAGACTGTTCTCTTTCTTGAATGACAAAGATCTATTCCAGTAAGTAATTTGTTATTCAATAGTACATCATGTTACATGTACATATACAAATGGGTTTTTCCTGTGCTCTGTTGCAAATTATAATGTGTATTTATATATCGCACGGTTGGTTTTTTTCCAGACCTCCTGCAATTATTTTCGTCAATTCTCGGAAAGGATCGCTGTTATTAGCTGAGGCAATAAACAAAGTAACAATATTTTTATTTCGTTCAAATGTTAATTATCCATTTATAATGTATTGAAAGTGGAAGGAAAAGAATCATTAATTTTGTTCAGCTGGTCAGTCGTTCAGTTGTTCAATGAATCTATGTAGTCATTTCTCACCTATCTGTCTGTCCATTCATCTTAGCTGGCTTTTCTGTTATTCATTATTCATTTCTAGGTATGTGACATTGCAGCTGTTGCAATCCATGGTGAAATGGCTCAGGAAAGACGGTCTTTCATCTTAACTGGTATTTCAGATGGGAGATATGAAGTTGTGGTTGCTACGGGAATTCTAGCTCGAGGATTGAATCTACAGAAAGTTCAGCAGGTATTCAGTTGAGATAACATTCTTGACTTCAATCAAATGTTAATTTGGGTTGATCAACCTGCACCATTTTCATGTTTCAATCCATTTCTTCATTATTGAATTACAGTATAATTTATAATTTTTAACCTTATGACATTAAACTATACACTATAGTACATGTACTTATACAGTCATCACATCCTAATTTGAGGTAATTATGAATGTAAGCAGAAGTTATCATCCTAAAATATAATTATGTATTCATTATAGTTGTCATGGTGATTAGTAATAAAATTTAAAGTTATAGTATATTTTTTATTTTAGGTTTTCAATTTTGACATGCCATCTTCAATAGAGGAGTTTATTCATCAGGTATTTAATACATACATTAGATGCAGAGGAGGGGTAGTCTAGTCCCCAGAGACCCCCACCCTATGTGCGAAGACGTCTTTCGCCCATAGGGCGTGGCGGTCTGAGATGAGACTAGAGGAGGGTGCAGTGTTTGTTAGGTCATGCAAAACAAAATTCAGAAAATGAATGCTACAATGGTCAGGAAGAACAACCACTCATCACACCACTCAGATGAATTAACCACCTCTAAGATAATTACTTATATACTGGCACATCTATGCATAGCTTTCAGAGTATCTACAATTACTATGATCCACCATTGAATAGTCCACCATTTTTTGCTCACTCTTCTCAGTGATGCCCTTGCCATGGGGTGTGTTTCTCATTGAATCTTATACCTCTTGGAATACATATCTGATTATAATAGAATAGGTGATTATTTATATCTTGAATAGGTTGGACGTGCTGGACGACTAGATTCTCCAGGCTGGGCTATTACTTTCATCAACAATGAGAACAAAGGTAAAATTGAAGGATGTAATGATAAAAACAGTTATCAGTAACCTGAGAATGGTACTAGTAACATATAAAAGGGTACAGTACCCTGCTACAGGAGCCTAGACCACCTAGTGAGAACCCTGATGTATTCTTACAGGTTTAAAGGTACTATATATATAGTAACATATAAAAGGGTACAGTACCCTGCTACAGAGGCCTAGACCACCTAGTGAGAACCCTGATGTATTCTTACAGGTTTAAAGGTACTATATATATAGTAACATATAAAAGGGTACAGTACCCTGCTACAGGAGCCTAGACCACCTAGTGAGAACCCTGATGTATTCTTACAGGTTTAAAGGTACTATATATATAGTAACATATAAAAGGGTACAGTACCCTGCTACAGGAGTCTAGACCACCTAGTGAGAACCCTGATGTATTCTTACAGGTTTAAAGGTACTATATATATAGTAACATATAAAAGGGTACAGTACCCTGCTACAGGAGCCTAGACCACCTAGTGAGAACCCTGATGTATTCTTACAGGTTTAAAGGTACTATATATATAGTAACATATAAAAGGGTACAGTACCCTGCTATAGAGGCCTAGACCACCTAGTGAGAACCCTGATGTATTCTTACAGGTTTAAAGGTACTGTATATATAGTAACATATAAAAGGGTACAGTACCCTGCTACAGGAGCCTAGACCACCTAGTGAGAACCCTGATGTATTCTTACAGGTTTAAAGGTACTATATATATAGTAACATATAAAAGGGTACAGTACCCTGCTATAGGAGCCTAGACCACCTAGTGAGAACCCTGATGTATTCTTACAGGTTTAAAGGTACTATATATATATAGTAACATATAAAAGGGTACAGTACCCTGCTATAGAGGCCTAGACCACCTAGTGAGAACCCTGATGTATTCTTACAGGTTTAAAGGTACTATATATATAGTAACATATAAAAGGGTACAGTACCCTGCTACAGGAGCCTAGACCACCTAGTGAGAACCCTGATGTATTCTTACAGGTTTAAAGGTACTATATATATAGTAACATATAAAAGGGTACAGTACCCTGCTACAGAGGCCTAGTGATTTGATAGTATGTATAATTGATGCAATTAAAAAATTAACAAATAGGATTTTAAGATACCAAAGAGTCTTAGTATTTAACACATTAAATGTGTTAAATAATGAAAGAATATTGCTAAATTTATATTAATTTGAATTCAATTAAAACTTGCTTATAGTTGAGGTACCTTCAGACAGTTAATGGAAGATTCATAATAAGCTAGAATCAGAATGGAGTTCATTATAAATTCATAGCCACATATAATATACTCTTTCCTTGTTAATTACTACACAATGTACACATACATTATATCTGCATTTCCATAGCAGTCATGAATTTATAATGAGCAATTTCAACTCTATGATTCTAATTTTACATGACTAAAACTAATGTCAACAGATGATTTCACATATTACAGGTATTTTTGTCGACATTGTTGAACTTTTTGAGCCAATGAAAGTCACTTTACCATCTGAATTAGTCTCTTCACGCCACCTTTCTCTTCAACGAGAAAGAAGAAAGAGGAAAAACATTGATCATGACAGCCATGGTGGTAACAAACACCAAAAGTTAGACTATCATAACAGGTAAAACAAGTTTGTTCATATGAACTAACTGCGTTCAAATTTTGTTATTGTAGAGAAACATTGATGAACTTAGTAAAAGGAAAAGAATTCAGAAGAAGAAAACATTAAAAATATTTACATAGTTTGTTTATCATTATTTTTACCATTTTTGCATCTTACTGCATAATTATAATATTTATATCTCAAAATTATAAACCCTTTTGTTGCATGTACTGATGGTGCACAATGGTGGATTCGTTTCAGACAAAATCGTAGTCTATCAAAAGTATGTTGGGAGTTGTACTAGGTGAGTTGTGTTTACACCATTGTGTATGAGTACTCTTCCATTCAGAGATGTCGGGTACCTATGTACCTATTGATTGTGTTGTGTGTGAATACTATCTTCCCTCAACTTAAGAGATTTGTAATTGAAAATTATAATACATTCATGCATGGTATATATATATATAAATTTAATTATTGTTATAATCATTAATGCTGTTTCATTGTTCCTCATATCTGATTGATGTATGTGTGTAAGAAAACAATCTTCTCTTTCTTCAATTATCTATGGAACACAACAAAGTAATATAACATTTCTCAGTTCTTTTGTTCGATAATTCCAGAAAGAGTGCTGACACCTACTACAAGGGACCTTTGAAGTGTGAGTGTGCTATATATAAGATTCGCACCTGTTACTTCGCATCACTTAGCAATAGGAGTATATATACACTTATGGATAAACCATCGTTTTCACCAATTTTTCCAGATCTTCCTCATCGTCTATATTACGACTTACCTGAGTTACCTCCTCCAGTATATAGTTATCCCTTACCATCTTTTTTCCACGAAAGAAGCAGTGCAATGACTCTTCCATTTGCCGACTTCTCGCCTCCAATGACTCTTCCATTTGCCGACTACTCGCCTCCGGCTCCATCTACGGAGCAATCAGAACCCGAGACGGAGGAGGATGATTCGGAAGAGGATGATTCGGAAGAGGAAGTAGTCGATTCTCCTTCAGTCGTACTCACTGATAAAGATATGTGGAAGGCTTTTTCTTCAGTAGGAAATGAAATGATCGTTACAAAATCAGGAAGGTAAATAAAATTGTTGTTATTCAATGTTTTGTAGCTTCAATCAGCTGATTTCTAGTTTAACACCTTTTTACTTTTTGTATAGGAGAATGTTTCCTGCTCTTCTTGTTACAGCTACTGGTCTTGCACCTTCTGCTGTGTACACAATTTCAATTCGGTTTGTACTTGCTGATAAATATAGACATAAGTTTGTTAGTGGACAGTGGCAAGTGATGAGTGAATCGGACATATTACACAATGAATCTCGCATGGATTATACTCACCCTTTGTCTCCTAATACTGGTGAAATCTGGATGAAAAAACCGATTAGTTTCAAAACAGTTAAAATCACTCATCATTCAAACAGCAATAATGGCAATGTAAGAAATTTTACTTAAAAATTAATATGAATATAATTTTATAATTTATACTATTTTATTCTGTAGATTCTACTTCATACAATGCACAAGTATACCATTCAAATCATTATCAAACCCATTACTCCCCATATGCCACAAATGGTATTCCCTCTAAAAAATACTACATTCATTGCTGTCACCTCATACCAAAGTAGTGCTGTAAGTTTCAATATTTTACTCTCTTGATTAAGTTCATGAGATTTATTTTCTCTTCTGTTAACAGATCACTAAACTAAAAGTTGATAACAATCCATTTGCTAGGGGATTTCTTAATCGTCAATCGTTTATTCATCAACCATCTCCATCACAAAGTTGCTACCACCCATTACTACTACCACCTCATGTAGATCTTCCAACTTACTTACCACCTCCTCCTCCCCTCTTCTTTGCTGGAATGGTTCCACCACAGGCACAGTCACCGGATTCTGGACTTTATTCAGATTTTATAATTGATACTATCAGTCACCATTCCTAAAATATTGTCTTATAACTTTTTTTACATTTCATTTTGTTTCTTCAAAATTGTACACACATGATGTTATTACAGGTACATGTATATGACACCTAACATTGATTTTTAGTACATGCATAGGTTGTACATTATTATTGAACATTTTGTTTTTTAACTTGTTTTACACTTCAATATTATACATGTATGATGTTATAAGTATCAGTCATCATTCTTTAAATTGATTTTTACCAAATAGGTTGTACATATGAGCATTTTGACTTCATTTTGTTTTGTACACAAAATGTATCAGCTAAAATTGCCTCTTACTGCATTGTGTATTGCAGTATTTCTTTCTGATAAAGTCCACAGAAGAAACTACTCTCAACAGCATGCCCAGAACCAGAACCACTGACTTTGCAATCAAGAGGCCCAAGCTCTAACCACTATGCCACATTGCTTAATTCCCTTTTGTTAGTCTTTCCTTCATCAGTTTATAAACACTTTAGGATGGTTAGTCCTATATAACTTCACTTCTATTCACTTTAGGATGGTTAGTCCTTCACTTCTATTCATTGAACAATTAATTTGAAATTTAATTGGTATATGAAATGTAATTGTCATTATATAAATAAATAATTGTTATTCCATCAGCAGTACTTCATTTTTTAGGAGGTGGTAAAAATCCTGGTAGTGTTCTTTGTACTGTATCGGGTATTTGTGGTTGTCTCTTGCTCTGTGTAGAAGGTTCAAATTCCTCATCAGAAGTGTAATAACTAGTAGCAACGGGTATTTTTCTTTTATTCTTACTTGTTTTTTCTGTACTTTTTCTTTTTCCTCGTTTAAAAAGTGGTGGACAGTTCTCCTTACTGCCAATGTCTGCATCACTAAAAAATGGAGATTTAACAGTTTTAGACAAGGTGGCCATTTTACAATTGAATTCAGAAGTTATTTTTAAGAATTGCTCCCCACGACAATTCTTCCATTTTGCTACTGTCATGCCCTGTACATTAAGCATTTCTTCTCTACTAGTAGGCAATTTCTGAGACATGTCTTGTAGTGTCGTGACCGCAAGAATGACTTCAGGATTCTTACCAATCTCACGAGCTATTTTCATTCTCAAGCCCTTCAAGTCCTGATAACACTCTTCCTTCAGCTTCTCCTCTGCAGAGGTCGGAGCAATTATACTCCCTGTTTTACTGGAGCTACCCTTATTCTTAACTTTTAATAAAATAGTACCATATCTTCCATTAATAACACTTTGAGCCTCAGGTCCTAGTTTGACGTAACTTATAACATTGTCATGGCTACCAACTTGTAAATCCTCAGCAAGCACACCTTTCATTACCATCATATGCAATAATCGCTCGAGATCATGCTTACTCAAGATACATCCTTTGCTGAAAAGTGGCAAGGTCTGTAGAAAAGGGCGACTGGAGTTTGTACCTCTCAAAGCATCCATGTACTGTACCAGAGTATATTGATCTCTTGAAGGAACTCGTTGTATTCCTTGGAGAATTAACTTAACAAGATCTGTGACATTCTGTGTGCTGTGAGGGATACGAGATTGGCAATTGTCACAAGGGGTAGAACTATTCTTGCATTTTTCTGAGTTGAAATCTTCGGCAAAGTATTCTAGCAACTGCATTCTACGACAATCAGACTCATTCTCACAGTATTGTACCATACGATATAGATTAGCAATATTTTGACGTATATTGCTTTTATTATCTTCCATCATTAAGAGTCTACGTATGCGTGATGTATCACCATAACTGTAGAACAGTATACAATGGGCTGGTCTCCCATCTCTTCCTGCTCTACCTGATTCTTGATAATATCCTTCAACTGATTTAGCTATAGTGTGATGAATGACAAAACGGACATCAGGTTTATCAATACCCATTCCAAAAGCAATGGTGGCACAAACTACCTGAATAGGAATTTGTAGTATATAGTAATGGTTATATCTATCCATTTATAGTAGTAAAGGTTATATCTATCTATTTATAGTAGTAATGGTTATATCTATCTATTTATAGCAGTAATGGTTATATATATATATATATATATCTATTTATAGTAGTAAAGGTTATATATATCTATTTATAGTAGTAATGGTTATATATATCTATATATCTATTTATAGTAGTAAAGGTTATATCTATCTATTTATAGTAGTAATGGTTATATCTATCTATGGGCACTCTCCCATGCATTCGTTTTAGTGTTGGTTTAGTCAAAGCCAATTTTTGAAAGGCATTAAAAATTTTGATATACATGTAAATAAATTACAGGTCTACCTGTAATAAGTATAACTGACTCAAATGAAAATTGGCTAATAATGGGCAGTTTTAGTTTTGTTATTATCTTAAATCATTGTCAGACTATCAATCTATTCTTTCAGCAATGAATTCATCTACTCTTCCATCTATTTATATAGACAGTCATACCTTACAATGGTCATCTCTAATCCATCTCTCTTGAACAGTACTTCTGTCTACATCAGAAAGACCTGCATGATAAGCTACCGAAGGTATACCTCCATTGTTTAATTCCATACTCACTACTTCACAATCTCTCCTAAGTAAATGGAATAGATAGTAACTTAACAACAATAATACAAATATATAAAGAGAAGTAATTTACTTATACAATCAGAGTTTTTGATAAGTTTTGAAGCTTGGGCCAAATTGACTCAAAAAAGGCTAGTGTGTGCACCATTGAGAATACATCTTGAGCCAATTAACAAAGAGTTAATGCTGTTAGTGACAATATAATCATAAATAACTGCGCCACTGGCCCAAAGAGAGAACTGTGCAGTGCCAAATAAAAAGCTCTTTGGGCCAATGGTGTGCCATATGAGCTTATCAAAAACACTGATGTAAAGTGATGTTTTAATTACAATAATAACCACCATTAATTATAGTATGCTTATAGTTTAATGAAATGTTCTGAGTCTTCTGACTGACTAAAATAATTTTCATTTTAGTTAGTTATTGCAATAGACATGTAGTTTAATGCCTTAAGAGGTTATAATTAGTAAACTAAAACTAGTGCACCTCTGACCCACACATCAGTAGGGACCAGTGTTTTTGATAAGCTCATATGGCACACCATTGGCCCAAAGAGCTTCTTATTTGGCACTGCACAGTTCTCTCTTTGGGCCAGTGGCGCAGTTAATTATGATTATATTGTCACTAACAGCATTAACTCTTTGTTAATTGGCTTAAGATGTATTCCCAATGGCACACACACTAACCAATGTTGAGCCAATTTGGCTCATGCTTCAAAACATCAAAAACTCTGGTAGGGACTGTACTAATACATGGTTGGATGTGTGGTGTCACATGACTATTAATCAGGTGCCATTATTTTTACGTGATTCTCTATGTACATTGTAAATATGAGACTTGCCTTGATAAACAATACACAATACCACTCTGTTGTTTGAATTTAGAATTAATCAAATCTACTATATCGTGTGCTACTTTCTTTGGCTTTTTTGGTACCACTGAGTAAAGTAGGTTTGTCCTGTTGAAACTCTGAGTAAACCTAGATAGTGTAAAAATATTAATATCACTAAATGTAAATCCATGTTTACAAACCATTTGGTATTTTTCATATGAAGTTGATTTAGAATGTCAGCACGTACACGAGGTGTAGCTGTAGCTGTGAGAGCAATCAACGGTATTCCAGGAAACTTTTGACGTAGTTCACGTAATCTTTTATAATCTGGTCGGAAATCGTGTCCCCAGGAGCTAATACAATGGGCCTCATCAATTACAAAACGAGACAGTTTCTGACGAGAATATAGTGCTTGAATAGCACTTCCTAGTTTCTGACTGGCTACTAACTGCAAGAAAAACAGATAATTTGAATTACAGAGATGTTCTTCTAAAGATGGAGGGAAGATGCTTATTACTCATCACTAATTTCTCTATCATAATACAAGAAGTCCAACTCCCATACTGTACTCTCGTCCCCAGATCGCCATGCCCTAGAGGAGAAAAACGGTCTGGAACAGTTGTTTCAAATTCTTGCTCAAAGTGTAAAACGTCCTTTCCACTTAAAAAGGATAAAGACGAAAATGGTTGGCTGACAAATGAATATCGCACATGTGACACTTGGACCAAAATTTGAAGCAACTGTTTCAGATCGTCTTTTGCCCCAAAGGGTGTGGCAGTCTGGGGATGAGACCACCCTTACTGCATCCCTTTTCATTAGATGTACATTTTGACAAACAAAAGCCGTAAGTGACCAAACCCATCATGAATAATTAATTAGTTACTCTGTGAGCTACTTCTCTCCCCCTTCTTCTCCCCGAAATTCATTTCATAATTTAACTACCTTTTCTGGTGTTACATAGAGTAATTTGATTCCAGGATCTCGTCTAGATAGTTCTGTATATATTCTGTGTTCTTCACTTTGTGTCACATCTCCTGATAAATGACAAGCTGATACCTGTGGATAAAGGGATGATTAACTTTCATAATATTCATTATTAATTATTAGTGATGTATGTTGATACATTATTTTGCATATTACACCCAAACTGCCCAAAAGTATCAAATATGATACAAAGGTCATTCACATTCACTATGACCTCAGAAAAATGTTCATAACTTTAGTTTGGAAGGACCAAAAATATTTTTACCAGCACCATTTTCATATAATAGTCCTTCTTGTTCTTTTTTTTTTGTGTATGTCAAATTTCAATCCATTGCTTCATTATTGAGTTATAGTATAATCATGTATTAATCTTATGACATTAAACTATACACTATATTACATCATCACGTCATGACATTAAACTATACACTATATTACATCATCACGTCATGACATTAAACTATACACTATACAAAGTCATCACATCCTAATTTGAGTGAACAGACTTTAGTCTTTAGATTTGTTGGAAATAACAATTGAAATATAAAGAAATGTCTTGTAAATCAAAATTATTTAAACAATCTTGGCGAAACTTTATGGTCTGTTAAACTGCACACCGACTCAATTGATTATCAATACAATAGACCCCCAAACCCAATACTGTATCACCATAATGAATGAAATATCGATATAGTATGTATTACACATCACTTCATTACAAACCTCCAAGCTACATAGCTTTTGTACTTGATCTTGAATCAAAGATCGTAATGGTGAGACAACAATAGTGACTCCTCCTATTACCAAGGCAGGCAGCTGATAACACAAGCTTTTCCCTCCTCCTGTGGGCATCAAAACGAAACAATCTTCACCGAGAATGGCAGCATTAATGGCCTCAAGTTGTTGTGGTCTGAATTGCCTTAAGCCAAATACTAATCTAAACATGTTCATGAGAGTGGATGTGTGTGGATATGTAGATTGGAATTCAATAGCATTATCTTGTACATTGCTATCACTAGTACTATTAGTCACGGGAGGTGCGTAATTAACACCTGATGCCTGGCAAGGGTTGATTGAAGATCCTGGAATATAACTACCGTGATGTTGTTCTTCAACGGGATTACAAAAATTAGTATCTACAATATGTTTCCATTCCTCCTCGTCCTCCATTTCCATTTCATCATTACAAATATACTCTTCTTCCATATCTTCTTCTGCACAATCGAACACATGACTTTTCATGTGATGATCAGATGTATGATGAAAAGTCATGTGACATTCTGGTGAGCTATCAGGGGAGCTGATACAAATTGGTAGCTGAAGAGTGCCATCAGATGAAACTGATGAGGTGGTGATACACAATGTGTCAGGAATATGAGATGACATTGGATGAGGTATAGACTGTTGATCTATTTTCTTCTTCAATTCACTCTCCTGTGATATTAACTTCCTCCTGAGAAATTACATACACATACATGTAGATAACAAAGGATAACTAGCTTTATCCATATATCTATCCATCCGATAAATATATCTCTTCAATAGAACCAAACATTTCACATAATTATCATTAAATCTGCAATGTGTAAATTGTACATGTACCTGATGGCTAATTTCTTCTGTATGTAACCAGCACTAAGACCAAACAGTGTAGAGATTGAAGCTGCAGGAATTTCATTCAACATTTCGCATATTTCATCCATTAATTTTAGTCTCTTGTTACGTGTGTCCATCAAAGCACCTTCAAAATCTGTCGACTAAGAAAAAAGATAACATGACCATGAGTTCATAAAGAGAGGAGAACACAGAGATATTGATTAGATCAACTGACAACAGCACTACTCGCTGTACTATGAATATTAATGAGGTATCATACTAATTAAACTAAATCGGTACCAGATTCAGTTTTAGTTACTTTCATGTAGACACACACCCAGACTCTTAGGAGAGGTAATTCATATATGTACATTCGACTATCCTGAAACCTATCCCCCATGGTGAAAAATCCCTGATGATTCTCTCTAATAGAAATTATGTATTAAGTACAATTATACACACCTGATCTTGTTCACCGTCTTGTGAATGAAGTGATGTTTGATATGGTGAAAGACTAACTGATTTGTCACTAAGTTGAGAAGAGCAAGGTGAGTAAGATGGACCTACACAAAGGATTAATTTGAATACAAGACGAAATGGAATTTGTTCTGTTACAGCACTAATGCATGTATGTACGTATGTAACTATGTATGTACATGTATGTATGCACGTATGTATGTACATGTATGTGTGTATGTATGTACTATGTAGGTAAGTTCATTCGTACATATATGTGTATGTAACATGTATGTATATGTGTGGATGTGTATGTACAATGTATGCACGTATGTATTTACGTATGTATCTATGTATGTATGATGTATGTATGCATGCATGTACATGTATGTATGTATGTATGTATGTATGTATATGCGTATGTATTATATGTATGTATGCAACCTTAGTCAGTTAATTAAAACTAAAACCCTTTTAGTAAACCTGATTCATTAACTATAACTATAACTATAACTATAATTGTGATAAACTATATAGTCATACTATAACATTATTGTCATAACTAACTGTTGATTCTAGGCTCTGGAGTACATGTAATTGGTTTATGTACTATAGTAGGTGATGACTGTTGTTGTGACTTCTTTATAAGGTGTTTATCTTTCGTTACTGGTTTATCAATGTGAGTACTGCTATAGTGAGTTACAGGTGCTACGGTAGCTGTTGGTTTGACAACAGTATTATTAACGCTAGTAGATATAGAATGCAAGATGTTGTCCTGAGAGTTAGAACGAGCTATTGGATGTATCTGTGAAAATAACATTATCATTATAATAATTATATATATATATATACTAGACAGATGATTATCAAAGGGGCAAGCCTGAGCGAGTAAGAATTTAAAATGAGTTTTAATTGGAGAATTGCATCGAATAAATAGGAGAATACAGTAACTATACATTGAAGTGGCAATCAAGCAAGCAAGATCACTAGTATCTGTAGACCTTTGCAGGATGTGGCCTCAGACCCATTATAATTAATAGCTGATACCAACAGGGAGAAATTTTTACATAATCAATGCTTTTCAATTGCTTGTAGAAATCACAAAACAGTTTTTAAAATCTCAGAAATATACATAATTTATTGATATATATATATACACCATGCAAGTTGGTATATTTCATACATACATTCTTGTTTTGAAACAGTACACATTTCTCATAAACACACCACACTACAATATTGATATAGGTATGCATATATATTCACATACACTAGTTTTCTCTTGACGTCCATTACCATGTGATAACCTTTTAAACGTAAATGATCTTCTGCGTGAAATAATTTATATATAATAATTGCTACAATATTATTTTCAAGCAAGTACCTTTCCCCTTGTCTATTGCATGATGTGGTGGAGTTAAGGCTTTGTCTATATAGAGCTAATTGTTCCTGTAGATTATTCTTTATTTCAGACATGCTTCAGTTTCCCGCTCAGTACAATATAGGCGTGGCCTATAAGTGAAGCCACACCTCGTGAGTGTGGTTAATGGGTGTGGCTAGTTGCTAACTAACTCCGCCCACAAGCTAAGTCATACATTAGTTCATAACTCTTGGCTGCTGTAATAAAACAGACTTGTGAAGTGTGGTTTACCAATAGTCCATAGATAGAAAGAATTTTCAGAATGAATGAGCCGTCTTCGCTTCTCTCTGAAGAGGAGAATCAGATTGTATTTACTGTTATAGGTCAAAGAAAACAGGTAAATAATTAATTACCTTCATTATTAATTGGATGTAGTTTCTTCCATTTCTCTTTAGACTAAAGCCACTGCTGTAGTTCAGATGTTTCATGCTCACCCAAGCCCAAACCAATGGACTAAGTTTCGTACCGGTGTTGTGTGTTTTGTGAAAGACAATAGTTTGAAATCGTATTTCATTAGATTAATTGACATATCTGTAAGTATAAAACAAATATAATATTACATGCACCATTTTTATGTATTTATCCTTCCAGTTTTTTTTTGTGTATGTCAAATTTCAATCCATAGCTTCATTATTTAGTTACAGTATAATCATGTATTAACATTATGACAATAAACTATACACTATAGTACATATAAGTTATTGAGTTACAGTATAATCATGTATTAACCTTATGACATTAAACTATACACTATATTACATATAGAGTCATAATTTTGAAGTCATCATGAAAATGAATAGATTTTAATTTAATTATATTCAGACAGTGTGCCAAATGTTCATTTTTAAATCATTTCTTCACTTGGGTATGTATTCTTAGGCTCGTACTGTAATATTTGAGCAGGAACTTTACGATCTATTCAAATACAATGCTGACAAACCTTACTTCCATTCATTTCCTGGAGATGTAAGTTCAAATATTATCACAGAAAATAAATTAACTTTTTTATACAATTGCTTAGAAATTTATGGTAGGGCTAAATTTTGCTAGCAATCAAGAAGCAACGAAATTTCGTCAAGCAGTTGAAACAAAGATCCAGTTTGCTAGAAGATCCAGTAAGTTCCACTGTATAACTAAACTATACTAATGAAACGATGTTAATTGATATAGCAATGAGATCTCAGCCAAATCGGTCCGATGGCATAGTTGCTCCTACACAGAAACCGGCAACAATGATTGCTCGTCCTCCTGTCAACGTATCTACTAGTGATCCATATACTGTAGGTGATAAAAAGGGTAGACCACAAGCTCCGAAGGGAGGGAAAAAAATTACTAAAGCAGATATTGGATTGCCTACCGATTTCAGGTGGGTATATCTTTATGTCTTTTTGTGTGTTGCTAACAAATAAATATCGCTATTCTATACCTTATTAAGAGTATGTCCTTGGTTTATACAACCCACTACTTATGTATATAGTTATACCACTAAGTATATCATCTATATATGATGTACTTATGTCCATTTCTAACATATTTTCATTTTTTCACTCTCACTATACATAAACATTACTTTGTGTTATTTTCTCTGTACATAACTCATTCACACACTAATGAGATCATGTGACCTGTAGCCAATGGCATTTTACTATTACATCACATTAATTGTAATAAAACAGTTTGTAATAATTATTGTTTTGTTGTTTTGTGCAGACATTTGGCTCATGTTGGCTGGGATCCAAATACTGGAGCATTTAATGTAAGTATGTAGAAATGTGCTATAATAGTTGTTATGTTGTACTGAGTATGTTAGCACTTGTGTACATGTGACTATCACCTTGTTCTTGAGCAGTTTTATATTCTACTAAGCTGTTAGATGTTGTGTTAATATTATTATTAACTTCCCTATTTAGCTTCAATCTGTTCTATTCAGCTGTCATTTACCCTGTCTGTTTAACTAATAATGTATCCATTGATTCATTATATGTATGATAATACATGTATCTATCTATCCATCTACTCATCCATCTATTTTTATAGAGTAGTAATATTAGTCCTGATTGGAAGAATCTTTTAGATAAAGTTGGAGTCACTGAGGATCAACTCAAAGATAAAGACACTGCTAAATTCATTTACGATTTTGTAGAAAAGAATGGTGGAATTCAAGAGGCAAACCGACAGCTTGAAGCTTCAAAAAAATCTGGACCTCCTCCTCCTCCCCACGGGCACCAAGGGCGTGGTGCTCCACCACCTCCTCCTCCATCTCGTGGTGGAGGCAGAGGCCCACCTCCTCCACCTCCAAGAGGAGGACCTCCTCCACCACCAGGAGGAGGTAACGTTCCTCCACCTCCTCCTCCTCCTCCACCACCACCAGTAGGTAAGGATCGATGAGTATAGTAAGTAGTGCGTGTGTGTGTGTGTTATATTGTGTTGTGAATTTGTAATGTGGTGTTAGTATGTCCTAAAGAATGTGCTATGATGATGTGTTTATATTAGTATATTGATATTATGATGTGTGTGTACAAGAGACTGTGAAATGTATTGATGAGTCAGGGTTTTCGTTGTAATAATAAAACAAAACTATTATCAATTAATAGATGTTCAGCTATTTCCAACCAGAGCTATCCTAGATATACATGTATTAGATACAATGTACCTAATATCAATGTCTTAATCCAAGTGTGTGAGAGGATTGAGAGCTAGAATCATACCGACTCTTACAACTTTCAAATATCCTGTTTTCTCAATAAAAAACATTTCAATGAAAATCATAACAATCTATCTATCTATAGGTGCCCCTGCACCTCCGCCCCCTCCCCCAGGAGGTAGAGGTGGTCCTCCGCCACCACCTCCCTCATCTTCAAAACCTAGTAGTACTCTTCCAGTCATTGATGAAGCACGAGGAAATCTCATGGCTAGTATACGCACCGGTTTTCAACTTAAACATGTGAGTATGACTATGTCACTTTCTCATTAATCTCCTTGCCACTTACCTCTCTGATTACAGTAGTGTTATTTTAGTTTGACAATAATAACCACTTTTAGTTATAGTATGATTATTACTTTTTCTAATTAACTATATTCGGTCCACTAAAAGGTTTTAGTTTAGTTAACTTTAGTTATTACAATAGACCTGTTATATAGTATCAATATACATCTACTTACTAAAAAGGGTTTTAGTTACATAATTAACACAACACTGCTCTATATACAAAATACACTCATTCATGTTTTTAATATCATTATTTCAGGTAAGTGAAGGTACAAGAGAGGATGATACTGATAAAGATAAAGACGAGGGTATTGGAATGGCAGGGGCTTTAGCTCGCGCACTAGAAATGAGGGCTAAAGTGATTCAGGATGAAAGTGGTACGTGTTTTAATTTTTAACCCCTTCTTGTATGTGATGTAATTTTTAACCCTTTGCATGCCATTAATTTTAACCCATGATGATGTTTTAATTTTTAACCCTTTAATTTCATCACAGATGATGACGATGATGAAGATTTTGATGAGGATGATGAAGAATGGGACTAATAAATTTAATTAGTAGCTGTTTGATTCAAGAGACATATTTATTTAAGATAATAATTATTACATGTATAATGTTCTAAATCAGCTAAAAGTTCGTGTGATACAAGTGCTGTTGTAGTTCTTCCATTGGTTGTATGTATAATAATAATATATTTTAGTTAAATTATAAAAATTATGAATTTATTGACAATTAATTTCTCCAATATTGATGTGACAAGCAAATATGCATGTAGGGCTGGGTTCCCTACCTTAATAACTTGTATATTTGAAGTAATTGAAGTTTACGCAAAAATTGTGTTTTCAAGAACTTGCTAAGCTCCAGACCCTGGAAAATACTAGCCCCTTCTCTGTGGTGAAAACTATCCAACAACTTCCATAACTTGGCATGAGTAGTTGTAAACAAATATTATAATACTTTGAGTAATCAAGTGCCAGGTGGTTAATGAACCATTAAAAAAATAATTTTTAAAATGAAAGATCACACATAGGGATATCAAAACTGGGAGTGGTACCTTAGCAACAACTCTACGTAAGTATACATATGTAGGGTTGTTATGTGGAAGTGGCCTAGTGTTTAATTCTGTTAATGATCATCACATGATTGGTGGTCATGTGACTAATTATCATTTGAGTGAAGCACACACATGCAGTTATTAGTACTCATGAAGAATGATGATCACATGATTAGTGGTCATGTGACTAATTATCATTTGAGTGAAGCACACACATGAAGTACTCATGCAATAACATGAAGAAATAAGTGTAGTTCCATTTACTCAAGGTAGAGGATGAACCAAACGTTGATGATAAACCTAATTTTGTTATATATATGTGAATATATATTTATGAGTGGTAGATATAGCTGATAGTACCAAACCCTTTTTGAATTGGTTTCTGGCCGATCAGTTCATTAATAATTAATTAATATAAATAAACATAATATAGCAACAAAAAATGATAAAATCTTTGTAAAAGAATGTCTGGAACGAGTGAATATCTTCTACCAGCTGTTATAGCAAACACACATACCAACACACAATACAGCTCATGTACAAACAAACTATACAGCTAAATGAACAAATAGATATAGTCTTTAGATGATTGTTATAAGAGAAAATGAAATTGAGAAAAGAGACAGAGAGAGAGAGAGTGGGTCAGGAAGCTTTGTTAGCCTTCATCCTTAGGTGGTGTGAACCATCCTGGAATATAGAAATGAATAGGTAAGGTTTGGTTGACAATCAACATATGCCCTTTATAGGAGGGCATGGACAAAGACTCAAATATTCCAGGCTATATATCTCCCCAGAATTTATAGAGATGAACAAATGGATGGAAACATACTTACCACTTTTTTCGTGTATCTTGACTAATGATTTGTAAGTATGTTGTGCTTTGGCCAGCGAGTAACTTTCACCCTATAATATAAAATAAAATAATTAATTAATAAAGACACCCAAGCTAGCTTGTATCACGTCATGGAGAGACTAATACACAAATTCACAATAGAGAAGAATCCCATCCCATCCCATGTACATGTACATGCTAATATTTGAACTCAAAATTCCCCGATTCACAATTTTATGCTCTCACTACTATGCCACTACATTCACCAAAACAATAAGAGTAAATACACACATGTAGATACTAGTATCATACTGGAGTTTTGTTAGGGAGGGGAAATAATCGATTATGTGAAGTACACTGCTCCTGAGGGGGTGTGGTGGTATGTTGACAATGTGTTATCCTAGAATATTGTTTAAATTTAGGCCCTCTGAGGTGGCTTGTGCGACCCTATTTTAATTTAGGCCCTCTGAGGTTGCTTGTGCGACCCCAGAATATATGTAGCTGAGATGTTGTTGCATGTTGAAGCAAATTTGTTCTTAAATGTAGGAGTGGGTTGGGGGAATTCCCTCTGCTGTATGAAACTCAATTATCAGCTGGTTTTATTGATGCAGTGTCTCCATTATTAACTTCATTCACTATAGCTTTGTATATACCTTAGCTTGAGAAAACATGATCCGTGCCTTTCCTTTGACGAGGGTAGCACTAATTTGTAATACTACAGCTTCCATTGTATAAGCACTGCTCCATCCCTATGTTAGCATAGAAAGTAGGGTACATGTATATAATATGTATTAACAAGATTTAGGAAGCTTGTTGCCCAAAATGTTTAGTTTGTAAGCTAAAGTCTGTTCACATTCACAATGACTTCAAAATTAGGATGTGATGACTTTATATGTATTATAGTGTATAGTTTAAATGTCATAATGTTAATACATGATTATACTGTAACTCAATAATGAAGCAATGGATTGAAATTTGACACACACTAATAAGGATAATAAAAGAAAATAGTGCAGGTAAAAAAGATTGTTAATGATTCTAAACTAGAGTTATGAACATTTTTCTGAGGTCAAGGTGAACGTGAATAACATTCAGTTACCTGTGGTGTAAGTAGCTCCATACATATAGCTCCACCTGCTAATATATATCCCCCTTTTATGACTGGACGCACCACTCTAACAAATGGAGGACTGTAGGGAAACTTGTCATCGAATACTGTATGTAGCAGTATATGGTCTATATTTTCTGACTCTTTTAGTCTTTTCATATCTTCGAATAACGTGCTATCTGGATCAACTCTGAGTAGGAAAGATATGTGTGAATGAATGTATGAATAGATGGACCAATGAATGTACCAATGAGTGAACCAATGAGTGAACCAATGAGTGAATCAATGAGTGAACCAATGAGTGAACCAATGAGTGAATCAATGAGTGAATCAATGAGTGAACCAATGAGTGAATCAATGAGTGAATCAATGAGTGAATCAATGAGTGAACCAATGTATGAATCAATGAGTGTACCAATGAATGAACCAATGAGTGAACCAATGAGTGAACCAATGAGTGAACCAATGAGTGAACCAATGAGTGAACCAATGAGTGAATCAATGAGTGAATCAATGAGTGAATCAATGAGTGAACCAATGAATGAATCAATGAATGTACCAATGAATGATCAATGAGTGAACCAATGAATGAATCAATGAGTGAATCAATGAGTGAATCAATGAATGAATCAATGAATGTACCAATGAATGATCAATGAGTGAATCAATGAATGAACCAATGAGTGAATCAATGAGTGAACCAATGAGTGAATCAATGAGTGAATCAATGAGTGAACCAATGAATGAATCAATGAATGTACCAATGAATGATCAATGAGTGAACCAATGAATGAATCAATGAATGTACCAATGAATGATCAATGAGTGAACCAATGAGTGAATCAATGAGTGAATCAATGAGTGAACCAATGAATGAATCAATGAGTGAATCAATGAGTGAATCAATGAATGAATCAATGAATGTACCAATGAATGATCAATGAGTGAATCAATGAATGAACCAATGAGTGAATCAATGAATGTACCAATGAATGTACATATGAATCAACATATGAATGAGTGAATATGGAGTGTAGGAAGAGGTTGATATAAAGCATCAATTGATAAACTAACTTATATATCTTGATATACCAGTTATATAAACTATCATCAATTAACTCCACTGTGTATAAACCTAAAATAATTATGTAGTGACACATGTAACACCCTATCAGTCTCACTGACCATCTTTGAAATTCTGTGATCTATAAATATCTCTCAGTTCCCTCATTAGTCTATCTGAGGCTCGGACAGAACTGGTTGAACTAGTTTGTCCTTGAAGATACTCTTGTCTTGCATTCATACGTACCTTCTCTAGTAATGCTTTGTTTTCATCTGTTATACCTGTATCAGCTCCTATGTCTTCTGGTAATCTGAGAGGAAGAAAGGAAAGGAGGATTGTCAAGCAGGTTTTATTAACATAACCACACAGACACACAGACACACACAGACACACACACACACACACAGACACACCACACACACAGACACACACAGGCAGACAGATAGACACACCCTTCAGTGAGATCAAGGTCATCACCAAACATTTCATCATCATCAAAATCTTCCTCAAAGTCATTCTCAAAGTCTATTTCCTCATCTTCATCAGGATCATAACCTCCTACTGCTCCTACAAGACTACCTGAGTCATTACTCTCCATATCTTCATGATTCTCTTCATCAGAATCAGTTCTTTCTACCTATAAACAAAACAAATGAGAACTCTGCCTGAGACTGGGAATGAGACTGCACTATGACATGAGACTGGGAATGAGAATGGACTATGACATATGAGACTGGGAATGAGACTGGACTATGACATATGAGCCTGGGAATGATAATGGACTATGACATATGAGACTGAGAATGAGAATGGGAATGACATATGAGACTGGGAATGAGACTGGACTATGACATATGAGACTGGGAATGAGACTGGACTATGACAGTTGGATTCCTGACTTTTTCAGTTTTCCTTTGTTTCTAATTCTCTCCATAACCTTATGCAATCAACCTAAAGCCTCTACAAATATTCTAATATTCTAATACTAACATTACAAAGTGACTTCAAAATTGAATGTTTACGTTCCATTACAAATGAAGTCATGTTTGAGGTGTAATGTATATATTTAAAATAGATGAAAATAGTTTCATGGTTATTTTTGTGATACCTGTAACGATGATGCTAGACTGAATAATTCTCCTATAACTGCAGGTACTGGTATACTACAAATATCACACATTTGAGACACAAACTGACGCACTTTCGCTAACAGCTAAACAAATAGAAATACAAGTAATGAAGAGATAATCACAAACAGAGTAGAGGGGAGAGGGAACACAAACATCCCTCCCTTCCTCTTTTTTAAAACTTAAATTAGATACCAGAATGATTCTAAAAGCAGTTAGTAAAGATGAGCCTGTATGCCATATTCTTGGACAGTCCTCCCCCTCACAAAAAGTGAAATTCCTTTATAAAGCTTAGACTTTAAACTACTGTCAGATTGAGAAATTATGTAAACACTCTCGTAAGAAATAATATTTAATAATTATAGTGAAACTATTTAATGTGTTTAGATTTCTATGTGAACAAAGCGACAATGAAATATTCCCAGTCACAAGATATCCATTTATTAATGTAATTAATATAATTATAATAGTATTTATGTAATGAACTAATATGAAAGAAGTTATTACTATATAGTATGTGTCCTTTTGAACCTATGAAACCAGAACAGGATAAGATAGGCATTCTTGAGGTGATCCAAGACAATATGATACCTCTTTTGTTATTAACATACAGACAGTATAGTAAAGTAGAGTGTAGTACAGTATAATAAAGTATTATACAGTATAATACAGTATCATATAGTACAGTATCATACAGTATAGTACAGCAGCACATATATTACAGTACACGTACTGACACACATACTGACTGTCAGTGTTTCTAAACTTTCCAGTTAACACAAATGACTTTCAGACATACATACATGTACATGTATGTTTATATGTATATGTACATGTATATGTATGTTCATATGTACATGTATAATTATGTATGTTTATATGTACATGTGTACATGTAGATGTACATGAATGTTTATATGTATATGTACATGTATGTTGATTTGTACATGTATATTTATATGTACATGTGTACATGTACATGTATGTTTATATGCATATGTACATGTATGTACATGTATAGTATATCATTGGGTACATCAATATTCTACATTATTCTTTATTTCGTCAATTTTAGAGTGGTGAAATAATGCAGAATATGTACATGTATGCGTATGCATACAGAACTTACAGGATGACTTGCTACTACACAAGCTCCATCAGCTGAATTTAATTCTTCAATTAGTGGTGTAATGAAAGGGGCTTCTACTTCGGATTCAGAGTACCATATTGGCATGACTATGGGGTAATTTGGCTGTTGAGAGATAAAGATGAAATGATGAATTCATTAATAAGAGGAAGAGGAGGACCATACATAGAGAGGTCGATTATAGACTGACAGATACATATACCAGTAATGGTGTAAGTGAGACTCACAGATATATTACAGTTTAAAGTGTATTTAGAATCCTTGTTTATGAATCGACATATTAGCTCTTCATTAGACGCCATTACGACTTGAAAACACTCATGGTCTTTAGGAAATTGTTTTTCGAGAATTGATAACTCAATACGTAGCGTCTTGTTCGACATATGGAGCCTTCTAGCAGTTTAGAAGAAGAGTAATTGTTATAAATGTTTTTAGGCAATAAACCACGCCCTATATTATAGGGCCACGCCTATGTCTCCTCCCACAACCACGCCTATATTTTTTGACCACACCTTATCCCGTCCCCGGGTAAGTTTAAAACTTTAAATATTAGTTAGAGATGGAGAAAGATCTAATATTTCAAGAGTTTTATGGACACACAGCTGGTAGATTTTGTCAAGAGGTATATGTTTTGTGTTACAATGAATTTCTTGAGGCCATACGATGTGTAAAAGAGAAGATCCAGGAGGTATATAATTGTTACTCTAGAAAATTTCACCTCAATTAATTTTACTGAGGTTGTGTCCTATACTCTTCGGTTGTTTACAATACCAAAATAATTGTGTGCCACACCTCTATTTGAATCTGACACACCCATTTAACAGATAAATTTTCATAACGCTTCTACATTTTGAAATAAAATTTGACATTTATCTAACCACGTGTATTGGTATCTTACTCGATACCATCGATACTGATTCAAACTATGAGCTGGTATCGCCCACCATGCACTAATACTGACTATATATGAATTGAAATGTGGGTGTGTCCATAATAAGTAGTATTGCTTACGTTAATTACTCACCATTTTCCAGGAAGCTCATTAAACTATTATATTCCAATGCAAAATGGCCTAATATAGAGTGTTTAAGGTGGGCACTAGGGTTTCTGATTACTGCAATATTATATTTTTAGGATTCTGTTCTTATTGTGGTTAATTATATTCTTTGAATCATTTTGTAGACTTGTCCTGATAGAAAGGAAGAAATACATACACACTTTTCGTCGTTTCTACTTGGAATATCTAATTCACTTGACACAGACATGGAACGTTTTGTGCTATACTTCGCTAAAAACTTTCTTCCTCCTCCTTTTGTTCCCTTACATGGAGTAGAAATTCAAGAAAGCAAAGGAGCCAGTGAAGAGATTAAAATCATTGGACTAAAAATAATGGCTACGAATCAGTTGAACACAACACTCATTGATCGTATTAAGTCCTTACAGGTCTGTGTTTTTAGGGAAGGAGTTTTGAGTTTAGTATTATAATTATTTCTGTTTGTAGGTTGAAATTGAGAAACGTAAAGATGTGTTAGCTAAACTTAAAGAACAAAAGACTAGAATAGCTGAACTTCAAGAGGCTAAAAGATTATTATTGGAACTGAAAAAAGAAACAGCTTTAGATGTAGAAACATGACATTACTGTATTTAATAATTATTATTAATGTAGCTATGGTAATGTATACATACAAATAATAGACATGTTTTTGGAAGTAGTTTGTGTATAGTACGTGTGTGTGTGGCAGTCTTTCATTAACCAGTTCAACTGAGCTTATTATAAATTCATAGTTTTTAATTGCATGTAGTCATAATCACATTGTATATGGCTTCATCTGAGAAAGTGATATTAGACTAACTTTACTCTGATTTGAGTAACTGCACTACATGTGCACACAAAGCTCAACAGTCTAACTGCATGTTTCATGAATTTAGTCTTGTTCCCGGCAGTTTCTTGATGTAACTATATATAGAAACACTCACTTCTATAAATAAACCACACCCAAACCTAGAATATATAATGATGGTAATCCCGCTGTCAGTTACATCCAGAAACACCCTCGTTCCCAAACTATCATGGATTTATAATGAACTTAGTTTCAACTCACTCAATTCTACTTTATAAGCCCCCCCCCCCCCCCCCCTACATTTGGTCATTTTTGTGAATGTGAAGTAGAATGGGGAAATGTGATAATTTAATACATTATAACAATTATACAAGTGATTTCTATACTACATCAAATAATGTTTAATGCATGTATACAAGATAAATATTCTAGTTGTATCAAGTTTGTAAGAATGGTGAAGTTGAGAGATACTTCAATTGCTATAGTGGAGAAGGAACAACGGTATGGATAATATAGCATAAGGTACATGTATGTAGTATAGGATTGATTATGTTATATAGTGTGTATGATATACATCAAAGTAAAGGTTTCTACTGAATTTATCAAATGAAGTGCTGAAGGTATGAAATTTAATATCAATAGAAATCGTACTGGGATGCATAACTGTTATCTACCATGAGTGGAATTATAGCATGCAGTTCAGGATTGTATTGATACTTACTCTCAATCTATCACTGACAGATAAACCTCTGACTGATAGGCCTTGATTACTACCATATCTGTAATGAAAAATATTCTTATTAATGAGGATTTAGTGAATTTTTATTAAACTCCTTTTAGTAAGGTATTGTGAGTTTAACTAAACTATAACTAAATTACAGGTCTACTAAGTAGAATAACTAGAATAACAAGTAAAATCCTTTTAGTAAGTCTAATAATTATTAGTGCATATCACATGACATTGAGTCATACACCAGTCACCTGATCATGTTTTAAACTTAAGAACCATTAATTATTTAATGCACAAAATGCCACCAAATCCACTAGAAAGGTCTTGATTAGCTAATGCACTTAGCTATGTATTATATTCTCATATATGTATGTACCTGTTAATGTGTGATCTTCCTGACAACATGTGACTCACTCTTCTTCCTCCTCCTTTGGGAGGTGCAGGAGAAATGGCAAATCCACACAATTCGAGTGAAGGAGGAGGCTTGTGATGAAAGGATGTTTGTCGCCATGGAGTGTGATCATATGTACCAACTGCTTGAGGACTATGGGTAGATGGATAATGCATAAGTATATAGATGTACTAATGGATATACATGGATAGATGGAGGATGGATAGATAAATAGATGTACCAATGGATAGATGGATGATGCATAGATAAATAGACATACCAATGGATAGATGGATAATGCATAGATAAATAGATGTACTAATATGGATAGATGGATGCTACATGGATAAATAGATGTACTAATGGATATAGATGGATGATGCATAGATGGATAGATGGAGGATGGATAGATAAATAGATGTATTAATATGGATAGATGGATGGATGGAAGATGTATCAATAAGTACATAAACGTATAGACAGGTAGATTTGTAAATAAATGAATGGATTGATGGTCAAATTCATCATTTGATGTACAAAATATCTATTGTTGACAGCTACGATTTTGCATCACACAAACATACAGTATGTATATATATTATACCTATTTGTTTCCCATGTTCTTCCATATAAACCAACATTATTCCTTCCAAGAGTTGGAAAGGAAACCTTAGGACGATGTAGGCGGTACCCTGGGAGTTGATGTAGAGTAGTACCACTAGGAATACCTCCTCTATGCTCTGGATTTGAGTAGGCAATAAAAGAGTTATCACAACGAGGAGGAGGAGGAGGATGAGAAATGTGAAGAAAAGGTTGGCTAATGGTAGAATCGGGATCTCCACAAGTTCGATGGGACTCTTGTACAAATGCTTGACTGAAGAACTGGTTACTTTCACCTTGATGAGGATTTGGGGCTCCTTCTTTTGATGGGAGTGGTGTCTGAATGCGAGAAGATGGTTGTGACTCTAACATGGTACGCAACTGTTCAGATACACCCATCCCTCGTATAAGAGATTCTCTAATTTGTAAACCAGCCAGTCTTTGAAGTTCTTCCTCCTCGCTAATATTCTGAGGGGATGTAACCCTATTCCCACAATCCATCTGCCCCAAACAACAAGTGCATGTACCCTTAAAAATATAATTATTAAGTAATGAAGGAATGAATCATTGAAGGATTGAGTGAATGGATTGAGTGAATGAATGAAGCACATTAATGAATGAATCAGTGAATGAGAATTGAATAATGAAGAAATGAGTGAATGGATTTATGAATGAATGAAGCACTAAATTAATGAATGAAACAATAAATGAGAATTGAGTAATGAGTGAATGAATTTATGAATGAATGAAGGACTGGATTAATGAATGAAACATTGAATGAGAATTGAATAATGAAGAAATGAGTGAATGGATTTATGAATGAATGAAGGACTGGATTAATGAATTAAACAATAAATGAGAATTGAGTAATGAGTGAATGAATTTATGAATGAATGAAGGACTGGATTAATGAATGAATCAGTTGAATGAGAATTGAATAATGAAGAAATGAGTGAATGGATTTATGAATGAATGAAGGACTGGATTAATGAATGAATCAATGAATGAGAATGGTTTGATCATAATTTGTACCTCTTCCTCTTTTCTTATATTAGTAGGTACACACAATCTGAAACTCATGGCCCGTCTCTTTGCCACAGCAGATGAGAGTGCAGAGGACTTTCTACTGATATCACTACTGATTTTCCTATCTCTAGGAGGACTCTCGGCAGTATTGTTCTGATCAGTCTTTGGTTTGTTAGGAGTGTCCTTCTTCATATATCTACATTAGAATATAAAGGTTAGGGTAAGAAAGGTGTGGGCTGGTGTAACAGAATTTAATATAATTACAAACCCTTCAGGTACTCTTAACCATTAAGCTACTGGAGCTTTGGTAGAATAACAAGTGTATACATATAGATACTAATTTAAATATCAACAGGTTTTGTCTTTATTCATACTTACTTTTCAAATTCTTTTTGTTTTGATTGGAGTTCTTCCCTTAACTGTTTTGCGAGATCTGCTCTAGCTCTTGATGCAGCTGTCTCTGAACACAAAGAAGTGCTTTGATTAAAATATTTCTCATATTTTTCTTCATTTCCATTTTTGGTGTAGATTCTACGAAAACCTCCTAAATGTTCATGTTCATAGGATTCAAAATGGGCCTCATAGCTAGCTCTGACTTCATGTTGCTGTAGACTGTGTAAAATAATTATAAGTATGCATAATACCAGTGTTTTAGCTAGCCGCACTTAAACAGAAATGGTATTGCATAGAGTGGTGCAGCACCTCTCTTGCACTCTTTAGCCAGAACCCTGAATACATTACAGTCTTGCACTTATAAACCGTGAGAAACTTTGGTGACTGCTATCTAAGACAGACTTAAAGTTAAACCCATGACCTTGGCTGTGGTTCAGTCAGTGGAGCAATGGCAGTTCAATATTTGAAAGCCTTATAGCTGCAGTATCTACCAGCTATGCATGCATGCCACTCAGCTGATGGAGACTGTAGGTACATGATTATGGCTTTTCATATATTGGAACTCTCATTACTCTATTAACTTAGACTCTGCATGCATGGGCAGAGGCTGCAGTCATAAGGTTTTTCACATATTGGAACTGCATCACTCTATATTAACGTAGCCATTGCATGCATGGGTAGAGGCTGCAGTCATAAGGTTTTCACATATTGGAACTGCATCACTCTATATTAATGTAGCCATTGCATGCATGGGTAGAGGCTGCAGTCATAAGGTTTTTCACATATTGGAACTGCATTACTCTATATTAACGTAGCCATTGCATGCATGGGTAGAGGCTGCAGTCATAAGGTTTTTCACATATTGGAACTGCATCACTCTATATTAACGTAGCCATTGCATGCATGGGTAGAGGCTGCAGTCATAAGGTTTTCACATATTGGAACTGCATTACTCTATATTAACGTAGCCATTGCATGCATGGGTAGAGGCTGCAGTCATAAGGTTTTCACATATTGGAACTGCATTACTCTATATTAACGTAGCCATTGCATGCATGGGTAGAGGCTGCAGTCATAAGGTTTTTCACATATTGGAACTGCATTACTCTATATTAATGTAGCCATTGCATGCATGGGTAGAGGCTGCAGTCATAAGGTTTTTCACATATTGGAACTGCATCACTCTATATTAACGTAGCCATTGCATGCATGGGTAGAGGCTGCAGTCATAAGGTTTTTCACATATTGGAACTGCATCACTCTATATTAACGTAGCCATTGCATGTATGGGTAGAGGCTGCAGTCATAAGGTTTTTCACATATTGGAACTGCATCACTCTATATTAACGTAGCCATTGCATGCATGGCTAGAGGCTGCAGTCATAAGGTTTTTCACATATTGGAACTGCATTACTCTATATTAACGTAGCCATTGCATGTATGGGTAGAGGCTGATGGACTCATCTGATGAGACTCCTCTGATAGAGGCTGTAGATAGTTATATGGCTTTCCATATCACTCACTTTGTTTCTTTGGATCTTTGTTTGCACAGAAGTCTATCCCTCACCCTCTTCTTCTCCTCTTCCATACATCTCCTTCGATCATTAGCATATAGATCAAGAAGATTTAATGTATCAGATAAAAGACCTTCCTTCACTTCCTTGTCTAACTGGGCATCAGTATGAAAACTAGGAGAACGGTTAACCTCCATCAGCCATGGCTTGAGTTTTTTGTCCAGGAGAATATCAAATCCCAGAATCTCAAAACATGCACTGCCTCGAGTATGATTGGGAAACGAGGACCGATAGTTGTGTCGTACAATAGGATGTGCTGCTATTAGCGTTTTGATAATCACATCCTAATATTGGATTGATGAAATACATGGAGGGAGGATGCATCATTCACTTACATCAATATTATCCCATATTTTCTGTAGATTATATCCATTTTCTTCAAACCATTTGTTCATAGTGGTAATTCTTCTTTTACTTCCTGTCTCCTCGTCTATTACAAAATCCTTACTGTGTTTGTTTATAGCATAGTTAGTAAGATGCATACACAACTCATCCTTTAGAGGGATGGAGAGAAGAGGGAGGAGAAAGACAAAGAGACAAACAGAGAAGAGGAAGGGGAGAAGGGGTGATGGAGAGAAAGACATGACAATCTTATTTGATAAATGGTCCAGTCACATGATGGAAGTCAAACTAACAGATCACACATACCATATTTCCACCTGTTGGTTCTTTATATTTGAGTGTTCCCAGTCTAACTAAACCATCCTTGTATACATAGACTCTTAGAGGATCACAAGAAGTAACTAATACATATATACGAAGATCAAACTTGAACCCATCAATAAGGAAAGGCTAAGCAGAGGATAGGAAGAGGAAGAGTAAATACCTTCATTTGTGTGCATGACTACCAACAATTACATATAATACAGTATACTACATACTTATATACGTACATAATTATGTACTTACATACACATACATGTACATAGGTATGTATGCGCAAAGCATATACACACACACAATATACATATGTACATGTACATACATATATATCCATAGGTAATACATGCAATTATACAAACAGACGTACATACATACATACATACATATGTAGTTACATACATGCATACATATGTAGTTATATACATAGTACAATTACATACATACATACATACAGTACAATTACATACACAGTACAATTACATACATACATACATACAGTGTAGTTACATACACAGTACAATTACATACATACATACATACATATGTAGTTACATACACAGTACAATTACATACATACATACATACATATGTAGTTACATACACAGTACAATTACATACATACATACATACATATGTAGTTACATACACAGTACAATTACATACATACATACATACATATGTAGTTACATACACAGTACAATTACATACATACATGTACATACATACATATGTAGTTACATGTATATACACAGTACAATTACATACATACATGTACATACATACATATGTAGTTACATGTATATACACAGTACAATTACATACATACATACAGTGTAGTTACATACACAGTACAATTACATACATACATGTACATACATACATATGTAGTTACATGTATATACACAGTACAATTACATACATACATGTACATACATACATATGTAGTTACATGTATATACACAGTACAATTACATACATACATGTACATACATACATATGTAGTTATATATATATACACAGTACAATTACATACATACATGTACATACATACATATGTAGTTACATATATATACACAGTACAATTACATACATACATGTACATACAGTGTAGCTTACTTTGCTTATATATTGTTGACAAACTATATGTTCTCCAGGTCTTATATCCTAAAGATGATTATATGTTGCAAAAGAAAAATATAAAATTAATAAATCATGATTCGATGATATACATACATGTGTATATAATTATACAGGAGTCCACAATGAAAAATTCTTCTTGTTGTGGGCTCCTGATATACACATGTATATAATGAATTGTTACCTTCAAGCTCCTGAAAAGAAATATTCCTTTTCCTTGACACCCACTCCCTGGTTTAGCTATAAACATTTTATTCTTCTTCGATTGAAAATAGCTCTGAAAATCACCATAGCTGAAAATACAGAAATGTGATAGATAATTTTCATTGCATCAGGTACTAAAAGAAAATGTAATCTAAAATGTATATCCACTGTTATAGGTACTTACTCTGCAGGAAGTGTCCATGTGCGAGGAAAACAATTATATTCTTTAGGGAACAGTTTTAACATTCTATTCATATTTCTTGCTAACAAGTCTTTGCGACAAATTTCATTCATACCAGGAAAATGATTGACTTTCTGAAAGCACAAAAATAATAATTGATGAAGACTAGTGGATGAGGATGAATGGAGCAGAGGATGAATGGACCAGTGGATGAAGATGAATGGACTAGAGGATGAAGATAAATGGACTAGTGGATGAATGGACTAGATGATGAAGATAAATGGAGTAGATGATCATTACCATATACCTGATATGATTTCATCTCACAAACTTTATCAGGTAGAGCCATATCAGTCCAATATATTGTCCATTCCTCATCATCATTAACTACACGCATACCGAACCTCTTAGCAACACGACGAACTGTATGTAATATGTATATTACTGTGTTCATTGAAATTGGTTAAAGCTTACCACTGTCATACTTGCAATTTGTTAAGTTGATTGTCAGACTTGATCTGCAATATTCACATTAACAACAGTAAAGGAATATAAGTATATAAATATATATATATCTGTATATATATATAATTATATATACATGTATATATATATATATATATAATTTATATATATAATTATATATATATATATATATATATATATATATAATTATATATATAAATTATATATATATATATATATATTATATATATAATTATATATATAAATTATATATATATATATATATATACATGTATATATAATTATATATATATATATATATACATATATATATATATATATATAATTATATATATATATATATATATACATGTATATATAATCATATATATATATATATATATATACATATATATATATATATATATATATATATATGATTTCCATAAAATTTCATTATTACTTCTTTTTCTTCTGAACTTTGGTGGATTCTTCTGACTTTTTCTTATTATCCTCCATGTGTTCACAATCTAGCTTACAGGAGGAAGATGTCTTCTCTTTTGTGATAGGACTGCCACTACATGCGCTAGCCATTGCTCTTCAGAAATTCATGTTATTATAGTTTATCAAAGTTTTGTTGTCATAGTAATTAAGGTTGCATAGCAACCAACCATGTTACCATGGAAACATATTAATAAAATGCATCATCTTCAACAGAGTAATGTATTGTATCATAATCAATGTGTAAATAGTCTAGGAGTTGTCTCAAAGATGTATCAGGATGAGTAGTCATCTGTAACAATTGTTCAGCTGCTTCTTGACTCACTTCCCGCCATTTTTTAATAAGTTTTTCCAAGTGATTTAGATCATTCTAAAATATTATATAATAATGTGTAAAACATGTAATAAATAACATACTTTTGATCGATATAATTTGACCATTCGTAGCTTTCTCAACTTTTCCTGTTTCTCTGCTAACTTACACCGAAGTTCCATTTTTCTTTTCATCAAATGACTTGTATCAGTAGCCGATAGCTCTGTACATTTATCAGATTGGCTAACATCAGATCCAACAGTTTCAGTAGAGACTATCACACTACTATCATCATTAGTACTTGTAGTAGCAACAGGATCAGAATTAAAAGAAAGTTTCTGAGGAACTACGTCAGAGGTTTTAGTTCGTTTAGATAAAAGAGGAGAAACGAAATTTGACCTGCTTCTTTTAAAACTTCTACTAGCTCCTTTAATTAGCTGTAATAATTTTATAATTATAATTTCACTTCAAGTTAAGTTAACCAACTCTATTGGAGGGTGGAGTTTCACAATTCTTTTGTTCATCGAGTCTCCCACAGCCATGACCTAAGATGAATTTTGATACAGTAATGAGATAATTAAGCATATTCATACCTCTAGATGGAAGCCAATATATATTATAAATATGAGATTCTATTTCTACCCTTCTGTATTTCAATTTGTTAGACTTTACTAGTTCATCAAGTACATTCTAAAAGGATAAGTTCACAATAATTTTTGAAGTTTTATTTTATTATTTTATTTATTTACAAACTTCTAAGGGCTCCTCTCCTTTGTACCATTCTTTAAGTTCTTCAAACTCATGTAGAATATTTTCCAAAGAGGATAAATGAGCAAGAAATTGCTGGCTGTCCATTTTCTATTCCACGTGGGTGGGTGTGGCTTGCTGAGCCACATCCAACTTGCCCAGCTGTAAAATGTTTGGTCTTGGGAGAAGTTTGATCCACAGGCATTTGATAAGAAGAGAAAGATCAAGATGGAAGAGTACAGAGGTATCACTGGATTGATATTTTATATATTAAAAGATTTTAAAAATTCCAAAACAGGTGAAGAAATTAACATTAATTGAAGGTGATGGAATTGGACCGGAAATTGCAAATGCTGTGAGGAAGATATTCAGTGCTGCAGAGGTAAATGTATATATTATATACCACCTAAAATACTCTACTGAAACAGAAAAAGGCAGTCTAATCTCTTCCTCTGTGAGATGTATATACATGTACGTATGTACACACACGTAGTTCAGGGCAGTTCCTTCATATAACCATTCATTACTATTAATAGAAACCATTTGTTACTATAAATAGAAAACTGCACCTCGCCTTCATAAGCTAAACTGCCTAGATTGTATGATTTAATGTATGAGCTATGATTACACGCTCATCTTATTAATTAACATCTGTGGTGTAATTGTATCTATGAACTCCAGGTACCTGTTGCTTGGGAACCAGTAAGTGTCAAACCAGTCAAAACTGACGATGGACGTACTACAGTCCCTGAAGAAGTAATTGAATCAATGAGAAGAAACAAAGTGGGACTGAAAGGTATTATAATACTGAAATCACTGATATAAATTCAAACCTCTTTGGTACTTAAGGCCCACTTGAAACTCAAATCGGAAAAGGTTCTGTATCACTTAATCTTACATTGAGAAGGTATCATGTTCAGTTGATTTGTCCAGCAACATTGCATGGTCTTTATTTTCCAGAGTGTTCAATCTGTATGCTAATGTACGACCGTGTAGATCTATTAAAGGATACAAAACACCTTACGATGATGTTGACCTCATTACAATCAGAGAGAATACGGAAGGAGAGTATAGTGGAATAGAACATGAGGTACTCTCTCTGCTTTCTCTTGCTACATCCATTTGCCATCAACCAATATTCTTTATTATTCTCATTTTCAGGTAGTAGATGGTGTTGTACAGAGTGTGAAGCTCATTACAAAAGAGGCCTGTATGCGTGTAGCTGAGTATGCATTCCATTATGCTCATATGTTTGGTAGAAAGAAAGTGACTGCAGTACATAAAGCAAATATAATGCAAGTACAAAAATATTCTTATTCTAGTACAATTATTTGCTAACACTTTAGGAGGAGAACTGATGGATTGTTTTTAAGCTGTTGTAATACAGTTGCTGAACGCTATAAAGATATTGAGTATGATGACATGTACTTGGACAAAGTTTGTTTACTGGTAAGTAGTTCAGTTGGAGTGACTATTCATTATTACTGGGAAAGTGTGGTAATATATTATTAATATAGTTGCCCCAATATATAATATATATATATTAGTACTTGTATATTTCAACAGCTAGAGTAGTTTTTAGTGTGACAATAATGAGTGCATTTAGTTATAGTATGACAATAATGACCACATTTAGTTATAGTATGACAATAATGACCACATTTAGTTATAGTTATAGTATGACAGTAGTTTTTAGTATGACAGCAATGACCACATTTAGTTATAGTTATAGTATGACAGTAGTTTTTAGTATGACAATAATGACCGCATTTAGTTATAGTATGACAATAATGACCACATTTAGTTATAGTTATAGTATGACAGTAGTTTTTAGTATGACAGTAATGACCACATTTAGTTATAGTTATAGTATGACAGTAGTTTTTAGTATGACAATAATGACCGCATTTAGTTATAGTTATAGTATGACAGTAGTTTTTAGTATGACAGTAATGACCACATTTAGTTATAGTTATAGTATGACAGTAGTTTTTAGTATGACAGCAATGACCACATTTAGTTATAGTTATAGTATGACAGCAGTTTTTAGTATGACAGCAATGACCACATTTAGTTATAGTTATAGTATGACAGTAGTTTTTAGTATGACAGCAATGACCACATTTAGTTATAGTTATAGTATGACAGTAGTTTTTAGTATGACAGTAATGACCACATTTAGTTATAGTTATAGTATGACAGTAGTTTTTAGTATGACAGTAATGACCGCATTTAGTTATAGTTATAGTATGACAATAGTTTTTAGTATGACAGCAATGACCACATTTAGTTATAGTTATAGTATGACAGTAGTTTTTAGTATGACAGTAATGACCGCATTTAGTTGTAGTTATAGTATGACAGTAGTTTTTAGTATGACAGTAATGACCGCATTTAGTTATAGTTATAGTATGACAATAGTTTTTAGTATGACAATAATGACCGCATTTAGTTAGCCTTACTAAAAGCGGTTTTACTAAACTAAATCAGACATTCAACACTTCTCTGTCCACTCATTCATTCAAATTAACTTTTTTCCATATCTCCAGCTAGTACAAGATCCGAGTCAGTTTGACTTGCTTGTCATGCCAAATCTATATGGTGATATTTTGAGTGATCTATGTGCTGGACTTGTTGGTGGATTAGGTCTCACTCCAAGTGGAAATATTGGCAATGATGGGGTAGCATTGTTTGAAGCAGTAAGACTCAATATGTCTCTCTTTGTGTCTCAAACTCTCAATACATTCACCTAATCCATAGGTGCATGGAACAGCTCCAGATATAGCAGGTCTTGATAAAGCAAATCCTACGGCTTTGTTACTGAGTGGTGTCATGATGCTTAGACATATTGAATTAAACGATCATGCACAGAAAATCGAGGATGCTGTTTTTCAGACAATCAGCGAACAGAAGGTCATTACTGGAGATCTAGGTGGCTCAGCTAAATGTTCAGAATATGCAGACGAGATCATTCGTAACATTCAATAGCACTGAAACTTTCCTGTTATATACATTATATATGTATGTGTGTGTACTCCTATCAGTTCATCATACAATATTCAGTGTTTTTAATTAGCTTTTAGCCACTCCCCTTATTCAATTAAATTAATTAATTAATTAATTAATTAATTAATATTCATAAGTGCAACAATAAGCACTATGGGTGCAAAACAGTCTAGTCAAGGAGATGACGATGATGTAACAGATGACTACGAAGTACTACACCAGATTCGTAGACAACTGTTTCCAGATAATTTAACTGATGATCAATGGCGTACAGCACTAAAAGATAAGGTGCAGTATATATATATATATAAATATTATAATATATATGTATATATATCCATGTTTCTGTCGCAGTCATTCATTTGTTCTGCATTACCCACAGGAACCAAATGAGGTATTTTCCAACTCTAAAGGTTTCAGAATATATATCGGTAATGCCTTTCATGCTCAAGATGTAGCAATTTTACAACAGAAAGGAATCACATATGTAGTCAACATGGCTGCAAGACACTGTCAAACAGGTGAGGACTTTTATGGAGATGGTATCCAGTGTCTTATGATATATGCTGAAGATATCGAGGAATACGATCTGTCGCAACATTTTTCAGAAGTGAGCGAGTTTATGGACACAGCACACGAGAATAATGCTGGAGTGTTGGTACACTGCATGGCTGGTGTTAGTCGATCAGTGACTGTTACAATAGCATACTTAATGAAATGGTAAGCACATTGAAAATTGATGAGGTGTATAATTATGCAAAATATCAATATTTGTCATGGTAGTGTCATGATGAAATTGGACCCCCTCTAAAATTGGACCCCCTTGGTCCAAATACTTGGGACTCCCTGCTCCAAATACTTCAAATTATTTTGAACCATAGGCTCTTAGGGATAAAATGTAAACAAAAAGCTCTAATGTTTTCGAAGGGCAGTCCACATTCTATGGAGGTCCAACTTCTATGTGACAGTATAAAAATCATATAGAGTAGATGATTTAACAGTAATTGACCTTCAACAAGTAAACATACACACATCTGTTACACACCTTTGTCTACTACATATACACAAACTTGCAAATTACTTGCTAACTATTTATAATGTTATTAAGTCCACATTATATACGTACTACATATTGATGTTTTTAATATCTATAATTATTATAAACTAATGTAGTGTATCCATTTGGGAATTATAATACACATGTCTTAATTACAGGGCTCTCCTCTTGATATACTAACTACAGGGGGTCTCCTCTTGATATACTAACTACAGGGGTTTTGTCTTGATATATTATTTAAAAAGTTTCTTGTTGATATACTAATTACAGGGGTCTCCTCTTATTCTATTTTAAATTCAGTCATAAGATGACATTAAAAGATGGAGCTAGACAAGTACACAGTCATCGAATACAAGCATTTCCAAATGTTCGTTTCATTCAAAATCTTCTCGAGCTAGAAAAGGAATTAAAGATTAAAAATAAAAAAAAGGAAACTTGATTTAGTACTGACATGGACTCATACCCAATTTTAATAGTTTGGGAATGAGATTTTTACTGTAAATTATAAAGTTGGTGTAATTAAACTGCTATATATATGTCTTATTTTATTCAGTCAAAAGATGACATTAAAAAATGCAGCTAAACAAGTACGTGATCATCGACTCCAGGCATCTCCAAATGTTCGTTTCGTGCAAAATCTTCTCGAGCTAGAAAAGGAATTGAAGATTAAAAATAAAAAGAGTTGATTTAGATTTGCTATGTGGCTAATTTTAGTATTTTGTGAATAAAATTTTTTATTGTAAGTAGTATGCCTACATTTTTGTCATGTATCATATTATTTTAAACATTTCAAAGTCTATTTAATTAATCATTTGTTGTAATAGATGATAAGAGAGGTGTACACTCGCTAACTCTTCATTTTCCTTATTCTCCTTCTCCACTACTTCATTTTCACACGGTTCACCAACTAAAACATGTCCACATTCTTTGTCTCTTGGAATCCACCACAAATTATCGTCAGGACCTCTTAAGACTCTGTACCCCTTTTGGACAAGGTTTCCTCCTATGGTCTGTGTATGGACCTCTTGTGGTATTCCATTGTCATCTTGTAAAACAGCTGATATGAGGTCAGCTGCATATATACACATCAGTCCACTTGTATAAATCCAGTATGCATTGTAATGATTTGCCGGTAATGAAGGTAACTGTGATATGAAGGAGCGAACATTTTCTCCATACTCCACCAAAGGATAAGGAAAATATACTTGTTTGCCGATTTGAGGATAAAGAGAACATCTTGTTAGAAAGATGTGGTCAAATTGGAGATCTAAGTCAGCTAAAAATAGCATGTCTGATGGGTGTACTTGTTGTAGAGCTATTGATACGCCATGCTCTCGACACAGCCATTGTGGTGTCGATACAAGTAATATGTCAAATATATTAGTGAACTTTATGAGTATTTTATCTATCTCTGTAAGAGAGTTAGTATCCTTGTGACCCATTCTTATGACAAGGATTGTGAGAGGGAGTAGAACCCTTGTGTTGAGCTTCTTAATTAAATTTAAGAAACTTTGTAGCTCATTGGAATATAATTCTGAGGCTATGACAACAATAGTCAGCTTCTTGTCTGTTGTATGCAGTGATTCCTTTCCTAATAAAAATACTGGTCTCTCTAAGAGGGCCTGGAAATATTTAGATCTTCCGAGTTCTTTTCCATTGTTGTATGTTTGTATCTCTAAATTTATAATAAATTTCAACCCTTCATTTTCCCATCTCCAATAGCAACTATGTACCTTTCTTAAATTGTATGCCATACCATCTGCCTTGTTAATTAAATTCATGACTTTGTGAACTAACCAATCAAATTGGTTTTCCCACTTGGTATTTTCTACCTCAACAGGATTCTCTTGCGTAAGAGACATGATTGTTGTACGATCATATAGTTCCCATATTTTAAATCTTTCTCGCTCTTGAGATAATTGTAAAGGATGAGTGGTAGCAATATCTTCCAATAGGTATTTCATTAGGTCCATTTCTTGTTGGATTTTCTCTAATTTTTTACGAGTGGTGTTGAGTTTACCAGCTGTTAAGAGGCTATGTATATTGTGTAGTACTTGAGGTGTGTTCACTGGATGAATGAAGGGACACGATAGAAGAGAGAGGACAGATGGCTGGAGAGATATTGGTCCTTTTGTCATAGAGTCTGGTAACTTGCAAAAAGGGTTTTTTGATAGCTGAGGAGAAATACAGTGCTATAATGAATATACATACATGTACACACAACATACATACATACATACATACATGCATACATATAATACATACGCATATGCATACATACAAACATAATTATAATACATACCCATATACATACCTACATACATACATACATACATACATACATACATAAATACATACATCCATCCATACATTCATACATGTTACATACGTAGTATTACGTACGAATGTACTTACCTACATAGTGCACACATACATACATACATACATATATACATACATACATACATACATACATACATACATACATACATACATGCATACATATAATATAATATATACTACGCACATACATACATACATATAATACATACATACGTGCATACATACATAAATATATACAGCATACATACATACATACACATGTACATGCATGCATACATAGTCACTAATATGTACATACATACTTATACATAAAGACATACATCATACATACACAGTTACATACATATGTACGTACATACATATATACATACATACATGCATACATGCATTGGTGGTGTAACAGAGCAAATTCCATTTAGTCTTGTTTTCAAACATTTGATATTCACATTTTGTTCACTAATATTACAAGCAGTGAATACTGCACAAGTAGCAGCCAGCAACTCATGACTCATAATCTCGACACGACCATCACCACACAACCCTTGTTCATCATTCACTTGGGAACTCTCTGAGAGGTAAGCAAGGTTTTCAGGATCAAACGGCTCCACTACATACTTTAGTATCTCCATTTGTACATAAACATCACTTGAAATCATCACAAACCATTGGCTTGCGTTAATATGAGTAGCACATAAGTTTTGCACTACTTGTAATCTGATCGATAAAGGTGAAAATAATCCGGGTAGAGATACTATCTGATTGTTTACATCACTGTGTTCTTTACTATTACCATAAATATAAAACTCAATCTTTTCTTGTATTTCTCTAGCCCAAGTTTGTTTTGTTAGCGATATCTTTTCATCCATCTCTTCATCATTTCCAGTTTGCAAGATCACTGTTACCATGACAACATCTCTTATTTTAAGATCAGTAATGATACTATCTGGATCAATGGTTAATAATTTTTCAGTATCATTCTGAAGTTTAGATAGAGGGAGGAGAAAGAATGAAAGAGAGAGTCCTAAAGCAGCTCCAAACAGATAAACACTGGCAACACTCATTGCTACCAGCCCTGAAGTGGTACTGAGCCAATTTTCTTACAGCTTTTAATTAAACATAATTTTGTATTTGTATTGTCCATGTACTATTACGTAATAGTACTATGTTTGAGGTTTTGTTTATAAATACAATTTTATATACAAACTTTATTATTGTAAACAATTTTATTGTTCAACAGACATTACATTGTGTATAAACACTGTACTGAATACATGTAAACAATGCAAATGTTTACAAATATATTTATATTGAAACAATGCCTTGTTTACAAACATTGTATTAATTGTTTACAAAGTAACAGTAATGTTTACAAACCAAGTATTGTCTATAGCAAAACAATACTTGTAAATAATGCATTGTTTACAAAACTTTCATACTTGTTTACCTAACTACAGAACTTTTATGATCTCAATGTTTACAACTTTTATGATTACAATAAATAGTGTTTACAAACAATGAAAGCAATAAAAAATAATACCATGGCAACAACAATCACATTTCATGTATTACGCCTGTGAATAAATAACAACAAAAAGACTATTTGTTTTTCTTTAGTGTTCTCTGTTTCTCAGCATGTTCGACTAGTTTCTCTTCCACGGATAATCCCTTTCGTCTCCTTACATCATTAATATATCTTCGAGCTAAACTATCACTGTCTGCCTTTTCTCCATAGTGAAGCAGCTCTTCCTCTGTTGATGGAACCCAGAAGGGATCAGACTGTATTATCTGTAAGGAATAAATATAACAATTATAACATTATAACAACTTTTATTATAGGCTATCTAATGCCTCACTAAAAGGGTTGTAGTTTCAGTTAAAGTGCCTATTTTTGGCTAATTTCCATTTTAGTTAGTTCTATATAGTTATTGCATAATCTAGTCCAGTCATATACATATATAATTAAATCATTGTTTACCTCCCAATGAGAAAATATGAGTTGTGGATTAGCAAGTCCACTAGTTCTTGTCCTAATCTCTTTGGCAAACCCAAAAGACTCAGCTACAGGTATCAATGCTTTGATCAAAAACACTTCCGATCCTTCTACCATTTCATCACAAATGACACGCCCACCTCGTCGACCAATCACAGCATATACCTGACCAAGGACACTAGCTGTAGCCTTAGGAAGAAAAAAAACTAGGTATAAAAATAATGTAGAAGAAACAAACAGGTATTACCTGTATGTCACAGCTGTACATAGCAGCCATCAAACGAGCTGGTTGAAGTAAGAATGCTTTTCTACAACCTTCCTTCATTGTAGACATCAGCTGCCCAGAAAATGGTCCATAAGCATCAGCCTTAAGATATGCCTCCTCTTTCAATTTCACTTCATCACTATCACTATCTTCTTCAACTTTAATATGAAATACCTTCGTATTTTCTGTATTTACTTGCTCTCCTTCATCAAAATTTTCTGGCAGTTTCTCGATCTTCTTTCCATTATTACTAACGGTTCCCTTCATATTCCATTCCACTATAGTGAAACAGACTCCATGCAAAGGCTCTTCACAAAGGGGACCTGATAACGAAGCTAACTGAAATCCACTAACGATACTATTATCGTAATCTCGTAGCTCGTGTATTTGGTCTTTTGGGAGCAGATCTAACTCTACCCATATCGAAGGTCGAGAATAGTCATTGATTCCATTAACGAGGATATTTGGACCAGTGTGACGAGGACCAAAAGCCATTATCTTATTTACCACACCCACCCATTCTTTACCAGCTGTTGCAAAACATGCTTCCATCTTAGCTTTTAGCTCTAGCATTTGAGATGTCACTTCATCGTTCAGTTGTATTCTATCTCTCCCATGCATTATCATTAGAGATTTCAAAAGCTGCTCGTTTTCTTCAAGAATCTTTATCACTTCTTCTTGAAGAGGTGTGGCTTGTATTTTTAAAGAGCAAGATTTATTTGGTGTCGAAATGGTTACCATGTTTTCTGTGATATCAATTTCATCTCCTAGCAATGGATTTGTAACTCGTTTAATTTCATTCTCACTTGAGATAGCTTCGTTAACCATGTCTATCTTTGGCAGGGGGACAATCGTCTCTCGGAATGGTACAATGGGCGAAGACACATTCAATTGGACACGAGCAAAATGATCTCTCAGGTCATCAATGCAACGTTGCAAATGGACTTCTCCAGCAGTTGAGAGAATATGCTCACCTGTTTCCTGTACTGTAATCTCTACACAGGGGTCAGCCTGGTTGAGTAATTTCATTCCTTTTACTAGTTGAGGCATATCAACAGGATGCATTGGTTCAATAGCTACATGAACTATTGGCGAAGCGGCAAAATGCATTGAACGGAAAGCAGGACAAGCTAAAGTACTTGATAAAGTAGCAGATTTAAAAACTAACTCACCAAGTCCTCCAATACCCAATATGTTACCCGCGGCAACGGACTCCACCTCAAGGACCTCTCTTCCCATTAACAAGTAGAGATCTTGTATCTTGAATTTTGATGTATGCAGCGGGTTTTCACAAGAGGGAAATGTTTCTTTTAGTTCACTGGGATCGTAACGAGGGTGAAGTACATATAGGTCTTGATTCTTGTGAATGGTACCACTAAACACACGAGCAAATGCTAGAAACATAGGGGTACAGTCAATGGTAGGTGAGGCCTCAGCAATTGAAGAATCATCTGAAATTGAAAGAAATATTAATAAACTGTGAAAATTGAACATGTGACCCTTCAGAAATTGGAACTTGATCCACAGTACTGTGATCATGTGACCCTTCGGAAATTGGAACCTGATCCACAGTACAGTGATCATGTGACCCTTCAGAATTGGAACTTGATCCACAGTACTGTGATGAGTGTGATCATGTGACCCTTCGGAAATTGGAACCTGATCCACAGTATTGAGATCATGAAATCATGCATTATATAAAAGAGAGACCACACAGTAAGTGATGTCCTTTATTGAGGGTATTCATATCTATATACAAGTTATAACTAAATAACGAACCTTCTGAATCTAATTTCTCAGTTGTCTGAGACCCTTCAGGAAATTTAGCCAGAACCTTTTCTTTTACAGCTTCTCTCATTGATAACAGTTCCTCCTGTGTTAGAGACCTGTTGTGTTAATCAAGTGGGTGTGGTTTATGGGTGTGGCTTAAACTTACCGTCCTTTATTTTGTGGAAGTGCTGATGGATCAACATGAAACATTTTGGATATGAAAAGAATTGTAGGGGATTCCGAACCACTTTGACAAGAAAGAAAATCTATATGGATAATCATAATTACATATGGAGAGATATGTAGATGTGACAAACAGACTCACCTTCTCGTAACTTCTGAGTTTCTAGAGGAAACGACTTAAAAGCCTTTTCGTTATTACACATGAGTTTCTCAACACGTTTTTTTGATAATTCCAAAGGACTTGGTAGATGAGATGTTACCATATCTAGTACTGCATCAGCTAATGGAAGCCATTGACTGCAGATTGCAAACAAATGTACATTACGATCTGCATTGGAAAGATCTCGTAGCGATATCTTGAGACCTAAGGTACGAGTTATCTTTTCAATTTTCTGTTTGTCTCTAAATAAAAACAGAAGTTCAAATATAGTAACGTTAGATGTAACATAATTCTGATAATAGCATAATAATTTGAACTTGTGTATTACACTATCCTCTACAAATCTAATAATAGTAACATAATAGTTCTATTAATAGTAACAGTATTATACAGTTCCATTAAGTACTATCATATAGTTCTATTAATAGCAACAGTATTATACAGTTCTATTAATAGTAACAAGTACTATCATATAGTTCTATTAATAGTAACAAGTATTGTCATACAGTTATATTAATAGTAACAAGTACTATCATATAGTTCTATTAATAGTAACAGTATTATAAATTTCTATTAATAGTAACAAGTATTATCATAATAATTATAGTTCTACTAATAGCAACAGTATTATACACTTATATTAATAGTAACACATTAAATAATTATAGGTCTATTAATAGTAACAAGTACTATCCTAATAATTATAATAGCAACAGTATTATACACTTATATTAATAGTAACACGTATTAAATAATTATAGGTCTATTAATAGTAACAAATACTATCCTAATAATTATAGTTCTATTAATAGCAACAGTATTATACACTTATATTAATAGTAACACGTATTAACATGTCTATTAATAGTAACAGCTCACTTGTGTTTATTTAACAAAACTGCATCATATACTGACCAGATATTGTCCAATATAAACTGTACAAATAATGGTTTCTTTCCTTTAGCCTGCGAAATAATATATAATATAAAATACATTCAGTCACAATTATATACATGGATAATAATATATATAATAAATCCTTGCTTGTGTAGGTGGAGCAGAGGGTTACTGTATTCATTTGTACAGAAGTTAATAACATAGTAATTTAGAGATCCCATCTCTCATTACAATAACTAGTTAAACAATATTACATGTTGACCAGAGTTTTTGATAAGTTTTGAAGTATGGGCCAAATTGGCTCAATAAGAGTTAATGCTGTTAGTGACAATATAATCATACATGTACATGTATTTGTAATTAACTGTGCCATCTGGCCTAGAGAGAGAACAGTGCAGTGCCAAATAAGAAGCTCTTTGGGCCAATGGTGCGTCATATGAGCTTATCAAAAACACTGATGTTGACTTATCATTACTTCCACACCCAAAACATTATGTAGAGTTATATTTCTTTGTTTTAGTAGCTCCAGTCAAGCAAATAATTATACAATTATAAAAATGTAACAGAGAGCCAAATTTCACATTCAAATATGTCCATCTACTACAAACTACTGAACACAGAGTATATACACAAGGCATACAGACTGAACTATGCATTAGTGTTCTGCCCACACTGGTCAACACTAGCCGGGAATAACCACCACTCATATGAAGTAACCACCCACTCAGATGAATCAACCACCTCTCAGATAATACATACATGTATATACATAGACTATGAGACAGAATTAAGTACATGTGTACATGTATATACTGGATAAATAGTACTAAATGCAATGTAGAATCCAAAGAACCACTCTAAATATCCTGGGCAGAACACTTTATACATATTACTGAACATGCGAGTATATACATTGTATATAGGGCATACAGACTGAACTATACATATTACTGGACATGGAGTATATACACTGTATATAGGGCATACAGACTGAACTATACATATTACTGAACATGGAGTATATACATTGTATATAGGGCATACAGACTGAATTATACATATTACTGAACATGGAGTATAATATACTCCATGTACAATGTATATTATACATTGTATATAGGGCATACAGACTGAACTATACATTATCAATAAGCTACATGTATGCCAAACCACAATTATCAAATATAGGTGAGAATAATTGTAGAATATACTATTTGGTGATTATTTACACATGCAAACATACACACATAGAGATATACACATACACAAAGACACACATACACTCAAACATAGACACACAAACACAGACAGACACACAGACATGGACAGACAAACAGATACACACACCTAAACTCACACATATACATATAGACACACACTTACATAAGCTCCTTTGTGTATTCTTTTAGTTTTTGCATCCAGGTAAAAGTCTCCCCATAATGTTTTGCGAAGGACATCATCTCTCATACCCAGTTTTGTGGAATATAACTTAGCAAAATGTTCAATCCTATATGATATATAAACACAATCCAGGGCAAGTCTGAACAAGCCTTCATAGACTAGGACAAGTCTGAACAAGCCTTCATAAACCAGGGCAAGTCTGGCATCTTTGGAGAAACAATAGTTAATACTTATTTAATTATTGTTTTTGCCTATTTCTAATATTTCATACTTGTTTAGACTACTGATAAAGAATTTATTTTACCTTCCGAATCAATAATATATTATAGTGAGATTCTTACCCAAATCCCCAACCACATGTAGCTGAGGAGAATATAACATTTCCTTGTTCAGGACAGAAATATACTGTAGAATCATCTTTGTCATGTAAACCAATATCCCAATTATAAAGTATGTCCTGAGAGAGAAAAGAGAGAGAGAGAGAGAGAGAGAGAGAGAGAGAGAGAGAGAGAGAGAGAGAGAGAGAGGATTTGAGGGGTGAGTAGGTATGGATGTGTGTGAGTAGGTATGGATGTGTGAGTGGGTATGGATGTGTGAGTGGGTATGAATGGGTGGGTGGTGAGTTGTATATACGTAGAGGGACAACAGATAGATATGAGAATTACAAACATAAATAGATAAAATTCTCAGACAGATAGACGATGAATATAAAATGTATACTCACTTGATCTACCTCAGTGCTATCATCACTGGTACTATTAGATCTCTTTGATGTTGATTGTTGTTGATCATTGGCCTGTTGCATTAATTCTGTTGTCCAAAGAGTAGCTGTAACTACATTGACCTAAAAACAAGATGGCACTATCATCTATCAATCCAGCAACATATCTATCTATTCATCCATCTTATCATTAATCTATCTAACGTTTTAAAACATAGCTATGATTTTAACCTGTTGAAGGACTTGTTGAATATGATAGTATGCTTCTGTTGGAGTTTTACGAAGCTCAACGATTAAACGATCCATCTTGTTTAACACAAGACATGGTTTTATACCTTCTTGCCAAGCCTGTTCCAATACCATCTGAGTCTGAGTTAAAATTAGGTACATGTATGTGGGTAATTAGAGACAATATGGTATGATTTACCTGTGGACACACCCCTTCTACTACATCAACCACAACTATAGCACCATCACATAATCTAACAGCAGTTGATACCTAATAAAATAACAAGTTCTAAATACAGTAACAATTAACGTTCTAAATATAGTAACAATTAACGTTCTAAATATAACAGTGTTTACTAAACACAGTAACAATTTGTTTTCTAAATATAGTATTTATTCACATTCTAAATATAGTAACACTGTGTAATTATAGTCTAAATAACTATAGTAATAATTTGTTCTAAATATAGTAACAATATTATTGTAGTCATATTCATTATTCTAAAAATAGTAACAGTTTTAATTTACCTCGCTACTGAAGTCAACATGACCAGGTGAGTCAATCAGGTTTATTAGGTAACTATCATCATCTGTTATTATGCAATAAATATTAAATGAATGTATATATAAGTCCACACCCACTTTTAATATATTTGAGAGCTATAGCACTGGACTTCATTGTAATACCTCTAAACTGTTCATCTTCTCGGCTATCCATGTATCTCATCTTTAAAATGGAACGGACTTGTAAAAATGAATTCTTTGTAGTTAAATATTACCTTTCCAGCTTGACGTTTAGATATAATACCATTGCTAGCAATGAGTGAATCTGCCAATGTTGTCTTTCCTAAGTAGTATACAAAGTTATACTAATAATGTCACGATTTTATTTCCTTACCATGATCAACATGAGCTAGTATACAAATATTTCTGATGTTCTTTTGATTGTCCTGTAGTATCCTCAATTTATGAGCTGGATTTGTCATCGCCATTGCATAATCACCCACGTGTGTAGCTCCACCCACACACTCTAAACTTCCTGACTTTATATATGCAAATTCAGGAATGCAAACATAGAAAGGTCTATACAGCAATCACTTACGCCTTTATCGTTTCTGTAGGATAGAATCAGTGGAAAATGGATTTAGATGATTGCGTTGTGGGCTTTACCAAAGATAAGATGCAGGTGAATTCCTCAACAATCAAAATTCGTATTAAGATATTTATTTTGTTGTCAATGTTATCTCAAATCTATCTGCATTTAATTTATGTATCTATTTATCTCTTTTTATCTATCTACATCTTCCATCTAACCATCCCATCAGTCTGTATTTCTGCAATTCATTTATGAATCTATCTATCTGTTCATATTTTGTCTATATTTACATAAACTTCAATCTATCTATCCAGAAAGTGTCAGAGTTTCGAATTAGAGTGAACTTGCTCCTGTCACAGAAAAACGAAGCATCACTTCCTTTAAACCAAGTGGTAAAATTCTTACATGCTGCAAAATTTGATCTAAACAAAGCCGAAGAGATATTTAAAAATTATCAGGTAACATTTAAACAGTGTTTCACACACCTGCACACACTCTCTCTCTATAGTTATTATGATCACTGATATAACATTAATTAATTGTATATTTTATTCCAGAGCATTCAGTATTAACAAGTATTATATCGTAAATTGAAATACAATGTATATTCACTATTAAAACAATTCGTACCCCTTGTATAACTTATAATGAAAAGTAAACTCATTAAATAATGTATTTATGTGAATATGTTGACACACTGTGTACTTGTATGCAGTAACCAAATTTCATGCAATGAGTTTTTGTAATTACGAGTTAATATAACATGAATACTATATGATATTAACAACACAGTATATTCATTGGCTTGATGAGTGGAGACAATGCAGTAGAGGCAGATAATACATAGACTTATAATATATTTGTTACGCCATATAATGCATTAATTATATTATGTTTGAGAAAATATCCAATTTAGTAGTATATATATATATATAATTAGGTATTTAATTCATTTTTGTTTGAGAGAACATTCCATGTAGTAAGCTAGCATTAGTATTATTATTAACATCATTACTTACTTAATTTGTTGTATGAGAGAATATTCTAGACTAGTAATAGTATTATAACATTGCATGAAATGTTTTCTCACATGTACATGTAAGTACATAATGAACATATAATTGTAGATTATAAAAGGCTAGTAATAGTATTAGTAATGAAATCCTCTCTCACACGTATAGTATATGTCAATAAAACGTCACCATACAGTAACTTAGTTCTATTATCAGTATAATATAGTAATTACTGTCTCACTATGTGGTGTATGTATAGGAAATTACTGTTAAAACTAATATTGAATTACCGCAGTTTGAAAATGAAACTACTAAGTAATCACTACTGTACAGTGACTTTATTGACATGTACTGTACAGTGACTTTATTGACATGTACTGTACGGTGACTTTATTGACATGTACTGTACGGTGACTTTATTGACATGTACTGTACAGTGACTTTATTGACATGTACTGTACGGTGACTTTATTGACATGTACTGTACGGTGACCTTATTGACATGTACTGTACGGTGACCTTATTGACATGTACTGTACGGTGACTTTATTGACATGTACTGTACGGTGACCTTATTGACATGTACTGTACGGTGACCTTATTGACATGTACTGTACGGTGACCTTATTGACATGTACTGTACGGTGACTTTATTGACATGTACTGTACGGTGACCTTATTGACATGTACTGTACGGTGACCTTATTGACATGTACTGTACGATGACCTTATTGACATGTACTGTATGGTGACTTTATTGACATGTACTGTACGGTGACCTTATTGACGTGTACTGTACATGTAAGATCATAATGAATTATGTGATAGGTACTGTTTATCATAAATGAATATAAGTGTAGATTATAAAAGCGTTATTATTAATATATTTTCATTTTACACGTGAGAGAACATTTCATAGTTCATTCACTCCAAAAGGTGTGGTTGACTTTACTATTATAATTAGCTTGTGGTTTACATATTTTGAACTGTAGAATATTTTATTAATGGCAACAGCTGTTATACCCTGTGGTATGTGTTAGGATATATTGAGTTATATATGTAGTTAGAATTTCCTTATGGGTCTAAGTAGATACACATATTTTATATACTTATCCATTTCTAAGAGATTTTGAATAGGATGTGGTTAATATAGAGAAAGGTTCTAAGAAATGTGTTTTTACTTTAGACCCATAAGAAGGGTTCTAAGAAATGTTTATTTACTTTAGACCCATAAGAAGGGTTTTAAGAAATGAGTATTTACTTTAGACCCATAAAAAGGGTTCTAAGAAATGTGTATTTACTTTAGACCCATAAGAAGGGTTCTAAGAAATGTGTATTTACTTTAGACCCATAAGAAGGGTTCCAAGAAAAGTGTTTTTACCATAGACCCATAAGAAGGGTTCTATCATTTAAATAGAAAGACTTAGTGATTACAATTCTTACAACATGTATTGAAGGAAAATAATTTTGCAGATGCAATCTACTAATGAACTTGTAATTATAATTATGTATGTATAGATCTCTATTGTGCCTCTAGTATATACATGTAATTATTTTGTTGATGTGAATGTACGAGTTATATAATTTGTTTTAGTAAACATTTGACATAGATACCAACATGCTTCATTAAACTATAATGAATTATATAATTATGTATTATTATATATTTGGGACTATGTACATGTAAATATATGTATGTATGTATGTTTGTATGTATGTGTGTGTGTGTGTATGTATATACTATATGTATGTATGTATGTATGTATGTATGTGTGTGTGTATGTATATACTATATGTATGTATGTATGTATGTTTGTTTGTATGTATGTGTGTGTGTGTGTATGTATATACTATATGTATGTATGTATGTATGTATGTATGTGTGTGTGTATGTATATACTATATGTACATGTATGTATGTATGTATGTATGTATGTGTGTGTGTATGTATATACTATATGTATGTATGTATGTATGTATGTATGTGTGTGTGTATGTATGTATGTATGTGTATATATATATGTATGTATGTGTGTATGTATGTATGTATGTATGTATGTATGTATGTTGTGTGTATGTATATATGTATGTATGTATGTATGTATGTGTGTATGTATGTATGTATGTATGTGTGTGTGTACGTATATATGTATGTATGTGTGTATGTATGTATGTATGTATGTATGTATGTATGTATGTATATGTGTGTGTATGTATGTATATGTATGTACATACATATACATTTTGCTTATGTGTGATTGCATGTGTAAATGTAATATAGATGGTGTGTGTGTTTTTGATTAGTGATGTGTTACTCATAATAATTATATTTATTATAATTTTGTGATTTATGACGTGTTTATGCACAGATTCATTATATATCATGACTTATTAAGGGCACCAAAGAAAAGCTCTATGTATGTGTTAACATCAAACTAACAACATTAGTAGTTTAAAACATATTTATGATTGTTATAGCTCACATGACCACTTACTACAATCAAAGGTGATATTTGCATTACAATGGATTATATATAGACATGTGTAATTATATATGTACGTATATGTTATAACATGCCTACTAGTGCTATATCAAATTTATAATCACTGAGACCAAGGGTCATAGGCCTGAGGGTCATACTGGTATAAGGATAGCACATTCAAAATAGTATAATAGTACAAGCCACAGAATGTAATCATTTTATGCTTGAATAAGAACAAAAAAACAATGTCTGTACTCCTAACATACATTATTTCATGACTTCTTATATGAAGAAACAACCAGCCTGAGGCCAAGGAAATTATGAATCTGTTATAGCACAAGTAGGCGTGTTATAATGAATGTATTTTCGGAAAGGCAAAACCACTGTATCTGTGTGTAGCTTTTCCTTATGTTTCGTCTTGAATTTGGACCAGGTGAGTGTTATAGTCTTGTACTTTGTATCGCTGTAGTCAATGACAGATTTTATATCTTAGTTATAAAACATGATATTACTTTGAAGTTGTATCAGGATATATATATATATATATCGGGATATATATATATATGTAATATATATAGTACACTTACAGGTCTTATATACAAAAATATAGACCCGAGGTTTAGTGTCCAAGGATGTGATATAGCCCGAGCCTGCGAGGGCTATATCACATCCGAGGACACTAAACCAAGGTTTTATATTGTTTTATATAAGAACTGTAAGTGTACTATATACAATATATTGTATGCTGATAGATTAAAGATTCACAGGTCTATATACAAAAATATAAGACCTAACCACATCAAACGGTTGCCATGGTAGCATGCTATATATATATATATATATATATATATATTATATATATAAATTATATACATGTATATACACTAACACAATGTTACCATAGCAACCTAGCTAACAGAAAGTATATAATTATGCTTCATTGAAAATATTTTAAACCATGTTTAGTTAGTGTACATATGGTGCACCAGCTGGTATTCAAAGGCTTATGAGATATGTACATGCCTCATTTGACACAGTTACATCACAATCATATCTTGATGTCTGCACATCTCAAATTACATGTATGTCCATAAACACCTCCTCTGACACAGTTACATCACATCTTGATGTCTCCATATTTGTCTAAGTACAAAAGGTGGTTAATACCATACAAACCAATATGTGCATGATGAAACTCTCTCTTTATAAGGCACTCATACTGTAAATAAGGAATGAGTTTGATGTGACTTGGCACTCTTAACTCAATGTTATAGTACTAATAATTATAAACATTTAGTAAATACATGTACGTTGGCTATATATAGATAATATATTATCATAATTATAATAATAATTATTTGATGTCAAATCTGTTGACTTAGTGAATGTATCAACATTATGAATTGGTTTTGTAGTTATACAGTAGAACCCCTCTATTGTGGATAGCATTGGGAAAAATATAAGTGTCCTGATTACAGGGGTGTCCTCATTTCAGGGGTGGATTTATATTATAAAGCACAGTTTGAGACATTTGTAAGTGTCCTTAATACAGGGGTGTCCTTAATACAGGGGTGTCCTCATTTCAGGGTGTCCTCAATAGAGGGGTTTCACTGTACTGTATAATGAGTAACATATATTAGTATATATCATAATGTGACAATGTATTAGTACATGTATGTATATATATATATATATATATGTATGTATATATATTGATAATATTAATATTGACTTATAGTATTACTGTGTGATGAGTAACATAATTATATTAGTATATATTATAATGTGACAATGTATTAGTACATGTGTGTATATATATATATATGTATGTATGTATATTAATATTGTCTTATAGTATTACTGTGTGATGAGTAACATATATTAGTATATAGTATATTGTATTAACTATAGTGTACATGTGTATATATATATATATATATATATGTATATATATTAATATTGTCTTATAGTATTACTGTGTGATGAGTAACATATACTAGTACATATATTAACTATAGTGTACATGTGTGTGATAATAATTGTGATGATGTCTATAAATATATGTATTGTGTACATATATAATTATATTAGTAGTTTTATGGTTTTATAATGTAATATTACCTATGTTTGTACATTATGAGTTATATATAGTTCTTTATATAGTTTGATATGATATTGCATTACCAAATAAATATCTATCCTGATATTATACATGCTCACAAGTGTTAATCAGATTTATAATCACGAGGACAAGGTGATTATAAATCTGATATAGCACGAGTAGGCGTGTATATGTTTCCTGAAAGACAAAACCTTTGTTGATGTCTGTTGCTTCTCCTACCTTTCTGTCTTCACTTTTCTTAAGTCTGTTTCGATGGCAGGTTTTATATCTGACCACAGGGTGCTATATCTGATTTATAAACCTGTGGTTTACTTTGATGTTTCGCCGTATCGGGATATATATATACATATATATATATTATATATATATATATATATATATATATATATATATATATATACTGTATATATATATATACTGTATATATAAAATTATATATATATGTGTGTGTAATATATATAAATAATTGATTTTCAGATAATAAATAACTGATGTTAAGAAAACAGGTGGATGCTTATTTAAGTTAATTAATTGCTCTTTGTACTCTATATTTTCAAGAAACGTGTACAATTTTCTGTTTTTGTTTGTAGAATATCAAAAACAAACATGTATATACATGTACATACATGTATATACATGACTTACATGTATGTACATGTATATACATGTATGTACACATACCCATATATACACATATACATACATATATACGCATATACACATATATACATGTACTCATATGCACACATGTATATACATGTACATACATATACACACATACATATACACACATACACATAGACACACATAGACACAACAACATACACAAACAATCACATACACAGAGCATGCTTACACATACATACATAATACATGCATGCGACATATAGCATATAAGAAATGTATATACATGTACTTATGTTCATGTATGCATATATGTATATATGTTTATGTATGTGTGACAGCGTACACATACATAGACAATTACATATATATATACGTACATACATGATACACTTCCTTAAATACATGTATATACACAAGTTTTATTCTTCAGAGCTACAGACAACAGTATGGACTCTCAAACCTACATGCTCAGAAACAATTATTAAATGCAGAGATACGTTCAAAAAAACTGGAAATACTGGTTAGTGAGTTGATTCGAATCTGTATAATTATGTGCTTATATGTATGTATGTATGTATGTCTGTATGTATGTATGTATGTATGTATGTATGTATGTATGTATGTATGTACAATATGTATGTATGTATGTATGTATGTATGTATGTATGTATGTATGTCATGTATGTATGTATGTATGTATGTATGTATGTATGTGTGTACATACATAAGTACATACGCATGTATACACATAACGTACATAGATACATACATATATACGCAAGTATGTATGTATGTATAGATGACTTACTGTTAATGATTACTTTATCTAATCTAAACTTTGCATGTTGTAGTTTATAAGTTATCTAATTTCACTTGAGTAAGTATAATCATCTAATTTTAATGAATGATTGGGAGTACTGGGTCTTAGTATTTTAGTAGGAGGGAAACAGTTCTATTAATAGATATAAATGTATGTATGTAGTGTATATATGTACATGTATGTATGTCTCACTGGCGTATGAGATGTTTGATTCGGACCCTGCCAGCTGAGCTGCCTTGGTAGCTCAGTTGGTAGAGCATCTGTCTGGAATACAGAGTGTCGTGGGTTCGAATCCCACCTGAGGCAACTCTCATTTTTCATTTTTCCATTGCCTCAGGTGTCTTTCTTTCTTTCTTTCTTTCTTTCTTTCTTTCTACATCTCTGATAACATCATGTATGTGTGTATGTATGTATGTCTGTATGTATGTGCATGTATGTATGTATATGTATGTATATGTATGTAGTGTATATATGTACATGTATGTATGTACATATGTATGTATATATGTATGTATGTATGTATGTACGTACGTATCTTTGTACATACATGTGTGTGTATATATATATAAGTTTGTATGCATGTACAGTATGTGTGTATACATATGTATGTACATATTTACAATATATTGTTGAGATTGTCAAGGGATCATTGAAGGTGATTGTCTTATTTAGGTTGGTGCTAAAGATGCTTTTGGAGCTCAACTCCTTCTATATACAGCAAATAGACACAATCCAGAGTCATGTGACGTCTGGACAGCTATGCAACTTCTTTTCTTGATTCTAGACCAAGTCTCGGAAAGTTTTGAGAACCAGCGTAAAGGTATCACCTTCCTGTTTGATCTTCGAGAGTGTTCTTTATCTTGTTTCAATGATAAATATGCTGACAAGTTTTTCTCAGTATTACAAGTGAGCATGATCTTGTTTTAATTAAAAATCTATGTTTGCAATTCTCTGGGAGTGTTTTCTCAGTGGGAAAATAAATGAGCTAATTCTGATGGTATGAATATTATAAAGATTGTGTAGTTGTCATGGTGCAGTGGTTAGAATACTGGTACCGAAGCCTGTGGATCCTAGGTTTGATTCCCAGTGGCTGCCCTTTTTTTTTTACTTTCTTCCTATCATCAGAATTAACTGATTTGTGTGTACGTATATAAGTACGTATGTATTATGTACATACGTATGTATACATACTATGTATGTATGTATGTACATATGTATGCACATGCATATGTTCGTTCATACGTACATATATACACGTATACTGTATATATTGATGTATTTATGTACACATACGTATGTACATGTACATATGTATGTATCTATGTACTTAGGTATGGGTAATATATATGTATATATGTATGTATATATGTTATGTACATATATTTTTTTAGAATGGATACCCAATGTATATTAACATGATATATATAATTGAAGCTCCAGCCTGGTTCAAGACTCATAAGTTACTGGATTCTTACAGATTTATGGAAAAGGAGGGAAAGGTCTGTATATTTTGTAAAATATCTTTCTGTTAACCTCTGTGATACATCTATTCATCTATCTATCTATTCATTGTTCATTCATGCATACATACATCACTCCATTTATCTATCTATCTATCCATTCATACATAACTGGCCCTCCAGTCTATCTATTCATCTATCTATCTATTCATTATTCATCCGTTCATACATACATCACTCTATCCATCTATACATACGACAGAACATGCAAAAATTAGTCATAAATAACAAAATGTTGATTCCAGTATGGATCAAAATTCACAGAAACCAGATACTACATATATCATGATTTTGGTTGTATTAGTCATTGATACATTCCAAATATAATTAATTATGTGGAGTTGCACAACAGTATTAATGTATATACATATACCAGCATGAAGCCATAATGACGTTGACCAGAAAGTGGAAGAGTACGAGCAGGCAGACAACCATGCATTTAGTCAAACTATCTGTCTGACCGTCTGTTACTATTTTTAGAACCTCACGTATCCACTCCAAATATAATTAATTATCTGGAGTTACACAACAGCCTGAGGTATTGATGTGCATATACCAGCAATGTATTATTTCTGTCATGGTATAAACATTTTATGACCCACTTTCCTATTCAATCATCTATTTCTCCATCTAGATAAGATTAACTACAACCTCTGACATATCATCCATGATTCCTTCATCTTCTCTTTCTACAATGTTTGGAGCATCTCGTACAAGAATAAATAGTTCATCCAATGCAGTCACCTCCAGTACTGTCCACAAACATCAAACCCCTATTACCCCACCTCCTAGATCAGACAGAGGTATTTTCTTAAAACAAAAATCACAAACTTCGCTGCAGAATGGAAACCATCATAACCCAGGTATGAAAATAATTTCTTGATTAATTAGAAACATATGAATAAATAGAATAATTATGGTATTTTTTTGTTTACTAATTAGATGACTCACAGGAATCTCTAGAGGAACAACCAATTCCTGGTTCGGTGAGTAAAATGAGAGATCTTTTCAGTAATACTAACTCCTCCTCACCTATCCACAAACCCAATCCCATCCCGAATCCCAAACCATCCCCCTCCTCTAGAAACAAACCCATGAACAATGGCTCCCATGTGAAAGGTCCAAAACCAGCCCCTCCTCCAAAGACTAATGGAGGGAATAAAATGATTTCTGGTATTTTAATGGAGCATGCTCGATTCAAAGTTCCCATGTCACCTCCAACAAAAACGAAACCTCTAATAAGTTTGAAACCCATGAAGAAATCTAAAAGTCAAGAATTTGAACGTTATACCATTTCCAAAAATGATAAGTCAGAACCTAGCAAAGGAAATGACACGACAGAAGAAAAGTCGTTTTTTAAAAGTAAACTATTTAAAGGAGGAGACACATGTAAAGTTGAGAAAATAGGTATTCTAACAATATATACATCCATCCATCCATCCATCCATCCATCCATCTATCCATCCAACCATCCATCCACTCATCCATTCATCCATCCATCTATCCATCCATCCATCCATACATCCATCCCATTCGTTCATCCATCCACTCACTCATCCATTCATACATCCATCTATCCATTCATCCATCCATGTATCCATCCTTCCATCCATCTATCCATCCATCCATCCACTCATCCATCCATCCATTCATCCACTCATCCATCCATCCATTCATCCATTCATCCATTCGTCCTTCCATCCATCCATCCACTCATCCATTCATCCATCCATCTATCCATCCATCCATTCATACATCCATCCATTCAGTCATCCGTCCACTTGCTCATCCATTCATACATCCATCTATCCATTCATCTATCCATGTATCCATCCTTCCATCCATCCATCCATCCATTCATCCACTCATCCATCCATCCATCTATTCATCCATTCATCCTTCATACACAAAGATGGAGATACAGTACCAGATGATACTCATACAGACAAACAACCTTCAAAAACTTCTGTTTTTCTAAAACATTTTGTATCAAGGGGGAAAAATGTTTCAAATGACTCTCAAGCAAGCAACTCAGTTCCCATGGCGATACCACAAGATAAAGAGGAGATAAATAGTGATGAAGTAACAAAAGACATTTCTAAGACATCCTTTCGTCAATCTGCTGTGAAATTATTTAATAAAGCAAAGGAGAGTCTTGAAAAGAGACAAGATAATGCTGAGGTTCCTCTATCCTCTGAAGAATCTCCATGTCATCCAAGTACATCTGATAAAAAGAAGCCCATTCTTGGCTCTCAACAATCACATCCTCAGACCAATTCATATGAAAACGTGTCCATAAACCCTCAGAAGCGTCCATTAGGTGGAGTTAAACCAGTTGGATCAAACTCTAGTCCTACCCAGAAAGTACCCACACCTAGGGCTGTTCCATACAAAGTCACAACAATATCTTCAAATGTTCCACTTACTTCCTCTGATATTTCTACAGCAACAGTCAAAAACGCATCGGAGAAGAAAGAAAAAAAGGTCACTACCAATAGTCCACTGAGTTCAAGTGTGAGTAGGCCAGAGGAAAGGAAAGGAACCCCTCCCACAGGAGAAGACACTGTAAATAAGAGGCAACAGAAACTTGACTATGAAAATGTGTTCTTTAACAGAGGGGGTAAGAGACAAGAATAAGCCAGACAAATATATTTCTTCTCCCTCCTTAGTTGTTCCTTACTCCATTTTTCTTTCTCCAACTTCCTTCCCCCTAAACCTTTTTTATATCTTCTTTAATCTCCTCCTCCAACTCTCTTTAACACCCCCTCCATCTCCCTTCCTCTTTAACACCCCCTCCATCCCCTTCCTCTTTAACACCCCCTCCATCCCCCTTCCTCTTTAACACCCCCTCCACCCCCTTCCTCTTTAACACCCCTCCATCTCCCTTCCTCTTTAACACCCCTCCATCTTCCTTCCTCTTTAACACCCCCTCCATCCCCCTTCCTCTTTAACTCCCCCTCCATCCCCCTTCCTCTTAACTCTCCCTCCTTCTTTAATCCCTTCCTTACTCCATCCTCTATTCCTTCTCTCCTCAGCCCCTGCCTCTTCTTGGGTCCACCTTCTTATTCTCTGTCCATGATCCATCATTTTAATATTTGTATCTTCATCTCTCTCATAGTTACTGTAGAGGACGAGGGTGAACTCCTGAATCAAGAAACACAATTTGATGAGATAGTATATGAAAACTTTGGTCCTGATGATGGAAACAAGTGGATGAGTTCGCATGAGCTGGAACAATATATTACTAAAAAAAGAAAGACTGGACTCTCCTCTGAATATTATAAAATTAAGAATGAACCTTTGTGTGGTTCTGCAGATGCATTTCGGTAAATAATACCCTAAATATCTTTCTATTTGCTGTATGTATATGTATATGTATGTGTGTGTATGTATGTGTGTGTATGTATGTGTGTGTATGTATGTGTGTGTATGTATGTCTGTTTGTCTGTCTGCCTGTGTGTGTGTGTGTGTGTGTGTGTGTGTGTGTCTCATCTGTGTGTCTCTGTGTGTGTCTATGTCTGTGTCTGTGTTGTTGTACATGTGTATAGTTATAGTACAGTCCACTGTATAGCCACACCCATACAGTATACATGTACATGAGTATAGTTATAGTATAGTCCACTGTATAACCACATCCATACAGTATACATGTACATGTGTATAGTTATAATACAGTCCACTGTATAGCCACACCCATACAGTATACATGTACATGTGTATAGTTATAGTATAGTCCACTGTATAACCACACCCATACAGTATACATGTACATGTGTATAGTTATAGTATAGTCCACTGTATAACCACACCCATACAGTATACATGTACATGTGTATAGTTATAGTATAGTCCACTGTATAGCCACACCCATACAGTATACATGTACATGTGTATAGTTATAGTACAGTCCACTGTATAACCACACCCATACAGTATACATGTACATGTGTATAGTTATAGTACAGTCCACTGTATAACCACACCCATACAGTATACATGTACATGTGTATAGTTATAGTATAGTCCACTGTATAAACACACCCATACAGTATACATGTACATGTGTTTACATGTAGTACATGTACATGTGTATATCCCATAAAGATACATATTAATTCATTAATATAGTTAACAGTATGTATATATTCTCTTCTTAGACTCCCTGCTAATACTTCAAAGAATCGATATAAAGATGTGGTGTGTTATGATAAATCACGAGTTGTTCTCACAGCTAATTCTGAGGTACAATTAATATATAAGTTTCTTTTGCTTGTCAGATAACATGGATGACTGGGAATGAGACTGGATATTTAATTTCGAATGCTTTGGCATCAATTTTACTAATAATATTTACTACTTACTTGTCAAGTAAATTGAGTTAGATGATGTCCTGATATTATCATAATTATAATAATTACATCATGTGAGGATATTATGTACTATGTACTTAATATCTTTACATGACGTAATCACTGATTAGTAATTAATGATTAATTAGTGAGATAACGTCAGGGACATCATCTAACTCAGATAAGGATATTACATACATATATGTACTACGTGCTTAATATCTTTACATGATGTAATCACTGATTAGTAATTAATGATTAATTAGTTAGATAACGTCAGGGACATCGTCTAACTCAGATAAGGATATTACATACATATATGTACTACGTGTTTAATATCTTTACATGATGTAATCACTGATTAGTAATTAATGATTAATTAGTTAGATAACGTCAGGGACATCATCTAACTCAGATAAGGATATTACATACATATATGTACTACGTGCTTAATATCTTTACATGATGTAATCACTGATTAGTAATTAATGATTAATTAGTGAGATAATATCAGGGACATCATCTAATTCAATTTACTTGAAAAGTAAGTAGTAAACATTATCATTAACAACATTGATGCCATAGTACTCAAAATAACATATCCTAGTTTCATTCATAGCCATGCATGTAGTTTCCTTAAGGATGTACTCTCAATAGTGTCTTCAAGAAACCTACCAAAATCACCATTGAGTGATTCACTGACTGCCAAATTACTGCAATAATGTGTTCAGTGCCATAGTACTCAAAATAACATATCCTAGTTTCATTCATAGCCATGCATGTAAGTATAATAGTTTCCTTAAGGATGTACTCTCAATAGTGTCTTCAAGAAACCTACCAAAATCACCATTGAGTGATTCACTGACTGCCAAATTACTGCAAATATTGCCAATAATGTGTTCAGTGCCATAGTACTCAAAATAACATATCCTAGTTTCATTCATAGCCATGCATGTAGTTTCCTTAAGGATGTACTCTCAATAGTGTCTTCAAGAAACCTACCAAAATCACCATTGAGTGATTCACTGACTGCCAAATTACTGCAAATATTGCCAATAATGTGTTCAGTGCCATAGTACTCAAAATAACATATCCTAGTTTCATTCATAGCCATGCATGTAAGTATAATAGTTTCCATAAGGATGTACTCTCAATAGTGTCTTCAAGAAACCTACCAAAATCACCATTGAGTGATTCACTGACTGCCAATAATGTGTTCAGCTTTGAGCACTTTAATGTTCTCTCAAAACTCTATTTGAACCACGGGGTATAACCTTGGTTCTGATTTCACAAAAAAATAACTAATTGTTTTGGGATTGTGCTAAAACTTAATAGATAATGATGTCCTTTTTAGAATAATTTACAAATTTTTTTTTGATCTGAAATTTTTTCTGTGCCAACATGAAAATCTTTATTATATCTATAAATGTTCTAATTATCAGTACGCACATAATATTATAATTATACATTTAGGGTTGTGATTATATACATGCAAATTATGTCAATGGATTTGAGAAGGAAAGAGCATTTATATTAACTCAAGGTAAGTATATACCATATGTCATCTATTTAAAAGTATTGTGATGAAATGTTTTTGTTCGTAATTATATATATAGGACCATTGAAAAGAACTGTTCATGACTTTTGGCGTATGTTATGGGAAAAAGAAGTATTTGTTATCGTCATGACAACCAAGTATGTTTAAACTTACATACACATCTACCTACAAAGTACATATGTTATGTACATATAATTATGTGTGTACATACATGCATATATACATTGTTATACATACATACATGTACATTCATACATATATGTACATATTTATGTACATGTACATGTATACATGTACATATATTCATTCATACATACATACATACATACATACTTACGTACATACATACATACATACACACACATATATATACATACATACATACTAACATAGTTATATACATACACACATTCATATATACATTCATTCATAAATACATACATACATACATGTACATACATATATGCATACATACATACATACATACATACATGCATACATACATACATACATACATACATACATACATGTACATACACACATATGTACATAAGTACATATATACATACATACATACATATGTACATATTCTCTGTGTATAGATGTGTTGAGACGGGTAAACTCAAGTGTGCTCAGTACTGGCCTGATGGAGAAACGCCTGCCAATTTTAGTAACATTTCAGTGAGAGTGCTACAGCAAGATGAACACCCTACTTATGTTTTTCGGAAATTCTCAGCCTATTACAAGGTTGTGTAATATAATCATTATAATTATAAGTTGACCTTTGACCTTTGACCTCAGGGTGAGACTCGTACATTGATGCACTATCAGTTTGTAGCATGGCCAGATTATGGTGTCCCTACAACAGGAGAGGCAGTGTTAGACCTTCTCTATGCAGCAAGAGAAATGCAAGAAAATTATCGTGAATATGTACAGGAACCAGACCGATTCCCAGTTCATGGACCACCTTTAGTGATTCATTGTAGCGCTGGTATTGGTCGCAGTGGTACATTCTGTGCATTAGATTATTGTATAGATGAACTAAGAGTGAAGGGTAGAGTGAATATACAGCATTGTGTGAGACAGTTGAGACAACAGAGAGCTTTTGCAATTCAAACGGATGAACAATATAAATTCTGTTATGATACTGTTTTGGAGTATGCCCGCTATCTGACAGCTGTCATGAAATTATGATAGTCTTTTTTTTGTGTAAAGTTATTTTTTTTATGTCAATGTAATGTAATGTATCTTTTTAAAATCATCATTCTGTATTAATTGTTTTTAATCTTCATTTTCATTAAATTCTTAGAAGTTGTATCTACTACATACGTATGTATGTATGTATGTATGTACGTATGTATGTATGTATGTATGTACGTACGTATGTATGTATATATGTTGTATGTATGTAACTGTATATATGTACATATGCATGTATATATGTATGTGTGTGTGTATGTATGTGTGTATGTATGTATGTATGTATTATTATATGTATGTATGTATGTATGTATGTAACTATGTATATATGTACATATGTATGTATGCATGTATGTATGTGTGTATGTATGTATATATGTATTTATCTATAGTGTATGTATGTATGTGAGTATGTATGTGTGTATGTATGTATATATGTATGTATGTACATGTATATACATATGTATGCAACTATGTATATGTACATACACATGTACGTAGACATACAGTTTCTTCATAATGAACATCATGCATTTCCTTTTGTGCATTTGTTCAACAATTATATACATGCATAATGTATGCACGTATATACAGTATGTACTAGTGTTGTTTTAGTATGACAATAATGACTGCTTTTAGTTATAGTTATAGTATGACTAATTTATCACAATTTAGTTATAAATTACTAAGATAATACTGGGCTTACTAAAAGGGTTTTAGTTTTAGTTAACTAACTAAAAGTGCCATTTTTATTTTAGTTATTGGTTATAGTTTAGTTAACTAAAGTCACAATGCCTTACTAAAAGGGGTTTTAGTTATAGTTATAGTTAACTAAAATAACACTAGTATGTATGTATGTATGTATGTAATGTATTGTACACATGCATTATATGTATGTATGTATGTACATAATTATGTAGGCCTATGCATGTATGTACGTACGTACGTATGTATATAGGTATGTATGTATGTATGTATGTATGCATGCACGTGTGTATGTATGTATGTATGTTTTGTTGTGTCTTGTTATGCATTCAGTACTAAAAAAACAACAATCCTATATATATATTATAGGAACACGAATTCCAGTTAATGTTGCATTGATACCTTACAACTGTCTCTTTTAAATCCCCCCCTCCTTCACAGTATGCCAATTTTGCCAGCCCTACCGATGTTTTCAGTAAGAATCGAAGATTTTCAGCTTTCTGAACTGAGTTCCAGAGCCAAGAAACAACCTGCAAAACAAGGATTGTTGCGCAAGGTAGATCTGAAGGGAAAGAAATCCAGTGAAAAGTGGTGTTGTGTTTATCAGAATTTTTTGTTCTACTACGAAACAGTGACTTCTCCGAAACCTTCTGGAGTCGTGTTGCTGGAGGGTTGCTTTTGCACTTCTGCAACTGTTGATCTACCAGAATGTACAAGTCTTGACAAAGAAGTAAGCAAAGATGAGGAATCAATGCAAAAAAAAACATAGTATATATATATATATATAAATAAAATTATATTATATATAATTTTTACATATCTTTTATTGAAGAGTGGATTCTCTATACGATATAACAAAGATAGTCTACAAAAACAGGTTCTGTTTCTTACAGGAAGTATCAGTGAAAGAGATGAATGGATTATTGCTATTAACAATTCCAGGTCAGTGATATATAACAGTTGCTATAACAATAGTTTTGTTTGCAAGAGAAGTAAATATCTATGTTTATACCACAGCATGTCTAGACTGCAAAGTGAACTTCAGTCCTTGAGGCTAAAGTGCCAGCAGTTGGAGAGCAAAGTATCTGCAGCGAATACTGAAATAGTTCATCTGAAACAACAACATATGGAGGCACAGGAAGATATTGCTAGCCTAAGAGCAACTGTGAGTTTTAGTATTAAAAGCGTTTGCAAAAGAAGTTGTTAATATAATTATTATCATATAATTATTATCATAATTATATATATAATTAGACCATATTATATATAGGACATAATCCTGTGAAATATAATTCAGTTGGCATGAAAACCATTAAAAAAGAACATGTTAAAATGAAGTGTGTTCCTGTTGAGTTGGCACTAAACTAAATGATATTAGTAGATTATGTAACCACATAGTATGGTAGTACTCTCTATGAAAAGATGGCCAGACTTTGAGAGTTCCACGAATAGTAACAAAACCACAACCCACCCACTATTAAACAGCATATACAATGATCTGTATGATGTAATGCTACATGAAGAAGCACCCCAGACTTTCTATACATTTAAATTGCAAGTGATGAGGTGAAATCTCTATTACATATAGCATTTTATGTTGATACATAATACTTGGATACACAGGTATTTTTTCTATTAGTCGTTGTGCTAAACTAAATTATATTTTTGACAGCACTATTATAAACCACATTCTATATATGGAATGACCACGGACTATAATTACTGTGTGTTGAATATACAAATTACAGTACTACATTCAAATATATGTTGTGGTATTCCACTGTGGATAATGAATAATTATAATTAACCAATTCTATTTCGTGTTGAATATAACTACAATATAACTACTTTACTCTATTATCTGAAATGATTCAGCTCGTTGGCTTGTTCTTGCTAACCCAATGATGGATTTGGCATTGAGAAATCATTTACCTTGAATTATGAAAATTTGGCTAAATCTTTAGATTTTTGACGTCTTTCAAAATTTGTTACGGGTCCTAATAATTTAAAGACATTTGTTTACATAAACTTTCTACTTTATAAGTAAAAAATACTTTCAATTTTCATGTAGTAGAAAATAAACTGATATCACATCCATTGGATAACAATATCATAATGATTGATGGATTCATAGCAACGGAAGAACATATTTGCATCATTGTATACAGAAGTCTGATAAGAATTACTGATTAGTCATATATTTCCTTCCCACTAAACCTTTCAATTACACACTTCATCTAATATTATATAATATTGTAGTATATTCTTGTAACTTCTGGCTGCTAGTCATTATTTTCGTGTCACTACCAGCATCATCACTTCCTTTCATTTTTTATGTAACACTTAAAACATTTTTGAGCAATGCTCGTGCAACAATGTGTGTGTGTGTGTGTGTGGGTGTGTGTGTGTGGGTGTGTGTATGTGTGTTTGTGTGTGAGTGAGTGAGTGTGTGGAATGAATTTGTAAATTCATATCACTAGATAAAAAGTATATACCGAAATTAAATGGAGAATTAATAAATTCACGCTAGCAAATTAACGTAGAGCAAAAATGTAAAATGTAGAAACACATATACTCACTGATTGAAACTTTAAAGATCAAAATATACAATATTTACACTAAAAGTCATCATAATATTATTTGTCATACTAAAAACACTCACTCATAGTGTTGTTTTAGTTTAACTATTTTCAGATATAACTGATAATAATATTAGGCTAGGTTTTAGCAGTTAAATAATCCAATTTTTAGTTATAGTTATTGCAGTAGACTTGTAATTTAGTTATAGTTTAGTTAACTAAAAGACACAGTGCCTTACTAAAAGGGGTTTTAGTTATAATTATAGCTAACACACACATACATAATTATTACTTCCATTTGCAGCTTGCTCTTCCTCGTCGTAAACCCAGTGTCTCTTCATCTACCTCTGTTACTCGTACTCCTTCACCAGAAGACAAAAATCTTACTATACGACATGAAAATGCTAGAATAGTAAGCAAGCATTGCTTCATCTGTAACCTGTATTTATCGATCCATTCTCTATCTATCCATGTATACCTAGTTGTTCATCTATATCCATCCATCCATCTATCCATCCATCTATTTATCCATTCCTCTATCTATCCATTCATCTATCCATTCATCTTTCCATTCATCTATCTATTCGTTTATCTATCCATCCATCTAGCTATCCATCCATCTATCTATCCATCCACCAATTTATCTATCCATTCATCTATCTATCCATCCACCTATTTATCTATCCCTTCATCTATCTATCCATCCACCTATTTATCTATCCATTCATCTATCTATCCATCCATCTATCTATCCATCCACATATTTATCTATCCATTCATCTATCTATCCATCCATCTATCTATCCATCCACCTATTTATCTATCCATTCATCTATCTATCCATCCACCTACTTATCTATCCCTTCATCTATCAATCCATCCACCTATCTATCTATCCATTCATCTAACTATTCATTTCTCTGTTCATCTATACTATCTATTCTTCTCTCTATCTATCCATTCACCTATTTATCTATCTATCCATCTATCTATCCATCCACCTATTTATCTATTCATTCATCTATCTATCCATCCATCTATCTATTCATCATATAGATACAGAGTTATATACGTGGGTGGTTAATACGTCGCCGTTGGAAACGGCTAGTGCATTCATACACAAATTCCCCTCATGCAAATATGATGAAAAAGAGAAACCAGGTAGTAACACAAACTGCTCCCAACAAAGTATACATTAATCTTGTTGATAGTACACAGAAATCATAGTATAAACAATATTAATAGTTTTACATGTTGATAGGTGGTGGGTGAATGAATGTTTTTGAAATATGTTTTGGGTTACATATTTCCTGGACGAGTGGGTTTATGTATCGTTTCTAAGTGTGTGTTTATATGCCACTTCTTTATCTATTGAATTGTAATTGTTAGATTATTCATCAAATCATATTCACCCAGTAGCTCAATCATTAGTCCAACAATCTAGCATCCAATAGTCCATTCATTGAGCCATTAGTCCAGCAATCCAGCATCCAATAGTCCATTCATTGAACCATTAGTCCAGCAATCCAGTATCCAATAGTCCATTCATTAAACCATTAGTCCAGCAATCCAGTATCCAATAGTCCATTCATTGAACCATTAGTCCAGCAATCCAGCATCCAATAGTCCATTCATTGAACCATTAGTCCAGCAATCCAGCATCCAATAGTCCATTCATTGAGCCATTAGTCCAGCAATCCAGCATCCAATAGTCCATTCATTGAACCATTAGTCCAGTAATCCAGCATCCAATAGTCCATTCATTGAGCCATTAGTCCAGTAATCCAGCATCCAATAGTCCATTCATTGAACCATTAGTCCAATCATTCATGTCAATTGTCATTATTCCATTTATAGTTAATATGGAAATTTGTGGCTTCAGAAGAAGATTACGTCAATCAGTTATTAGTTCTTCAAGGAGAGTTTCAACAGCAATGTGAAATAGCAGCATGTTCACTAAAACCTCCTCTTTCTCTGGAGCAATGTGTGGACATATTCAGGAACTGGTTAGTCATGTGGTTTTGTTAAATTTTGTTTGCAACATTTCACTATAGTTGATATATAATTATTCTGAGAAATGCTTGTGCTGAAACCTTATGTTGATACAAATTGATATTTTTGTTTAATTGATTACTACAAATATAATAATAGATTTCTGCAGTAATAGTAATTAGTATGTGTGTATCCATGGCAACTGAGCTGTCCTGTTGAGTATGGATACAACATAAGCCATATCATGGTCTCCATAAAACGGTTTCAGTGTTCATAAATATGTTGATACAGAATGCTGAACATATGCATGTATCAGTGATGTCATTGATTTTAGTAGGAACTGGTTTTTAAAACAGGTTTTAGGTACGGGTATAGGATCTGTATAATTATGATGATTCATTGGTGATATATATAATTATATAATTATAAAGTGTGAATGACTGTATGAACTGGAGAGATACACTGAAATGAATTTTGCCTGATCTAACTAGTTATGAAATGTTGCTCAAAACATTCCAGTGCTTCATATGATAAAACATCATTCATATGGCCCCCTAGCCCAGCTGGTCTGGATGTTTCTGTCCACATGGTCTATCCCTTTAATTTCTAAATATAATTATGTTATTCATTTCCTATATCTATAGCGAGCAACTACTATTATTTCATCAGTTATATCTTCGAGGACTTCACAGTAGAGTTGAGAAATGGCCCGTTGTTAATCTCGGTATATATATATGTATTAATTTATATGTAATTAATATAAAATCAAAGATTACTTAAGTCTGTTCACATTCTTGATGACCCCAAAATTAGGTTGTAATAACTTATATGTAATATAGTGTATAGTTTAATGTCATAATGTTAATACATGATTATACTGTAACTCAATAACTTATATGTAATATAGTGTATAGTTTAATGTCATAATGTTAATACATGATTATACTGTAACTCAATAATGAAAGCTTTGTTATGAAATTTGACATACAAGAATGGGGAGGATAATTATATGAAAATGGTGTTTATAAAAAAAGATTGTTGGTTATTCTAAACTAAAGTTATGAAAATGTTTCTGAGGTTACGGTCAAGGTGAACATGAATTTGTTTATTATGTAAATTATATAAACTGATAAAAGTCCATAGAAAGACAAACACTATCTTTCCAGGAAACAGCATGTCGAGAGCCGAACCAGAACCACTGACCTTGTGATCAAGAGGCCCAAGCTCTAACCACTACGCCACTGGGTGTTAGTCTTTCTGTGGACTTAATAACACTTGTAGAATGGTTAATCTTACATAACTTCTATTATTCAGTATATACCTAATCTTGTCTCAGTAGCCTATATGTGTATTATATGAGAGGTGGTTAGAGGTGACTAGCGCCAATCAGAACTCTTATTGTATATTTGTGATATTATAACATACCTTTCTGAAGGTGATGTACTGAAGCTGTTCACACCAATGCTAGCTGTATATCACCAGTATATAGGAAACCAGCCACACACTTTAGACGTAAGATTACACCATTCATCTTTCACATCTAATGAATAATTATTATCATTTTGTATTATAGGTTTTGTTTGCATTGAAACTTCGTCAACAATTTAAAGATTTTTTGGAGTGTTTAGAAAAAAAGCCGTCTTGTAAAGGAATGACTTTGGAAGATCTTTTGATGACTCCTCTTAACAGAGTAAGACATCAATCATAGTGTTTATTAATAAATGTTTAGATAGATGAATGGATGGATGGATGGATGGATGGATGGATGGATGGATGGATGGATGGATGGATGGATGGATGGATGGATGGATGGATGGATGGTTGGATGGATGGATGGATGGATGGACGGATGGACGGATGGGTGGATGGATGGATGGGTGGATGGATGAATGGATGGATGGATGGATGGATGGATGGATGGATTGATGGATGGATGCATGGATGGATGAATGGATGGATGGTTGGATGGATGGATGGATGGATGGACGGATGGACGGATGGGTGGATGGATGGGTGGATGGATGAATGGATGGATGGATGGATGGATAGATGGATATATAGATGGATGGATGCATGGATGGATGGATAATAATCATTATTTCATATTACAGATACTGGGCTATATTACAGATTTACACGAGCTAAAAGCATACACACCAGCTGAACATGTTGACTATGCATCTATTTGTGATAGTATATCAGAACTTGAAATGATTCAAAAGGTTTAATAATTAGATAGAGAACCAAATGGATAGATAGATAGATGTACTGAATATGGACACACATACATATACATACATACATACATACATACATACATACATACATGTACATACATACATACATACATACATACATACATACATACATAAATACATACAAACATACATGCGTACATATATACGTACGTACGTACATACGTACGTACATACATGCATACATACATACATGCATACATACATACATACACATACACACTCACAGAGGTACATACATACTTACATACATACACAAGTTCATTTATTTCACAGATGGTGACAGATGAAGTATGTTTCAATGAAAGTATCAGACAAGTTTTATCAGTGGAACGAAAAATAGAAGGTGGCTGTGAACATTTACTAGACAAAGAACAGACCCTTATCAGGAAAGGTTATAATATACTGTCTCTCTATCATTACAGTCATTCTTCATATAATGCCTATCACATTGTAGGGTTCCTGCACATATATCGCAATGATGACAAAGGTGTCACTGTATCTCGCAAAACACGAAAACAATGTAGCTATTGTTTCCTGTTCTCTAAACATTTCATTATTGCACAAAGAATTGAAAAGAAAGGAGAGGAGGTTTATCGTATACAGAAGGATGCTGGAATACTTCCTCTTGTAAAATGTCGTATCAGAGAAAATTCGCAGCCAACTGACATCTCCGGTACATCTATTTTCATCCATCCTTCCACCATTCATCTGTCCATTCGACTATCTGTTCTTCCATTCACCTCCTGTTCATCCATCCATTCATATCCATCCATTCACCTATTCATCCATCCACCTGTCCATTCATCAATCTATCCATCCATCTGTCTATCATCTATTTATTCATAATTATATAGATTTAAGGTTTTTGGAATTCAGTATAGAGTGTGAAAGTGACAATGGAAAGCAGGATTTTTTGATAATGGCATTAGGTATTTCAGAGAAGGCTCAGTGGATTGCAGATATTGCTCAGGTACGTACGTATTTATGTATGTATGTATGTATGTATGTATGTATGTATGTATGCACGTGTGTTGTATGTATGTAGATATGTATGTATGTATGTACATTGCGATATATGTGCAGGAACCCTACAATGTGATAGGCATTATATGTATGAAATAAATGAACTTGTATGTATGTATGTATGTACACACACGTATGTATGTATGTATGTATGCACGTATGTTGTATGTATGTAGATATGTATGTATGTATGTACGTATGTACGTATATATATTATGTATGCACTATGCACATATATATATATGTATATATGTATGTGTCTATTTGTATGTATGTATGTGTATGTTGTTGGTGGTATGTTTGTGTGTTTGTATCTGTGTAATGTCATGTATATATGCATGTTGGTATGCAATTATGTATGTATGTATGTTGTTGGTATGTTTGTATGTATGTATGTATGTATGTATGTATGTATGTATGTATGTAACTATGTATGTATGTATATATGTAACAATGTAAGTATGTATGTATGTATGTATGTTGTGCTAGTATGTTTTTAACATGTATATATATGTACATCTACATGTATGTATGCACGACAGTAATGACTACCTTTAGTTTTATATAGTATGTATAGTTTCTCATAGTTTTAGATATAATATTATATAAATGACTATTATTGGTACAGTATATTTATAAAGTATTGAGTTATGAAAATGAATCTTTCTATACTTCCTTTTTGTAGTGTATTGAAAATGAAAAACAAAATAAAATTTTGGAAAGTCAATGGTATGTACTGTGTCAGGGTGTATAGGAACAGCACACATAATAATTATGTGTGAGGCTGTATAGGAACAGCACACATAATATTTATAATTTATTATTCCTTCAGTCAAGGAGAACCTGTAGAGTTGAGTTCAAAGTTCATCAGATATAGTACTTTCAAAACTGGCAAAGAACAGCTGGTTGGTTTGATTCATCTAATTTTTATACTTATATGGAATAGAACAGTCTCATTCCTGTGTGTGTGTGTGTGTGTTTTAGATAATAAGAGAATGTGTTGACAAACAGAGGCAGCGTGATTAATGTGCTTGTTGTCAACGGTTTCAATTGCCTGTATTCCGACAGACAGACAGCCGACCACTCTATAGCTGCTTGATAGAAGGAATATTTTTCTCCATTGACTTTGTTCACAATATTTCTTGATGAGTACATTACTTGTATCTTATGATTTTTGGATTAATTTATATCCGGTCATCAGGGGAGCTCCACAATCCGGTCATTGCAGAACCATAAGTTTCGGTCCCTTTAATCTCCCAACTTATGGCTTGCTGCGGAAAGGGCGGGACCACTCCACCTAGCCTTTGGAGTCCGGTATTTGAGTTTGTTTATCGTTGCACATGTTATTATACACATGTAGTTTAAATATCAACATGTACACATGCCTCATTGTCTCTGACAGTTGAATTTGTCTGTGACCGTGCTGGCTGCAGCTGCTTAACTGACTTTACAAAAATGGCTGTATGGTTAAGCTAGGTTGCTTATATGTGTTTTATGTCGTGCTTACACCAAAGGTGACCATGTGCTTCATAAAGGTGAATTTTGCTGCCCACATGCTTGGTTAACTTTTCAAGTGTTTACTGTAATTTGTTCAAACTTTTTATTGGTGTTAATTGACATCAGATCTAGAGGTATCATATTTATATTATTGTGGTTATAATTATTCAGATTAAAAGAATTTTAAAGTATATTATGTGTGTGATGTTGTATGTCTTTGTGTATGATTTAGGTGTATACATAGTTACATACACTGTGTGTGTGTGTGATGTATGTGTGTGTGTATGTGTGTGTGTGTGTGTGTGTGTATGTGTGTGTGTGTGTGATGTATCTTTAATAATTATAGGTTAATTGTGGTACTTTGGATAGTTTGTTGAGTCGGCTCATCAAAGTTAGTTATTTTGGTCTGGATTTTCTCAACACTTTTCTGATGACATTTCCAATATTTACAAATTCACATACTGTAATGGATTATTTAATAAAGGTAAATATATATACAATACATACATACATACTTACATACATACATACATACATACATACATACATACATACATACATACATACATACATACATACATACATACATACATACATACATATATACATACATACATACTTACATACATACATACTTACATACATACATACATACATATATACATACATACATACATACATACATACATACATACATACATACATACATACATACATACATACTTACATACATACATACATACATACATACATACATACATATATACATACATACATACATACATACATACATACATACATACATACATACATACATACATACATACATACATACATACATACATACATACATACATACATACATACATATATACATACATACATACATGATAATGATATGATTGTTTCATCATTATAGAACTATCAAGAGATAATGGAGAAAAGAGTCAGAAGAAGTACTTTGTCTACACGATCACCTGAAGAATGTGTTAAAGATGCACGATGTATGTATGTATGTATGTATGTATGTATGTATGTATGTATGTATGATGTATGTACATACATTAAAATATATATTCCCATTTATAGCATACTCATCATCACTAAGGAATATACCAACATGTCGTACTTCCCCAATACTTCCAAAGAGACAACTCAGTCAAAGTTTGAATGAAAATCCTTGCTCTATATCGGGAATATTTTTTGCCTTAAAACACTGGATATGCAAACACTTTTATGTGAGTTATACATTAATGTGATAAATGATTATGATTATGAAATGGATCATTAGAAACATGTCTATGTGTAGTGGCCAATGTCATACACAAAGGCAACTAAAATAGACAGGTACTGTTCCTCTTAGATACATAATTTAGTTACGTTTTTATACAAAATGAATGAATAATTATATTTAAAGGAAAGCATTCAATCAAAATCATTATTTTCTGTATTCAAATTTGGTTTTGTTAATTTAATATTTAATTAATTAATTATTATTTAAGAAGCATTATATGTAGCCCTAGCCCTGGAAATGGATTTTAATAATAATAATAATATAATTATAGGTATATCACCTTACTGTTAGTTCACATACATGTATCTAATTAAGTTGTAGATAAATAAACTTTTACATTATAACGTGTACATACATACATGCATGCATGCATGCATGCATACATACATACATACATACATACATACATACATACATACATACATACATACATGCATACATACATACATACATACATACATACATACATACATACATACATACATATATACATACATACCTACATACATACATACATCATACACTATACATAAATACATACATATAATTATACATACATACATACACTATACATATATACATACATACATCATACATACATACATACATACATACACACACACACACACATGTACACAAACATATATATGTGGATGCGCACACATACATACATAAATAATGTATACATCTTGCTTACAAGTACTATATGCACATACTAGACATACCGCTTTTCTATGACCTCATTCTTTACTTTCATTATCTCATTTTACACAGCACTTTCAAACTTGTTTAGAATTGGATGCAAAGTTACAAGCACTACTGGACACAGCTTGTCAATGTACTCTTCTCTCTGCCAGTGAGAAGAGAATTGTGTTGGATGTATCAAGGTGTGTCTTTACCTTCTTCTGCTGTTGAATTATATAAATGGATGATTGGATGAATGGATGATTGGATGAATGGATGATTGGATGAATGGATGATTGGATGAATGGATGATTGGATGGATGGATGATTGGATGAATGGATGATTGGATGAATGGATGATTGGATGGATGGATGATTGGATGAATGGATGATTGGATGGATGGATGATTGGATGAATGGATGATTGGATGGATGGATGATTGGATGAATGGATGATTGGATGAATGGATGATTGGATGAATGGATGATTGGATGAATGGATGATTGGATGGATGGATGATTGGATGAATGGATGATTGGATGGATGGATGATTGGATGAATGGATGATTGGATGAATGGATGATTGGATGAATGGATGATTGGATGGATGGATGATTGGATGGATGGATGATTGGATGAATGGATGATTGGATGGATGGATGATTGGATGAATGGATGATTGGATAGATGGATGATTGGATGAATGGATGATTGGATGGACGATTGATGATTGGATGGATGGATGGATGAATGGATGGATGATTGGATGATTGGATGAATAGATGGATGATTGGATGGATGGATGATTGGATGAATGGATGGAAGAATAGAAGATGAATGGATGGATGTATCAACAGATGGATTGTTTCAACATCAATCTATCAGTTCATCTGGATAAATGAATGAATGCATGGATAGATGAATGAATAGATGAATGGATGGATAGATGGATGAATGCATGGATAGATGAATGAATAGATGAATGGATGGATAGATAGATGGATGGATGGATAGATGAATGAATAGATGAATGGATGGATAGATGGATGGATGGATGGATGGATGGATGTATGGATTAATGGATTAATGGATTAATGGATGACAATTTGAATATTGTAACTTTTTTTTAGTTTATACACAATACAAAAGCAAGGTGAAAGTGATTCACGATGTCCAATAATAAAGTACCTCACTAAAAAGGAATCTGTGGTAATTGAAATTTGTCTCTTTGAAATATCACATGTTATTATAATATCTATAGCCACCTCATCCATTTGATATTGTATTGTCATGGCAACCACGACAAGTAGCAGAGCAACTGTGTCTCATTGATAGTGCATTGTTTTGTCGGATTGGCAATGAGTAAGATATATGTATGCATGTATGTATGTATGTATGTATATGTATGTATGTATGTATGTATGTATGTATGTATATGTATGTATGTATGTATGTATGTGTGTATGTATGTATGTGTGTATGTATGTATGTATGTAAATTAATGTAAATTTCTTTCTCTCTGATTATAGTGAATTGTTAAGATATCTTCATTATAAAGGTGATAATAAGGTTGATGTCGCTCCAAATGTAGTATCCATTATACAGTATTTCAACCAGGTGTATATATATGTGTGTGTGTGTGTATATCCACATGTGTATATGTCCGTATGTGTGTGTGTACATGTATGTGTATTACATGTATTACGTGTATGTGTGTGTGTACATGTATGTGTACATGTATATGTGTATATATATATGTGTGTGTGTGTATGTGTATTGTGTTGCTGCGTGTGTATGCATAAGTATGTTTGTGTATGTGAAAGTGTTCATAACATAACTTCTGGCCAATCTCTTATGATTATAGTTTACTATATTTATGTATTGAGTTTACTGACATATAGTATATGCCTTTACATTAATTAATTAATATTTGCTTTGATAACAAGTAGTCACTAGAAGTAATTAATGATGTTTTTGTTTCTTTATTAACTGTGAACTTCAATACTTTTGATGCAGATGTCTGTGTACTGGATGTGGGCTGTTGCTAAGCAACACAGTGATGCAGAAAGAACACAAGTATGTATTGTACAAATATATATTTAGTATTATCTCTCTAGACCCTTAATTAATACATTTAGTATTCATTAGACCCTCTACCCCTATCATTAGGTCATAGAGAATTATCTCTCTAGACCCTTAATTAATACATTCAGTATTCATTAGACCCTCTACCCCTATCACTAGGTCATAGAGAATTATCTCTCTAGACCCTTAATTAATACATTCAGTATTCATTAGACCCTCTACCCCTATCATTAGGTCATAGAGAATTATCTCTCTAGACCCTTAATTAATACATTCAGTATTCATTAGACCCTCTACCCCTATCATTAGGTCATAGAGAATTATCTCTCTAGACCCTTAATTAATACATTCAGTATTCATTAGACCCTCTACCCCTATCATTAGGTCATAGAGAATTATCTCTCTAGACCCTTAATTAATACATTCAGTATTCATTAGACCCTCTACCCCTATCATTAGGTCATAGAGAATTATCTCTCTAGACCCTTAATTAATACATTCAGTATTCATTAGACCCTCTACCCCTATCATTAGGTCATAGAGAATTATCTCTCTAGACCCTTAATTAATACATTCAGTATTCATTAGACCCTCTACCCCTATCACTAGGTCATAGAGAATTATCTCTCTAGACCCTTAATTAATACATTCAGTATTCATTAGACCCTCTACCCCTATCATTAGGTCATAGAATTATTAATTCAGATTGGTTCAGAGTGTTCACAATTGAACAACTTCATGGGTATGATGCAGATTGTTGGAGCGTTAGAAAATAGCTGTGTACTAAAATTCCAGAATGCTTGGGACAATGTGTCTAAAACAGTAAGCATACTATAAGTGAAATTATATATTCATTAACTATAATTAATTAAACGTATATTAAAATATTCATTGATACCAACAAGATCTATTAATTAATAGTGTACATATATTCCTCATTATATATTCATTGATACCAACAGACTGGTAAATTAATTATTATGTATATATTCATGTTACTCATTATATATTCACTGATAACAACAAAATTGTAAATTAATTACAAGGAATGTACAGTGTCATGTGATCTGTCATGTGACCTCCATACAGATTAAAATACAGTATCGTACATTAAAAAAGCTCAGCAGTACTGACGGAAGACATAAAGAGTTAAGAACAGCAATGCGAAGGTAAAGTAATATTGAAATTTCATATAATTAGAATATATAATATTTGTACACCACAGAGCTCAGTCTCCATTAGTGCCTTATTTGGCCATCACACTGAATGAACTCATTACACTGTCTCAAGCCTTGGCAACACATGTGGAAAAAGATTTGATTAACTTTACTAAAATGAGACGAGTATGTCTAATTCATTCATCTATTTATCCCCAAACTACTTCCTGCATTATTATCAATCTATTCATCGATCTATCCACATCAGTGGTTGAATAAATAGATCAATGGCTGATGCATCACAAATTTACTTGTCTATTCTTTTTCAGTTCACAAAAATCTCAACAACAGCATTACAGTATCAAAAAGACCCTTATAATTTCACATTTGTACCGGAAGTAAGTTCCTATTTCAATGAAATTTTCGATATTATGTTGGGTAATTGTAATATCCTTTGTTACGACAGGTCACCAAGATACTTCTTTGCACCGAGTTACCTGGCGATCAAGATGCACTGTACAAGTTTGTGGATAGCATAATTGAAAAACCTACCCTATCACCGAATGCAAGTCCTTACAGATCATACAATAATCATGTGATTGCCACATGACCAATTTATATGAAGAAATTTTTTTTATAACTGTTATGAATAATAATCACATCATTAAAATATTTATTATAAGTTAATTCCCATTTTATTTTGCAAATATTATATTACCATGGACATAGATTATTTCTCAACCGTTAAATATTTATAATTATTACTATAATGATAATAAATAGTTTAATATGAAGACAGATTTTTTTTGTATAAAACTCTTATGAAAATAATTATGACATTATTGTAAATATTAATAGAAGATATAATTATAATAGTATTAATTATTGTACACAGTGGCCATCCCTATGATTGCTTTCCACTGGGTTGAATCTACACTTATATTCTCATGTCCTAATCACATATGGATTGTATACTGTGACGTAGCTAAAGAAGTTGTATCATTCTGGGTGACTTGGTCATTTTATGCTGGACATAGCATGTAAACGAACATGCAATCAAACTCTATACCATGATTATTAAATGACGACACCACAAAGCAATCATAGGGATTCTACATATATCTTGTTTGTTAGTGTTATTGTTCAGATATTAATTTACCATTGATGTCCAGTTTGCTTCTCAACTCCTGTTAATAATAATAATAATGATAATAATAATAATAATAATAATAATAATAATAATAATAATAATAATAATATATTCATTAAAGTGCGTTAGTTTTGAAATGCCACTGACGTTAGTGGAGTTAGCAGCCCTGTTAATTAAGTATGATCTCATGTATTGTGTACTCTTGATAATATGAAAGCATCAGCTATAGATCTTTTTTAGTGTACCTCTCAATATTCTTATACTAGTATATATAATTATATTATTTATGTATGTTGTGTTGAACTGTGTGACCACACCCCTAACCTTCACTTTTTCCACCTCCTTCTCTTCCATCACCACCTCCTCTAGCATAGCAACTACACCTTCTGATACAGATAAATTCTTTTCTTTATCATCACATACCAGATTAAGGATATCTAAGGCATGTTCCACGAGACCCAGAGTAACAAAACCTCGTATACGCCAATTGACATCAAACTGTGTATAAATTGAGAAGAACGACTTTAAATAATGAATAAATTGTGAATGAAAGGTGGACAGACAGACAGACAGACAGACAGACAGATACATAGCTAGATAGATAAATAGATAGATAGATAGATAGACAGACAGATAGACGAACAGATAGATAGATAGATAGATAGATAGATAGATAGATAGATAGATAGATAGTTAGACAGACAGACAGATGGATGAATAGAGATAGATATATAGATAGATACGTAAATGAATGGAAGATATAATTTTATAGATAGAGTTGGAGCTATAGGACGTTAATTGATTAATTGAGGGGCTCATGAAAAAAAGATTTTATGCTCACTTTATTGAGCAAAGAAAATTCAGAATTGATTTTCATCAGTAAGGCTTTAGCTTTCTCTTTATCTTCCTAAATAGATAGATCAACATAAATAGACAGACAGACAGATAGATAGATGAATCAGAGACACACAATGCAAGATTAATCAATTGATGGAACAAGCAGTGTTCTGTCCACACTGGTCGGGAATAACTACCTCTCGTATGAAATAAACACCTCTCAGATAATACACATATAGTCTACTGAGACAGAATTAAGTATATACTTGATAAACAGCACTAAATGCAATGTAGAATCCAACCACCACTCTAAATATCCTGGCCAGACCACTGAACAAGTGTATCTTACCTTGTCTAAAATCATTCTTAGTAAAATGTGATATGCTTTTATTCCAGTCCTAGCACTAAGCTCTTTACATCTCTGACACATCTCCAAAGCATTACTATATGATTCATCATTGTACTGTGTAGTATAGAAATGTGTTATTAAGTTATCTATTCATCTGCTTGCCTGCATGCAAGTCTGTCTGTCTGTCCATCTGTCCGTTCGTCCATCCATCTGTCCCTCTGTCCATCTGTCCATCCATCCATTCGTCTCTCTGTCCGTCTGTCCATCCATCCATCTATCCATCCATCCCTCTGTCTCTGTCCATCCATTAATCCATCAAACTATTAACCTGTAGCATATATCCGTACACAGTCAGATAATATGTCATAGCATTTGGTTTCAACTCATTTAACAGAATCTGTTGGTATGTGTCAATGATACCTAAGTATATATGTATGTGTGTATGGATATATGTATATACGAATGTATGTATGTATGCATATATGTACGTATGTATGTATGTATGTATGTATGTATGTATGTATGTATGTATGTATGTATGTATGTATGTATTATATGTATGTATGTATGTATGTATGTATGATTGTATGTATGTATGTATGTATGTACCTTTTCCATCTTTTTGGGCTAGAAAAGCATCCATTAGTGTAGTATACACATTGACTGTTGGAAAAACTCCATACTGTACCTGAATATAAAAAAACACATAATTATGTACACACACATGCTTATAGAGATATACACATACACATATACACACACACACATATATATACACATATACACACACACACACACACACACACATATATATATATATATATATATATGTATACATGTATATATACACACATACATATATGTACATATATACAAACCTTGTGTTTTATAAACTGAAGTGCTTTCTTTGGTTTCTGCACTCTAATGCATGCTCTAGTCACTACACGAGGTAAACTAGGATGAGGTATATTATAACTCTTTCGAAAACTGGAGAGAGAGAGAGAGAGAGAGAGAGAGAGAGAGAGATAATAGTGTATATATTCACAGAAGGCATACCTTAACAATGCCTTTTCTGCTAAATACAAATCTTCAATTGTTTTGACATTGTCAAATATCTGTACGCACACACACACACACACATGAACTATAAGAATGTTATTATATCTGAATGCATGTCATGTGATGTATGTATCTATTCCTCCTCAATATGTACTACTGTGTATACCAAATAGACTTGGTCAGACTCATTTAATTAAGTGTAATTAAAAGTTACAACTTAATGGAAATTCAATTAATTATTGACATTATTAATCATTTCCTTCATTAGCTATTGTACATGTATATACCTTATTGATATCACTAGCTCTGGTATTCCGACATCTTTCAACATTACCAATAGTCTTATGACAAAGGGCAGCTGTAATTAATTATAATTATATATGTAATATGAATGCATACATTTATCTCACCCAAATCAATTTGACTCCCTCTGCCATCTGTCTCTGCCTTATTCCAAGCTTTTATACCTTTCCTACCATTGTCCAGCAAATACCTATGACCTGTAATGATAACCACACCCACTCCATTTTAGAGTATTCTATTACAGTACATTTTAAAACTCACATATGAAAGTTGGTTTGTGAAATATAGATGATGTTTTGGTGCTCAAAACAATCACTGATCTTCTTAAAGTTTGTGAAAAAAGAAGTTTCATTTGCACTGCCATCATCAGTCCCACGTGGTCTACGTATACGGACATGTTATACGGAGAAATTAACATAGATTTACTAAGAATGGCTAGTCCTGTACATTGTGAAATTCTCTCTCTTCCAATCTCCAAAGGAACTGTAAGAGTGTTTGTGATTTGCGTAAACACTCCAGATTCTTCTCAGAACGTTATCGATCGCAATTTTGCTCTGGGGTTTGGTAAAGCAGTGTTGCAACTCAAGGAGTTAGCTGCAAATAATGAAATTGATATGGTTGTGATTTGCAGTGGTAAGGAAAATACATTCATAGCTGGTGCAGACATCAAGGTGGAGTTGAAGTATATTGGAGTACATGGTTCACTCAGGTAAAGTCATTATTATAATTATATATATATATATATATATATAATTATATATATATATATATATATATATATATATATATATATATATATATATATAATTATGTAATTTTGATATAGTAATGTTCCCTTTTTGAAACGTCAGGTTTAATATCAGATAAATATTGAGTATTTGTAGTTTATCACTAATTACGTGAATTTGATAAACATTGGTATTTTGGAAACAGCTGGCATAACGAAGACGTGTTGCTATAGTAATGATCCTGCACATATAAGTTATTTAAGCTTGTATATAAGTACTATTGCACAAGTTAATTATAAATTGGGTTACTGTAAGGGGAGAATATTTAACAGTAATTACTCAGTAGTTTCATAATCAAACTACAGCAGTTCAATAGTAGTTTTAATAGTAATTGGTGTGCATATCAATTGAACACCACAGTAGTGAGACAGTAGTTACTATACTATACTGACAGTAGAACTAAAGTAATTACTGTTACTGTATGGTGACTTATTATATATACTATATCTATTCAACATTTTTAACTTACAGATGTTATAGTGATGTTGCTAAACTCAGCTTCCTATTTTGTGTGCTGGAGACATTACCTATCCCTACCCTTGCTATTATGAATGGGACTACACTTGGAGCTGGGTTTGAGCTGGCTTTGTCATGTGACTTCCGTGTGATTGATCAGGAACATGGGAAACAAGTTGGTCAACCAGAAGTTAAAATTGGTGTCCTGCCAGGTGAGTTAATCAATCAATAATTATTATTTTATTTCTAAACATTATCTTGTCCCCCCTCCAGGAGCTGGAGGATGTTTTCGCCTTCCTTACATGATTGGTCTTTGGAAATCTCTTCCAATTCTTCTTACTGGTCAGTTGTACGGAGCAAAGAAGATCTTTAAACTCGGATTAGCTGATGCACTGTGGACTCGTACCCAATCTCGTCTTATTGATGATTCTCAGATTCATTCTAAAGAGACTGATTCCCATTCTGCTATACCAGATTCCAATTCTCATATATACAAGTATGAATGGATAGAGGAGCTTCAAAACTGTATAGAGTTGGGTCGTATTGGTCGGAAAAAATTATCGGTGGGATTCACAGAATCAGATACATCATCAGTTTACCATAAGATCTCTTTGCCAAATTTGGACGAGGAAGAGATGACAAAGAGCATTGATTTGGAGTGGAGCGATTGTGATAGAAAAGCTGAGATGAAATTCCCAAATAGACCATCAATCAAACCGACCATCTTTTCTCCGGTAATCCACTTTAAGAATTACGTCATATATGTGCTCTCTGCTCTTCAACTTTGGCGTAAGGTGAAAGGTCGCATGCCAGCTTCTTATGGCATATTGGAGAATACTTGGGTATGTTATAACACGCCTAGCATTCAGAATGCAGTAGCTATAAATTCTTTGGGATTCAGTAAATTAGTCCAGACAACAGAGAGCAAGAGTCTCATGTGTTTATTTTTCTTGTCTCGTCAACTCAAGAAAAAGGCATTAAGCTATGGATCAGGCAATGTCCCTGATATAAAAGCTAACCAAACTGCGATATATGTTGTAGTTGGTAAAGAAGGCTTGAGATACAGCTCTGCTTTTGTTCAGTCACTGTTATACTGTGATTTGAATGTGTTTGTTATATTGAAAACCGATCAGTTGTGGAATAGATTAGTACAAACCGTTGAAAAGTATTTCGACTATGCGGTTTCCAGAGGTCACATGACCAAGGAAGACGTGAAGAAGAAAGTGGCCAGGTTACACCTGTTCAATAAGAATGAGGAGATAAAGGATGGTGTGGAATATCATGTTGTAATAAACATGAGTCTCGATGAAGGTGATTCTGTTGAGAATATAGAGAGAAGTGGTCAGGTGAGATGAATAGATAGAATATGGACGAAGAAGGGGTCACTTGGTGGTTAGGTACTAGGACTAGTGGATGGAGGTAGGGTGGTCTAGTGGTTGAGTATTGGGACTAGTGGTTGAGTACTGGGACTAGTGGATGAAGCAGGGGTGGTCTAGTGGGGACTAGTGGTTGAGTACTGGGACTAGTGGATGAAGCAGGGGTGGTCTAGTGGTTGAGTACTGGGACTAGTGGATGGAGGAAGGGTGGACTAGTGGTTGAGTATTGGGACTAGTGGATGGAGCAGGGGTGGAATAGTGGTTGAGTACTGGATGTAGCAGGGGTGGTCTAGTGGTTGAGTACTAGGACTAGTGGATGTAGCAGGGGTGGTCTAGTGGTTGAGTACTAGGACTAGTGGATGGAGCAGGGGTGGTCTAGTGGTTGAGTACTAGGACTAGTGGATGGAGCAGGGGTGGTCTAGTGATTGTGTACTGGGACTATTGGATGGTATTTTGGTGGTTAGATGCTGGGACTACACTGTTTGAAAAGTTAAGGAATCACGCCCTGCCTGTTTGAATTGCTAAATCCTATAGGATGCTAATGATTAATATAGAGATTAGATTATAAACAATCCCTGAATTTGTCATCCATTGCCTATCATTTAGGTCATTAATTTGAGTACACATCCTCATGTTACTTCTGGAGCTTTATCAATTCATCTTGGAGATCCATTAAGAAAGAACACTCTTAGTGTTGAAGTAATGGGAGAAGAAAAGGATGTGAGTTAATCGAATTAAAACAGCCATCTGTTTACAGTATTAACACTCTACTATTAAAACATCAGTGTTATTTAATTGTGGTTTATTGTATACTCAGGAGCCTATGAGTTCTAGTTTTTCATGGGCTCCTGGTATAATCTATTGGTTAAGTGTTGACAGATCACATTATCAGTAAGACAGCATGCAGTGGATCATGTGATTACCATGTGATGCACACAATGTAATTTGCAGAACAAGTTAGTCAATTTACATTTCCTGAGATAATGCATACTCCATGGCTCAAATTGATTCATGATTCATGATTCATGATTCTGATTGGTCAGTCTGAGAGTATAGACAGTACGAGTTCCCATGGAGCAGGGACTGAGACATTCAGATAGAAATAGATAACTTCTACTAGAAGTTGTGCATGTAATATGAAATTAATAAGTCTTACAGTTTCAAAGATCAATGTTATGTATACATCATGAATTATTTATATTTGCTCTCATTCCTACCCTCTCTCTCTTTCAGGGTACTAGTATTCAAATGGCTTCTTCTATGATCTCTGTCATGGGTAAAATCCCTGTCGTTACTCCTCGTCATTCTAATGTTGGATGGAAACTAGCACACTCTCATTGGTCACTAGCAGCTGACATAGCCATGACTGGTGTAAAACCGGATTTCATTGATCATTCACTCCTTGAAGGAGGATTTACCAAAGGACCATTTGCAACTCTGAATCAGGTAGCTTATTAAAGCTGATATTATTAGGATATTAAAGCAGATATTAGGATATTATTGGGATATGTGGTATTAGTAGTGAATAGTCAGGATATTCATATATGACTTTAGGATATTACGGGTTTAGTTGTAGGATATTATTGGGATACTATAGGATATTTATGTACATATTATTAGGATATTTACAGGATATTCTTTTATACAGTTTGATAAAGATGTACTCAACTCTGTTGATCATCTCTTCATAAACAAACGAAGCTCTGATTTTGATAATAAAGCTTCTTTTAAACCACATCCACAAGACATCACTGACTTGTTCATTATTAATCTCATAATGACAACTTTTGAGTTAATTTCAAGTCATCCTCAATTATCTGCAGACACAATTGACTTTTTGTGTGTATCTGGTTTAGTCCAGTTTCCACCTACCGAAGGGGGTCCTGTAAACTATTTGAAACGAAATGGTCTCCAGACCCTACGAAACAACCTCACAAGGATATGTACATCTACTGTGTATGGAAATGCTTTTAAAGAAATCGCTGTTTTGTTAATTGCAAAACTGAACAAACTAGAACCTTCTGTAGTTAATGAGTGCAGCCTCAGTTTATTAACTGACAAAGAATTGGCAATCATTGGTCCAGCACAAGGATTGGAACACCCTCCCTCCCTTTTATATCCTCTCCCATTCAAGTTACAACCACTAATTCTATTCCTCGTTTCTCTCATGTTTGGTGGGGCTACATATTGGGGATTGTCTTACTTACCATTGGTAACATGTCTTTGTGGAGGACAAGTAGGTGTGGCTTTACTTGTAACTGTAGCAACCATGTTTCTATTTCAACGTTAGCAACAATCATTGCTACAATGTGTAACCATAGCAACTTAAACTGCAACAATGTGTGTAACCATAGCAACTTCTATAACCTCATGATTATAATGTTTTTTTTTTTGGTAGAACGTGAATTATTGAGTATTTTAAAATACTATTATTAAGTTGATTAATAAATTCAATTGCTAATACATACAACAAATATTAAGAAAAGAAGTATGTTACTCCATCTTTGTGGCTTCTCTTTCCTTTTCTTTCTCTTTCTCTTCTCTCTTCTTTGCTTCCACCATTTCTTGGTATTTTTTAATCAGTTCGTCAACTTCCTCACCTGGTATAACACGAATTACAGTCTTAGCATTTGGTCCCTCCCCCTCTCTTGTCAAACTAGCCAGCTCAACTATTAGTGGGATTAGTAGATAGATAGATAAATAGATAGATAGATAGAAAATGAGATGACAATACATAGATACATGCAGGTTAAACTTGGCATACATATGTAGAAAACAATTGGACATACATATAACATAGATAGATAGAAAATGAGTTGAGATAGATAGAAAATTAAATTGGCATACATAATAATGATACATACATGTAGATAGAAAAGGGAGGCACATATACTACATACAGAGATAGAAAAGGGAGGCAAATATACTACATACATGGATAGAAAAGGGAGGCACATATACTACATACAGAGATAGAAAAGGGAGGCAAATATACTACAAACATAGATAGAAAAGGGAGGCAAATATACTACATACATAGATAGAAAAGGGAGGCAAATATACTACATACAGAGATAGAAAAGGGAGGCAAATATACTACATACAGAGATAGAAAAGGGAGGCAAATATACTATATACATAGATAGAAAAGAGAGGCACACATACTACATACAGAGATAGAAAAGGGAGGCAAATATACTACATACATAGATAGAAAATTAGGTAAGGAATTTTCTAAAACAGTACAAACCTTTTTCAGAATTTAATTTCGTACTGTCTAAAGTTTTATGGAGTACTTTAATAGCAAGATCTAGGGCTTCTTTTAAAGTGGGCGTGTCCTTATATTCTTGTTTGAGCATTGATATGGCTGCTTGATGATTGTTACCTATACAAGTTGCTTTCCAGCCGCCATAATTTCCACTAGGATCGCTCTGGTACAGCTGAAAACCATAATGAGGGTCCCATCCCATGTATAAAATGGAGACTCCAAATGGACGAAGACCTAGTATGTATGTATGTATGTATTGCATATATACATATTAGGGCTGGGACGAAGGTGGGAAAACAGCCTTCGAAGCTTCGTCAGCAAAAACGTACGAAGGTTTGAATCATCGTTCCCGGCCCTATTACATATGTGTACATGTACGTATATACATACATGTACCTGTACATATATACATACATGTACATGTGCATATATACATAAATGTACATGTACGTATATACATACATGTACATATATACATACATGTACATGTACATATATATATACATGTACATATATACATACATGTACATGTACATATATACATACATGTACATGTACATATATACATACATGTACATGTACGTATATACATACATGTACATGTACATTTATATATACATGTACATGTACATATATACATATATGTACATGTACGTATATACATACATGTACATGTACATTTATACATACATGTACATGTACATTTATACATACATGTACATGTACATATATACATACATGTACATGTACATATTTACATACATGTACATGTACATTTATACATACATGTACATGTACATATATACATACATGTACATATATATATGCACAACACATATCTGTTGATATTACATGTATTATAAATAAATAATGTACAAATATAATAGTAGTTTATTTACCTCCATATTGAGTGTATTGTTGTTTTAAATCACACAATTGCATCACTAGTTGTTCACATGGAATACACTCCTGATAAATTAGATGGTACCTGATGTGTGTGTGTGTGTGTGTGTGTGTGTGTGTGTGTGTGTGTGTGTGTGTGTGTGCAAGAGGGAGGGAGTCAAAGATACTGAAATGTGCAACTACCTCAACATACTTTTGAGCGGTCTGTCGAAGATATCCAGTAAGGACATTAGCATCCGAAGTTATACCAGCTACACTGCATGCCATGTTACTATACATATAGATAATGAAGGATAGATAGATGGATGGATGGATGAAGGAATGGATGGATGCATAGTGGATAATGGATAGTGGATGAAGGATAAATGACTGAGTAATGATAATGACTTTCTCGCTCACTCGTGTAGACGATAAATTTTCTCAGAAAAAATGACATCATCTAATAATTTGTTAGTATTTTTTCTTTCGGCTGCTAATAATATCCCATCCTCTGCTAATATCCCTAGACATGTTCCTGCATGTCCAATAGCTTCCATTGCATATTCAACTTGATATAGTCGTCCTTCATGCAGTGATTATATTAAATGATAATATGTAGATATGAATGTATTGGAAAATGGAAGTCCTTACCCTCGGGAGAAAATATGGTAGTTTTGGTATCGTATCTCCTAGCCTGCAGAGTAGAATTGAATTTATATTCATACAAAGATGATAACTTTTAATATCATACCATTTTGATGTCTGTGGTTCTGGAAGTACAACGTGCACTTTAAGTTGAGGGTTAAAATAATGGTCTGAGATTAAGGGAGGAGTAGACAAATTAAGTGGGTGTGGTCTAGAATCACTATAGGGTTAAAAATACAAGCGAGCATCTCAGTGGAGAATATCTTTTCTCTAACACATCATCACAAAGAAATCTCAGTTTAACATTCCTCAAGACAAATAGAGTATAATTCTATTGGTAGACATACCAAGGTATTCTTCTATTACCGGATCAAGTCTTGGACTGTGTGAGGAAGTACAGTACAGAGAGATTTGAGAGTGTTGTGTGAAGGAGGAGAGAGGTAGGCGTAATGGCTACTCCTGTCTCGACCTCGCTTCAAAGATTAGCTGGAGAATTGAAGAGTCTCCAACATGAACCAGTTGAGGGATTCATAGTGACTTTACCAAATGATGACGACCTTTATGTCTGGCATGTTGCAATATTTGGACCTCCTGACACTCCATATCAAGGAGGATATTTCAGAGTAAGTGTCAGTTAGAAACTGTATTATAAAAACGATTATTTATATAGCTTATTAATGAGATCATGGTATGTGATGTTGTGTTTTCAAACACGTATTTCTGTTATCAGCTGTGAAAATAGTTCATGTTAATTACGTTATAGAGCTTCATGTATACATACACCTAACTATGAAGTGTACAGTAATAGACAGGGTGAGGTATTTATAAAATGAAGACCTAACTTGTAATATGAGTTTGATCATGTGACTTACGAATCTCCTTCAGTGAGAATACTCAGTAAAGTATAAAGTTCTTTTGGGGATGATCAATATGACATTGAGTAATATATCCCATGGGTATGGCTTATATGTGTCTGTGATATTGAGAAAGTGTTAGAGGAATTAAATTCAATATAGATAGTTATGGTAATGTAGATGAGGTGTATGTGTAGTGTCAGATACACAGGAAAGATAGTATGTTACAATTGAATCCCTAGTAGGACATGTATACAATTAAAAACTATGAATTTATAATGAGCTTAGTTTCAACTCAACATGATTCCACTTTAGATAATGTTTATTAGAATAATAAACCACAGATATACAAAACCTGTTTAGTTAATTTGTTGCCATGGTAACACTTCATATCATTCATATTTATATTTCTTTGAAGGCCAAGATGTCATTTCCTCTTGATTATCCTTACTCTCCTCCTAAAATGAAATTCTTATTTCCATTATTACATCCAAACGTATACTCAGTGAGTTGCTTGTGACTTATATTTCATATTCTAAACAACTTTCTCATTAGTAATGATGTTGTTAATATTTATTCATAGCTCTCTTTTCAATAATCGAATACTAGTAATTATTTTGTGTTAATAATTATTATAAAAATTCTAAATATGAATTGTTAGTTATGTAATAATCACTATAATTCAGTAATTGTCTAGCATAGAATCAAATATATACATAGATATAAATATTGATGCTTATAACCTCTTACACTCGCTGATATTCGTTTTTTTTTCATTTCTGAATTCTCTCATATCTTTGTCGCTCTAAAGGATGGTGAATTGTGTGTATCGATTTTACATCCACCTGGAGAAGATACGATGAGTGGAGAGTTACCACAGGAGAGATGGAACCCGACACAAAGTGTTAGGTGAGAGTGTGTAAACATATGTGGACCAATCTGTGAAAACCACACTTGAGTCATATAATAGCTTAATTTCATGCACTCACTATTTTGGGAAGGCAAGCAACTATACTCTGTTCACATTCACGATGTCTTCAAAGTTATGTATATGTAATATAGTGTATAGTTTAATGTCATAATGTTAATACGTGATTATACTGTAACTCAATAATCAAGCAATGGATTGAAATTTGACATACACAAAAAAGAACAGGAAGGACTATTATATGAAAATGGTGCAGGTGAAAAGATTGTTAGTCATTCCAAACTAAAGTTATGAACATTTTTCTGAGGTCATAGTGAACGTGAATGACCTTTAGAAAGAGCGTTAACTGCTCTCTCTCTGAATGAAAAATTTGTTCGTTTTATATACCAAAATAGCCTGAAATTGAATCATGCTACATGTGTGGTTTTCACAAATGGAAGTGTAATATGTTTGTGATGATAAGCGCCAATTAGTTAAAAATGGTTGTAAAATACTTTAAAGCATAGGTGGTAGTTTATAGCACTATATATTAGCAAGGTACTTCAAGTGCTTAGCACTTGAGAGTGTACAACCATACCAGTGGTCACTTCAGTTATAAAAGAGTACTTTGTCTATGTTGGTTTTGTGATGATTATAGTATCAGGGGTGTGGAAAAAGTGAGCCAATTACCGAACATTTTGGCCTCTTTTAGCCCACTCTTGTACTGCTCCTCATATCTTTGTATATAGTTTAGTTTCAATTTACCAGACATTCACAGATTTATTGGACATTGTCCTGAATGACTGGTTATTTCCACACCCCTGTATAGTATGTTTCATTCAGAAGTTATGTTCATAATTTCAATAGCTAATTAGTTGTTTACCTAATTAACTAAAATTACGTTATTAATTCTTTAATTTTCACACTAGACTGACTAGTTTAATTCTCACATAACCTGTTATAATTATGATTCCCTAAAACAACATTAAAATAAAATGTATTTTGTTGTTATAGCAATATAAAACTAATTGTATTCACATGACTGTAATGTCTAGATCATTTCATTGTGACTATTAGTCATGTGACTTTGATTGTGACTACTCACATGACTATATTATTACATTCCATTGGGACTACTTAATCATGTGACTATTGTTTCACTGTGAGTACTTAGTCATGTGACTTTGATTGCATTCCAGTGGTTTGTCATGTGATTTTGATTTTCCCCTCAGAACTATTCTACTTAGTGTTATTTCCTTACTAAATGAACCCAACACATTTTCAGCTGCTAATGTTGATGCCTCTGTACTTTATCGTAAATGGAGGGACAGTCGAGGGAAAGATAAACAATACATTGATTTAATTAAGTAAGGATCCATTTCTTGCTACATTCAACTATTTATTTATTCATTCATTCATTCGTTCGTTAGTTAATCCATCCATCCATTCATTTGCCCATCCATCCATCCATCCATCTATCCATCCATCCATCGATCTATCCATTTATCCATCCATCCATCCATTCATCTATCCAACCATCCATCCATCATCCATCTATCCATCCATCAATCTATCCATCTATTCATCCATCCATCCATCCATCCATCCATTCAATCACAATTATATATTCAGAAAACAAGTAGAAGCTTCGTTAAAAGAAGCAGAGAAAGATGGAGTACGTGTGCCTCAAACAATAGAAGAATACACAGCAACTATTCAAAAACAATTAATACACTCAACAAGTAGTTGTGATGTTGATGACATGTTAGACTATGATGATTATATAGAAAGTTCAGAAGACGAGGAAGAGGAGGAAGGGGAGGATGACGAGATGGTTGGGAGTGATGAAGAAATGTATTACGAAGCAGATAGCGGGACAGCATGATAGCCACACCCACTTGTTTTAGATCCTATTCATTACATGTTAATTTGGTATTTCTTTCTCTAATTAATGCCCTTATTGTTTGTAGTTGTTTGCTGTTTTTTTTTTTCAAAAAAAAACTAATTCAATTTCTCTATTGTGAATTCATGTTATTATCGGAAGATAGTAATTGATTTTCAATAAATTATATTAATTTAAACTTCTGAATTTTGTATAATTATATTCATTGTAATTAGTAGCAACTGACTATTTTCTAAAACATTATTTACACACATTACATGAATTTTCAATCATTTACAATGCATTAAAATTGGTCTTTAGTTATAAACACAACTCTCCACAGTCCACATAGGATGTATTAATTATTGGTTTTTAGTTAATCATGACATACCACATACATGTATATAATACGATATAATAATTACTGGTCTTTATTTAATCACAAATATCCATACATATTCCTGATTTCCTTTATTTACAAGATTATTTGTACACACTTCAAATTACGACTGGTCTATAATCTCTAGTTTAATCATAAATTTCACAAATAATCCATAAACCATTAGTATACATACATACATAAATAATAGGAAATACCCCCCTGAATGAGGGTGTACCCCTAACTAATCAATAATAATCACAATATCCTATTGGCTAGCGTCTAAGTATTGGTTATGCCTACTAATGAATTCCTAAATACGTGAACTTGTGTATGTTTTAGATCCCTATATCGTCTCATGAAGACTCTGCAGAGAAAGTTTCCACAAATGTCGATACTATCTGTTTGAGTTTCTCATCTGTTTCTGGTGAGAGTTGACCCTCCTTTCGTATGGTTTCCAAGATATCTTTTTGTGACGAACGTAGGTGTTCCAAAAAGGCTTTCTCAAAAGCAGTAATTAAAGAGGGATCCACTTTGTCTAAATGACCTCTCACTCCAGCATAGATAACAGCTACCTGCTCTTCAATGGCCATAGGTACTGAGAGAGAAAGACAGAGAGTAATGTTGGGCGATATTGATATTTACTTCAAATAAGTACAAAACAGAACACACACTGAAATTATAGACTTAGTTGTTGTTGTTTCTCCTCCTAACAGACAGCCTCAATAGTTTCATGAAAGCTAATTTATGTATTATAATTATTCATGTTATACGTATTGATATTCGAGTGATACGATTAATTGCAACATAAACGAGCGCCGTCGGGACGGGACCCTCGCCTACATGGCAAAGTAATACAAAGCACTACAACTTTTTTCAAAATATAATAAAGTTTGTGTATGAAACAAACAATACTTTTGTTACATGGAATAGATATATAAATTTGAAAAACATTTATGGGCATTAATTAAAACTGTTATAACTTTATATCCTAAAAGACAAAATAAGGATATCAATGAAATGTATAATTTGTATATAATTATATCTTGCATCTAATTCTCAAACAATGAAGAAGTTCTCAAGTCTACCTCTAAAGTCTCCGTGTGAAAACGTATTGACTATTGAATCGCCTCTACCACGTGTTTAGTACATGACGCATGCACATACCTGTAGGTGGAGCTAGGTAGCTTTCTATCTTGCATCAATGGTGGTGTAGTAGCAACCATTACCTCGATTGTTTTTGGTTTGAAGTGATTCTTGGCTAGCGACAGCCATGAAACAGGATCATCTGTGTTTTGTGTGTCCATATTTACTCTCGTTATTGCCCTCGTTTCATCTTAAAGTTGTGAAACGGTAACTGTGAGTTATAAAAATTGTCATAACTTTAGAACCAAAAGGTTTTAGAAGAATTCCTACGTTATTTTTTTCCTTGTATAATTTGAAGTCTACCAGTACCCAGAAAAAGTGCTAACAGACACACAGACAAAACGATTACCGTACCCTTCCGCCTACGCTACGCAGCGAGGGTAATAATTGCGATTTAGTGAAATAATTGCTCAAGCCTAACAAAGAGACAGAGCAAGAGCATATTCTATGAATACACACAAATACACATGTACATGTAACAGTCACATACTATATTGGCCTTGTTTAAGTAGCTCTGTTAGACGAACTCCCCTATTAAGAAGGGCTTGAGTAGCTGCATCAAGATCAGAACCAAACTGAGCAAAAGCTGCGACCTCTCTGTATTGAGCTAGTTCTAGTTTCATTGTTCCAGCAACCTTAAAAAAGAGAAATAGAACGAGGAGAGTGAGGAGGAGGAGGAGGAGGAGGAGGGGTTGACGAGAATGATGATGATGATGAGAACGAGATTAAGAGAAGTAGACTATTTTCCTTACTTGTTTCATAGCTTTGATTTGAGCAGCAGATCCCACTCTACTAACAGAGAGACCTACATTAATAGCTGGACGAATACCTTTATAGAATAACTCTGTCTCCAGGAAGATCTGAGAGAAGGAATGTAATAATTAACATGTCCTGTAGAGTGACAGTGCTAACACACACCTGTCCATCTGTGATAGAAATCACATTAGTGGGAATGTAAGCAGAAACATCGCCAGCCTGAGAAATATGATAGTTGAACCAGATTAAAAATAAAATATATAGAGGTACATTAAATAGATAGATAGATAGATAGATAGATAAATAGATGGATACTATAGATCAGGGGTGTGGAAACAGCCAGTCATGCAGGACATCGTCTGATAAATCTAGTGAATATCTGGTAAATTGAAACTGAACTGTATACTAAGTATATGGGGAGCAGGACAAGAGTGATGAAAATAGGTCATAATGTCCAGCAATTTTCAGTATTTCCTGCTTGACATTTTCGCTATTAAATAGATTTCAGTGCAGCTTCCCATTCACAAAAATTATTGTCTGTTAAAGTTAATATTCACTAACCAAGCTACGAAAATTAAAATGCATGACATTTTTTTTACCAAAAAAAAAATTCCAAATTTATAGTAATGGACAGATAGATAGATCTGTTAAATACATTATAAAAGTATAACTATATAGATAACCTGAGTCTCAATGACAGGAAGTGCAGTTAAAGAACCACCTCCATAATCATCATTCATCTTAGCAGCTCTTTCTAATAATCTAGAATGAAGATAGAAGACATCACCAGGATAAGCCTCTCGACCAGGAGGACGACGAAGCAGTAGGGACATCTGACGATATGCTACAGCCTGAAAATAGAAAGGATAGATAGATAAATAGATGGATGGCATGATGAAATAATAGATAGATAGAAGATAGTGTTGTTTTAGTTAACAATAAGTTATAGTATGACTAGTTTCTCAAACTTAGAAAAATAATATTGGGCTTACTAAAAGGGTTTTAGTTATAGATATACTAATTAGTGGTTGGTTGAGTGGATGAATGGATGGGATGATGGATAGATGAGTATTTTGTTTATACCTGTTTTGACAAATCATCATAAATAATAAGCGCATGCTTTCCATTATCTCTGAAATATTCTCCCATAGCACAAGCTGAATATGGTGCCAAATATTGTAGAGGAGCTGCATCAGATGCTGTGGCACTTACAATTATAGTATATTTCATGGCATCTGGAGAGAGAGAGAGAGAGAGAGAGAGAGAGAGGAGAGAGAGAGATGACACCTGATATATACAGTAATGGATGGACTAATAACTTTACCTGCATCAATAAATCTTTTCAGAAGTTGAGCGACAGTACTTCTCTTTTGACCAATAGCACAATATATACAATACAGCTTCTTTGCTATAGATCAGAAACACATCCACACAAACAGAAAAATAAACACATTGAAGACATGCACAGATAGGAATAAACAGACACACAAACACAGACATATACACAGATACAGTATTCATGTCCAACATTGCCATCAAAATCTCATGAATATCATTATGTGGTTCATTTAGGGTAGGGTTAGGTTTCCCTTGTGGTTAGGGTTCAATCCGTATTAAAGTGATCTTAGTCTTTGATGGCAATCTTGGACATCACTCGCCAGACATAAACACGGATAGATAGACAGACAGACAGATAGACAGACAAGCAGACAGACAGATTCACATGCAGACTAACACACACTCACTTTCATCAGTTCCATCATTAAATCTCTTTTGATTAATAATTGTATCTATAGCGATTGCAGTCTTTCCAGTCTGTCGATCACCAATAATTAGTTCTCGTTGACCACGTCCTATGGGTACTAGACTATCAACAGCTTTTATTCCAGTTTGCATGGGATCCCTAACTGAGATACGAGGAATAATACCAGGAGCTTTAACACCTACACGAGCACGATTATCAGAACTTATAGGGCCCTGGAAAACAAGAGATGAGTTAATTATCACTATAATTACAGGAACAAATACCCACAAGTTACTCTAACCCCATGAAAGAGAATGTATAACAGTTTAAGTATGTACACTCTCAATACAAGCACTCTTTGAAAAGAAAATAATTTCTATTGTCAGAACATACATGTAGTAATACAATTACATGTCTTAATATACAGTAAGTGACAAATTCTTGATATACTGTAATAGTACTATACAATTGAATTCCCAAAACTAAGTGTATATTATATATTATGTACCTTTCCATCAATTGGATTCCCTACACTAAGTATATATTATATATTATATACCTTTCCATCAATTGGATTCCCTATACTAAGTATATATTATATATTATATACCTTTCCATCAATTGGATTTCCTATACTAAGTATTATATATTATATACCTTTCCATCAATTGGATTCCCTACACTAAGTATATATTATATATTATATACCTTTCCATCAATTGGATTCCCTACACTAAGTATATATTATATATTATATACCTTTCCATCAATTGGATTCCCTACACTAAGTATATATTATATATTATATACCTTTCCATCAATTGGATTTCCTACACTAAGTATATATTATATACCTTTCCATCAATTGGATTCCCTAGTGCATCTACAACACGTCCTAGAATGGAGTCACCTACAGGCACATCTACTATAGCCCCTGTTCTTTTCACAATATCTCCTTCTTTAATCAGTTTGTCGTTACCAAATACAACCACACCTACATTATCAGGTTCCAAATTTAGAGCCATACCCTAGAGAGAGAGAGAGAGGGAGAGAGAAGGGGTAATTCTGATTTTATGTACAGTCACCTTCCATGTTACAAGCACTTCACAATGCAGCAATAGAAATGCATTAGGGGGTGTGTCTGTTACAAATACTAAATGTTGTCTATAGTACCAGCTGTATATTGTTAAATTGGTATAAATATATACTAATTTCAATTGTTTGAAGGCCATTACCAGCTGTAGTATAGTGAAACAGTGTCGAGTCATAATATACCTTCAATCCACTTGTAAATTCCACCATCTCTTCAGCTTGAATATTTTTTAGTCCATATACACGAGCGATACCATCTCCAATACTTAATACTCTACCAGTTTCTTCTAACTGTGCTTTATCATCAAAGCCTAATAGACGTTGTTCAATTATACTTGAGACTTCTGCACTGGAACCAGCTAACGAGTAAGGAGGATGATTTAAACACTATATACATATCACACACATTATATTATGAGCTTACTGCTTGCATATCTCATTGCTTGCAAGTGGACAGCTCTTTGGCTGACCTATTGAAGAAGTTTTGATAAACTAGGATTGGTTCATTTTGCAGGCTACTGTAAAGACTTACCAGATGCGGAGTTCTGAAGAACATTCTCCCAGTTGATAGAAGAGCTCTAACAGACATCATCTTGCTCAGTTGTGGATCTGATGTATTCCCTTTCTGCAAAATGGCTGCCTGTTTTCTCTGCTGCTCAGTTACTGCGCATGCGCAGAAATGATAATGTACTTGTATATAAATAAATTTTTTTCTCAAAAAATTTTGTATTACAAATTGTTTAGTTTCCATTTTCCATCTTTTCTTAAAACTGGTTGAGGCACAGTAATATCTGTGGGATGAAATTAATAAAGTAATGATAATTAATGATAATTTATGATCATACATACTTACAGTTAGCATCAGATAATGAATTTTGGATCTTTGTAAACGAGGCAACAATAGAATTAACAGTAGCTCCAGGTCCTGTTACCTGCTGTATGTACATATTATGCATATAATATTTGTACATAGTTGAACACTAAAATAAGTCACATGATGACCAACAACTGTCACACGACTGTCAACACAAATCACATGACAATCAACTATATATCAGGTTAATACATGATTATACTGTAACTCAATAATGAAGCAATGGATTGAAATTTGACATACACTAAAAAGGACGGATTATGTGAAATGGTGTTTATAAAAATTCAGATTTTTGGTTATTCTAAACTAAAGTTATGAACATTTTTCTGAGGTCATGGTATGAATACATTTCATCAAACAAAATCAGCTAACTGGTTGAACAGGTTTTGTGTCATTTAGTGGTGTTGTGGTTTTTGGCCAGATGAGTGGTAAATGGGACTGAATTGATGCAATGAATGATGCAAAATTATCCTGCAGTTCTTCAGCTTCTGATACGAATTCGAAAAGATTCAACACAACAAGAAGATTACTAATCTCATCTGTGTAAGAGGGAAATGATGGAAGAAAGGAAATGTAAGAAATAGATAAATAAATAGTGGATAGATGAATATATGGTTGAAAGGAAGACAGGTATATATAACAGAGGTGTGGAAACAGTGAATAGACTGATGGACATTTTGACCAATTTTCACAACTCTTGTGCTGCCACTGTAAGCCTTCGTGTTCCATTTACCAGACATTCACTCTATAGATTTACCAGACAATTCCTTCATGATTGGCTGTTTCCACACCACTGGTAGATGGATCACAACCGGCTGTTTCCGCACTACTGGTAGATGGACCATGACTGGCTGTTTCCACACCACTGGTAGATGGATCACAACCGGCTGTTTCCACACCACTGGTAGATGGACCATGACTGGCTGTTTCCACACCACTGGTAGATGGACCATGACTGGCTGTTTCCACACCACTGGATCATGACTGTAGATGGATAGATTCATTGAAAATCTCACCTTGTGTATTATTAGCATTGACTACAATATCTCTTAAAGCCTCTAACAGTGCGATGTCCTCATGTTCACTACCTTCACGTAAACTGTGTTTCTTACGCTCAGCTTTTCTACGACTTTTGCCTGTTTTACTAAACAAAGCAAAGAGAAGGCACAAATGTCAGTAAATTTGTCTTCTTTGTTACTCACGCTGTTGTTCTTGTACCACGTGATGTAGAACTGACACCTGATTGGCCAGTGATACTACTACTATCTGAAAATAGATCAGCATCTTTTTCGTCCACTGCATATGTACCCTCTAATTAATGAATTAATTGATTTTAATTAGCTAGGTACTCAAGTACATGTACATATTATTATCATCACATACACAAACATATTTATTATTATAATCATCAGTATTATAGCTGGCCACACTTCAACACGAGTGGTGCTGATACAAAAATCAAAGCATAATTATTTGTGACTTAATTGCATTCCTTTGACCACATCAAAGGGAAATGGCATTACATAGAACTGTACAGCACTTTTATTTCGCTATTTAGCTAGAATCCTGAATCATATATAAATATCTGTTACATAATTTATTCTAACTACATGTATACACTATATATAATTATATGTATATACATGCATACTTACATAGTTACATACATACATATATTATAAATATTTTAGTCAGTTGTCCTCTTGTCTGTATGTCATTATCTACATACCAAGTATGGCTTGAGGTTTCTTATTTTTTAATTCTCTGACCACACCCAATCGATTACTATGATGTATAAATGTTGATAATTGACTTTCAATAAAAAGCAGTTGATTTTTATGAGCTATAAATACAAATAATCATTATACATGTGAGATTAATATACACTAGCATACCATCCAGTAAAGCAGTTTTGACGTGTTCATCAATCATCTTTATATGTCCATACAAATGTACCTGTAATACAACACACACACACACACACATATATATAATTATAAAAATATATATAATTATAATTATTTATTGATTTGTTTCCTTGAATACAGCACTATACTAAATCTAAGAGAGGCACTTACGATCCGTAAAGATTCATTCCACTCTCCACCCTCCAGTAGCACAAGAATAGCTCCCACACTATCCTATAATGTACATGTACACACAATGTAATGTATTTTATATATATATATATATATATATATATATATATATATATATATATATATTTATATATATATATGTTGTAATATAATATGTATATGTATGTATTAGATATATGTATACATGTACATGTACATACAATATATATATATATAATTATGTATATTGTAATATGTACATGTATTGACATGTTTAAGGAATGTGATGAATTATTCTTACGTACATTAGCATAGTCCAAAAGTATTCGAGCAGCTACTGAATATTGAGATTGTGTCTTAAGTTTAGCTAAATATGATCAATATAATTATATTATTATTAATTATATTAATTAAGTACTAGCTATTTTAAATGCCATTTCCTTCCTCTGAGTTTCATCTTGTCCAAGTTGCGTTGATGTAATAAACACATGATGCCAAAGCCCCGCCTTCTCAAATGATGTCATTGCTAATTCTAATTCACCACAACTCTGGTAGACTGGAGACAGAGACAGAGACAGAGACACACAGACAGAGACAGACAGAGAGAGAGACAGAGTGACAGATAGAGAGTGAGAAACAGAGAGAGACGGATAGAGAGAGAGAGACAGAGAGAGACAGAGAGACAGATAGAGAGTGAGAGACAGAGAGAGAAAGAGACAGAGAGATACAGAAAGTGTGATGACAATGGACAATACAAATAACATGTAATTTACCAATGGCTGCTTCTTTGTGATTTCCAATGTCTGTCAGATATTCTCCGTATAAGTTACTGATCACATGATGCTCATGTGATCTTCTTTCGTTGTATAGTTTCAATGCTGGTTTGTATAATTTGTATTCTGAAATCAGTGACAAACATTCTTCAAATCTCTCAGCACCTGGGATAAATAGATAATATAGATGAATATATAGATAGGAAGGTACGTAGATAGATACATAGATAGATAGAAAGATAAATAAATAAATAGATAGGCAGATAGATAGATAAATATAACGAACACACCACATTTAGATATATTCTCCAATGCTTTATTGAATCTTTTCAAATATTTATCAATTTTATATCTCTGGTAGTGAATTGGAAGTTTTCTCAAGTCATTTAAAAATGGTAGATACTCCTTTGGATCCTGTATATATGTACGTACAAACATGTCCGTTTGTCAATTTGCCCACACACCCACCTTTTGGCTTTTTTCTGCTACCATGACAACCAATGAGAAGTCATACATACCAAGAGCTACATTATACATGTCATTAACATCAACTAGAAATAAGGCATACTTCAAAGCTTCATCAACTGTCACTCCTTCAGGAGTTTCATCTGATAGGAAATTAAATAAAACAATTATAATAAATATTATACCGATACATTAATTAACTGTACTATATATAGTAACATTAATTAACTGTACTATATATAGTAAAATTGATTACTGTACTATATATAGTAACATTAATTAACTGTACTATATATAGTAAAATTAATTAACTGTACTGTATATAGTAACATTAATTAACTGTACTATATATAGTAACATTAATTACTGTACTATATATAGTAACATTAATTAACTGTACTATATATAGTAACATTAATTAACTGTACTATATATAGTAAAATTAATTAACTGTACTGTATATAGTAACATTAATTAACTGTACTATATATAGTAACATTAATTACTGTACTATATATAGTGACATTAATTAACTGTACTATATATAGTAACATTGATTACTGTACTATATATAGTAACATTAATTAACTGTACTATATATAGTAACATTAATTACTGTACTATATATAGTGACATTAATTAACTGCACTATATATAGTAACATTGATTACTGTACTGTATATAGAGACATTAATTAACTGCACTATATATAGTAACATTGATTTCTTTCAGTACTGTAGCCTTCCACCATCCTGTAATACATGTAATTAAACATCCATATAGTTACCTCTCAACCATTTGATTTTCTCAAGAACAGTTTCAAGTTCAGGAGGTGACTTACGTACATGTGTTGTAATCACTGATAACATATATCTGTATTGAATACCTGTTAAACATTAATATTTTAATATTCAGTAACATACCTTTTCTCTCCTAAGTTACACAACACTTCCCGTACAGCATCACATACTATATTGACCTTTGAACTGCCATTGGACTCAGTTCCATACCAGACTTGACTAGACTTGGTCTCAGACTGCTTTTCAGTGGACTCGGTCCCATACCATGTAGGAGGTGGGTACATAGAATGAGTTATATCTTCATCTCTGAAATAAAGGAATTAAAAATTGATTATGAAGAACGCATCATACTTTAATTCAGTGAGGAAGAGGTTAATAAAATTAACATCAGCCATTTGTTCCACAAAGAGACGAGTGTTCTCCAGAAAGACAGACATATTGTGATCACAGAGGAGGTTTAGATTTAGTCTGTGTTTCCGCATCAGCAAAAAAGCATGTTTGAACTGAAGTCTGAAACAATAAAGAAACTCATTAAATACATTCAAATACCTTTAATGAATATATTGTACAATCTTCGATATATTTCTCATTTGTAATTATGTATGTCAGTCTGTGTGTTTGTCCTGTGTCTGTTTGTCTCTGTATATGTATGTCTGTCTATCTGTCTGTTTGTCTATCCATGTATGTATGTATGTATATATGTATGTATGTATGTATGTATGCATGCATGCAGCATGCATGTATGCATGTTGTATGTATGCATGTATGTATGATGTCTGTCTGTCTGTCTGTCTGTCTATCTATCTATCTATCCAGCATACCCATCAAGACATCTCCTAACTTTAGTCAACACTAAAGCCCTGGGACAGATAGTCTCCAAGTTACCTCTCGGCATTTGTAGAATCACCCTCACATCACTGGGAATTGCTGTCACTATACGAGAACCTCTCTCAATTTTGCGAAGGGATTCCTCATGTTCAATCTCATCTGAAGAAACATCTCTTAAATCTGAATGAGAAATAAGTAAATAGATAGATAGATAGATAGATAGATAGATAGATAGGGTTAGACAGATAGATGGATGGATGAATGGATATATATATATATATATATATATATATATGTAGATGACAGACAGCAAGATAAAGGATTGGATATATAGATAGATGGATGGATAGATAGGTAGATAACTAGATATATGTATATAGTAAATAGATATACTTGATGGATGAATGTGTCGTGTGATAACTCTACATGTATGTGAGTCTGTCGTTAAAATAATGAAGTCATCATGAACAGCGAATGAAGTACATTCTGATGAAACCTGTGTGAGTAAATATCACATTATCTTTCTGTGTACATGTAGTTAACAATGAATGATGAATAAATAGAATAGAGGAATAGATGGATTGGTGGTCAGGTATAGACAGAATCACATAGTTGCATGGATAAATCATACTTTTGTGTTGTTGATAAACAATTGACGTCTCTTTGTACATAATCCAATAACACATTCCTATTGTACATTTAACATACATGTAATTATATTAAAGGACGAAATGCATTTATAAATTTATGTTTATTCATAACCTCATCATTAAATGTAGCTAAAGAGATCTTGTCACATGACTGCCCTCCAAAAGTCACATGATCTCCCAAAGGTGACATATATGGGTTCAGCAGAGCATCTGCAAGAGGAAGAATTTGTCTGTATGTACGTATGTACTGATGTACATGTACATGTTGGTTAGGTTATGACAAAAAAAGAATTCACTGACCATGATATTCATAAACAGATCCATCTTGTAACTCAATAATGGCAGTACCTGTGTTAGGGTTGCCATGGAGACAAAGAATATGTCCATCACAGGGGACTCTGGTCCTAGAAATGTATGTATATAGGCACATGTAAGTATGAAATTACAAAGCACTTTGGCACTGACATTTCCTTTATATTCAGTTCCTCTGTGTTTGATATTGTCATTTCTATAATAAAATCTTTGTACTGGTCACCTGATTTGTTGTCACATGACTGACATGTGACTCCTAAGAGTGTAAATTCTTTCCACCATAACAGCTGTCTTAGATCATAAAGATGAAATGGAGTGTCCTGTAAACTGAAACGTTACATTTAGTGATACGCTGATATGAGATATTACTGATATTCCAATAAACCGCTTTACATACATATGTACCGATAACCTGATATGATATTATATCTACTTCTGGTTTCTGATTCTGCTAATGAAAATAACCATTTTCTCAATAATGATTATCGTAAAGCTATTAATGATGTTATAATCACAAGTAATGACATTATTAGTAATTTAGTACACTTACTACAATATCAGTTACATCTTTGACAAGTAATTAACTGATAACTGATAGTACTAATAATGACTGATAATGGCCTATACTGATTACCAATTCAATTATCAGTGTATCAATAATAATTATTATTTCTGAATTCAAATC
>OX345645.1:533355-558355 GCA_947044365.1 Petrosia ficiformis | reverse complement strand
AAGGAGCATTCTTTACAGTTCCCAAGTATAGAATCAGAAGTGCTCAAACCCCTTGAGGATTATTTGGCTTTGCCTCAGAAACGGAAGAAGAAACAGTGACAAAATAAAACCTTTTGACAATGAACAAACTAAATGACCAAGTGACGTTTGTTTGTGTTGATATTGGTGAAAAAGAAGTTGAATTTGTAGACAACACTGTACTGGGAGATACTGTGTGGAAAGCATTATTAGGATTTCAATTTTGGAAAGGAAGAGAAGTGGGTATTCTGCATGGGGGAAAAGTATTACAAGATGTTTCCGTATTACTCTGGTGAAAAACCAATTTATATCTGTGAGGTCTACAAAACATTGTCCAAAAATCTTACTAAAAGGTTATAGTTAAAACAAAACAAAATTTTTTTTTGTTTATCTCCTATCACTCTCAGCTGTAAAAAATAATAACTTGTTACTATGGCTTCCTGAAGAACTGAGCCATCATCTGCTGTTGCTTCTAACACTTGCAGAATTACTTATACCACAAGGAACGTGTATGTATTGCAAGAAACAGTATTTTATGGAATATTGTAAAGTTGCTGTCAATGGCAAGTACTGGTCTGTTTAGTAGTAGTAACAAGATGATTGAAGAGAACTTGAATAAAAGATTTTTATTGCTGAATGTACTCTGTTTAGTAGGAGGTATTAATACACTAAATGTATTTATGAGTTTTATCATCACTTAAATGACTTACAAGATGATTGAAGAGAACTTGAATAAAAGATTTTTATTGCTGAATGTACTCTGTTTAGTAGGAGGTATTAATACACTAAATGTATTTATGAGTTTTATCATCACTTAAATGACTTACCGTATAGTTGGTTTTAGCAACTATACGGTATTCAAAACCTGTCTAGAAATGGCTTGATTTCAACTAAGTCTGCTGGGGTACATATTGGTACAAATATGTTCATCTCTAGTTTAATCTAGGAATATCCAGAACCTTGTATTAATGGGTGTAGTTTTACAAGATCCCACTTTGTATTAATGAGTGTAGTTTTACAAGATCCACTTCCTCATGATATTAATGAGTCTGGTTTTCCACTCTTCCTAGTTACAAACATCATTAATGGATATTTTAAAATCATTATTTTTTTAATATCATGTGATGATCATGTGTGGAACATGCGAGTACAAAGCATAATTTGTTTTGAATATATATACACATCATGTGATGTTCATGTGACTATACGTAATTTTCTTTATCTTGACCAAAGCCAATCAGATAATCTTCCAAAGTATGTATTTGTCCCTTCCTCTTTTCTGTTTGTATCTCTTTCTTCTCTTGAGTATTCTGGTTTGAGGAATGTCTCTTCTGATTCTAAATCTGTTCCATCAGGTTGAATCTTAGTGATGGTTACCTGTATGTATGTATATGTATGAATAATTAATTAATTAATTAATTTTTTGGTACCCATACGTTAGTACCGTTTCATTCCCATCGGAATCTTTAATTGTTTTTCTTTGTTCAACACTCTATAAAAAACAGAAGGTTTAATAATGATAACTGATGAATATTCTAAACTCACTCCATCTGGTCTTCTAATAGTTGATATGGAGACACTGGAATGAGACGAGTACACTCCAGTATGAGGCTTCTGCACTCTGGTATGGGGCTTCTGTGGCTTATCTAAATATCTATCTAAAAATGATGGATCTTGAGTGACCTGTTCATCTAAGTCTGAAAATATGTGAATTAACGATACACATATATTGATTGTTAATTAAATGTCTCACTTTCGTCTGTGTGTGATTTGGGATGTTTCCATGAGCGCTTTCTCTATTGTTGAAATTTTTAATGATAGCATTTCTTGATAAACAATTTGTTTATAAACAGTACATTTATAATAATTAATTATTTGTAAACAATTTAAAACACTGTTAACAAATAGTACATTATTTGTAAACAATAGGTTGTAAACAATTACATAATGGTAAATAGTATGCTGTTTGTATATAATATACCATTTGTAAACAATATACCATTAGTAAACAATATATCGTTTGTAAACAATATAACATTTGTAAACAATATACTATTTGTAAACAATATATCGTTTGTAAACAATATACCATTTGTAAACAATATACCATTTGTAAACAATATACCATTTGTAAACAATATACCATTTGTAAACAATATACCATTTGTAAACAATATATCGTTTGTAAACAATATAACATTTGTAAACAATATACTATTTGTAAACAATATATCGTTTGTAAACAATATACCATTTGTAAACAATATACCATTTGTAAACAATATATATATCGTTTGTAAACAATATATCGTTTGTAAACATACTGTTTGTAAACAATGTATTATTTGTAAACAAATTTGCTATCATAATTATATTATAATATTTACAAAATACAAATATTCTGGTTTTACCGGTTTGTCAGGCACGTCATGGTAATCTGGACGAGACAAAATAGAACTTCTCAAAGACTCTGGATCATCATCCTGAGGTGTGTTCTGGTCATCTGATAAGAGAATAGGAATGAGTCTATGTTTGAGCTCAAATTACCAACCTTGTAATTCTTCAGGTACCGGATCATGTGTAAAGTCTCCAAAACTCTCTTCAAATTGTCTGAATGTTCTACATATCTCTCTATAAAAAGAAATTATTTAAATCAAGATCCAATTTTGTCATGTAATCAATTTTCTACCCTGTACATTAACTCACTTATCAAAAGGATCAGCCTTTGGGTTTGTCTCAATTTCTGAGCAGTCTCTACCAAACATAAACCCACTAAATGGAGAGAAATTCATTCTTCATATCATGTCAACTTGACAATCATCTGTTGAATCTGTTCAAAATTTTTTAATCTAAACAAAAATTTAATTGGTTAATTAATTAATTATGCCAGGAAAGAAAGTGAAGAAAAGTCCATCAGTTTCTCGCCGTTCCTGGGTTGCAATGGAGTGGAATGACATTCTTCTTCCTTCATGGAAGGTAGAGCGTTGTTCTATTAGCCCACATGAGTTAGATGGTGTGGGATATATAACAAAGAACTCTCAACTACATGCTATTGTAACACACGTGCAACTCGATACAGGTAATGAATAAATAATTACTTTATTAACTAGTAACTTGCTTCTCTTTAGAAAGCTCCTTGCCTCATAGAAGTGATTCAGTGTATCTTCATCCTGATACCATGAGGCAGTGTGATTTTAAAATTGCAGAACCTATATTTATATATAGTTTAGACAAGCAGGTATGGTAAGTACATATGTACCGTACTGTACGTGTACATACAAGCATATATTGAATCTTTGGTACAAGTCATTAACCTTATAGTAACCAAATTCTAGTCTGCAATTTTCACTGCTTTGCAAAATGACCAAGTTGTAGGGTAGTCTGGTGGGCCAGCCTCTTCACACATAGAAGATGTAGGTTATACATATTCTGGTTGGATTTAATTATAATTAAATTCATTGTGTGTGTTAATAATATACTGCGATTTCCTGAAATACTAGGAATTGAACTGAACAACCCATATGCATACTATACCAGACCCTTCCTCCTCTTTGCGAAGGGGGTAACCCAGCATACTAGAGTTAGGGAGAGTGTTTGAGAACATTAAAATGATGTATTGCACAATTTAATCAACACTTGAAAGTTAAAACATACTTCATGACTCCAACCAATATAGCCACCATATTTGTTCACACTCATGCATTCCTTTGTTGGATAATTATGACCTAGATCAATTCATTGTATAATTATGATAATACACACATAGATCAATTCCTTGTATAATTATGATAATACACACATAGATCAATTCCTTGTATAATTATGATAATACACACATAGATCAATTCATTGGATAATTATGATAATACACACATAGATCAATTCATTGTATAATTATGATAATACACACAACCTAACTTAACTCCTCACTTCAACTGTTATCCTAACTATACATATTAATAGTTGGTTGGTTGCATTGTATGACCACACTGGAGTAACCACCTCTCATATGCACCTCTTAGATGAATCAACCTCTCAGATACACAATTGGTCTAAATCCATATTAGAATTTGACCACCACTCTAAATATACAGATCACTGATAATATACAACTCTAAATGGACAGATCACTGATAATATAATACATATCTTAATGTACTATTATTCTACACAGAGACTGGCAATAGCAAAGCCCTGGCCATTGAAAAGTATTGATTTGGATCGTGAGTTCTATACCATTTCAATATAATTATTACGTAATAAATGTACAGAAATTGGTTGCAGTAAGTCGGTTATGCAGTCTTGTGGATCTTGTAAAGACTCGCTTGTACAAGTGAGTTCTGTTACGAAAGAGTTTCCAATATCTCATATGACAGCCATAACACTAAATCCTATGTAAGTCAGTAATATGTACTGTAGAATATCATCAAGTCATCAATGTGAATAGACTCAGACTCTATTGTGTGGTTAACCACACAGTAGAGTCCATTCACATTCATGATGACCTCAAAATTAGGATGTGATGACTTTATGTGTAATATAGTGTACAGTTTAATGTCATAATGTTAATAATACATGATTATACTGTAACTCAATAATGAAGCAATGGATTGAAATGCATAAACAAAAAAGAACGGGAAGGACTATTGGTGCAGGTGAAAAGATTGTTAGTCATTCCAATTAAACTAAAGTTATGAACATAATATCTGAATGTTTTAGTATCAAACAACTCCCCTGGAATGAATTAAGCATTTACGTGTGTATCTCTACACATGAGATCTAGAGAGATCAAGTCACAACTTGAATGCAATAAAGTGACTATTATTAGTAGAACTGATACTACTAAATAAAGAATTATTATAATATGAATATTCATGAATTGAATTTAACACGGTTTTGTTTCTTTGCAGTTCACAAGTTATGTTCCCATTGAATGATGCTTTCAAGAGCTACCTTTTATATAAGAATAGTTAGTAAAATAAGTACAAAGGTTTTCAAATAGGTCATTTTGTATTATCCACAGATGGTGTGGTTGTTATTGAAGGCAATGCATTGAGTGTTTGGTATCATGGTAGTGAAATGTTATTCATTGTTGACTCCTTCTCTCTCGTTGAAAGTCCTCACAATGTCATCAGTGAGAACTCCTCTATTATAAATAGCAGTTTGGCAAATGGGTTTAGTCACATGACTATTAATGGTAGCCATAGTTACAGTCACATGACATCTGGTGAAAGCCACATGACTACACCAGTGATGAACAAAATAAATGATACTTCCCTCTCATCAGTTGATACTAGTATAGTACATCCAATACTACACAACGACCTGTCTCTTCATGATCACATGACTCCAGAATCTAAATTACAAAAAGAGAGTCTTACGAGCACACCATTATCAAAATCAAGAGATATCCATGATTTGGGTCTTGAACATTCAACAGCTGGTAAATTGACTATGTCTACGAAGATCAGTTTTGTAAAGCATGAAAAACCTTCAACTCCAGTACGTGTTTCATTATCATCTGTTGGGGGTCTTAAGAAACAGCTTCAGCTACTAAAAGAATTAGTACTTCAACCTCTATCAGACCCTGCAATTCTGGTAGGGTCTGGTGTTCATTTTCCACATGGGGTTTTACTCTATGGTCCCCCTGGGACTGGAAAAAGTCTATTAACAGATGCTTTAGTATCAGAGGCTACAAATTGTACAATTTTTAATATTTCAGATATGCTAATGGAAGGAGAGATCGAAGTAAAAATACAACAAGTGTTATCCGAAGCTGAAGAGAAAGCTCCTAGCTTAATTGTGATAAATGAAGTTGACCTTTTGTGCCCACACAGAGAATTAAACCCCTCTGAAAATGAACGTAGATCTACAGGAGCACTAATTAAGTGTCTTGATTCAATTAATCATAAACCTCTCCAATTACATGTTGTTGCCATAGCAACTACAAATAGACTAGATTCGGTCAATGCTAGTTTAAGACGACCATGTCGATTTGATATAGAGATTGAAATCACAGTTCCTAGTATGAACGAGCGAAAAGAAATCTTAGATATTTTATTGAAAGATGTACCAAATAGTTTAAATAGTGATGAAGTAGAGAAGATAGCGCAAATGACTCATGGATATGTTGGAGCTGATTTAAAGGTAAGTGGACACATACACAGACACACAAAACATTTGTAATTTTGTTGATATGTATTGTATCAATTATTTTCATTCAATATCATGATATAGTATTGGCTTTTAGGTTATATTGAAGCACTGGTGTGGGCAGTTTAGTAGTAAACCTGTTATATCGATGCACTGGAGTGGGCAGTTTAGTAGTAAACCTGTTATATCGATGCACTGGAGTGGGCAGTTTAGTAGTAAACCTGTTATATCGATGCACTGGAGTGGGCAGTTTAGTAGTAAACCTGTTATATTGCCTAATTTTATACCTAAATAACAAGCTAGTGTGCATAATTTTGATTGATTTCTTTTACCATTTCTTGACAACTACAACCAAACGGGACATTTATTCACACTTTATAAACATCTCAATTATTATTTTAAACACCATAATATTGTATTATATCATGATATTTTGACAGTAATATGCATATATTTTTAGTTGTATCACACATCTTTCTATGTGACATATGGTTGATATATTTCAGGCAGTTTGTCGCGAGGCTCAATATCTTGCTCTAAGGAAGGTACACACTGAGGATAAAGAAGGAGTGAGAGAGACTCCAGACAAAATGTCATTGGTATGTATCCAGTATGACGATATTCATAAGGCATTGAGTGTTGTACGACCAAGTGCCATGAGAGAAGTAACCATTGAAGTACCAAAGGTAAATATTGTTTCTCATACTGTATGGTTGTTACTTCATATAAGGATTGATAATAAAAACTAAATTCTATGAATGAGGCTGAAAGAGGAAAGGGAAAAAATGCTTGTAGTCACTGGGAATCGAACCCAGCACCACTGACTTTGGCCACCAGTGCTCTCACCACTGCACTGAGCTACAACAACAAGACAAGCATATGCTAGTATTTTAGATATATTACCCTAACAACTAAACTAGTAAAATATGTATACAAAGTTACAAACCACAGAATATAACAATTGAAACAACATAACCCTAACAATGCGTATACACCTAACATACTTCTTATGGTATACCATATGAGACTATATAATATAACATTAGTTCATGCCTTTCTATAAGAAGCTAAATTCATGAAGAGGGACTCTCTTCATGACTTCAAAGGTATTGAAAAGGAAACTAAAAGTACTTTCAATACATAATATATTTGCATTTTATATGGTAACATATATAATTTTTTATACATTAAAAAAATCCCACTAGCCCCTCCATGTGGTTTTTTACACCTCCTTTGACTCTAGTGGCTTCACCTTATCTTCTTCTAGGTATTATGGAGTGATATTGGTGGAGAAGAAGAGATTAAACAAAAGCTCAGAGAAGCTGTTGAATGGCCATTGACACATCCCGAGGTAGGAGATCTCGCTCACTACAAATTCTATTTATTTTTATCAACTTGTCTTTGACCTCTCCATTGATCCAGGCTTTTGCTCGTCTGGGTATCCAACCTCCACGAGGTGTTCTACTCTATGGCCCTCCAGGATGTAGTAAAACGATGATTGCTCAAGCACTGGCAACTGAAAGTGGTCTCAACTTCATTTCTGTGAAAGTATGTTACTATACTATATTAAGTTTAGTATTTATGAATCTACATAGGGTCCAGAATTATTCAGTAAATGGGTCGGAGATTCAGAAAGAGCTGTTAGACAGGTACGTACGTACATACTACATAGAATTATTGTTAAGCATTTCCAAATTATCCATAGGTGTTTAGTCGAGCAAGAGCAGCCGCCCCTGCAATTATATTTTTTGACGAGATTGATGCATTAGCTACACATCGGCAGGGGTATGTGGAATTTATAATTAATCACTGGACTATATGTCTGTTCTTCATAGTAACATCTTTACTTCAGTATAGGCTGGTTTTAGACATTTTTCGTATTGCATACAATTATGCTAACACACAAAAATATATGTACATATGCATATACACACACATATACAAAGTACTACAAACACACACACACATATGTAGTGAGGGATCAAAGGTAGGTGATCGTGTGTTAGCTCAACTATTGACAGAGATGGATGGAGTAGAGAAATTACAGGATGTACTAATTGTTGCTGCTACTAACAGACCTGATATTATAGACAAGGTTCACTAAATGGTGTACATATACATATTATTGATGTGCAATACATATCGATATATCGAAATATCAATATTTTTGTTCAATATCGTAATACAATATTAGCTTTTGGGTGTATCGATACACTGGAATGGACAGTTTAGTAAACATGGTTTTTCTAATTTGTCTAATTTGATACCTAAAAGTAGTTATAAAAAGCTAGTGAGTGTAACTTTCATTGATTTCTTTTACCATTTCTTGACAAATACAATATTAATTCAAATATCGTGATACTGTATCGTATTGTGATATTTTTAGCAGTGATATGCAATACTATTATTTAGTTGTATCGCAGATCCCTAATACATATTGTTTACATATACATATTGTTTACATGTATATATTATTTACATGTATAATGTTGTTTAAATGTCTTGTATTGGTATAAGCTGTTTACATGTTTATGTACTATCTCACCATTATAAATTGTATATTAAAACAATGTTTCACAGGCCCTTCTCAGACCTGGGAGGATTGATAGGTTAATCTACGTGCCGTTGCCAAGTGCAGAGACAAGAATTGATATATTTCAAGTAATTTAATTTGTCTCTTTTGTTTTGATTTCCCAAATGAACTAAAACATCAATTATTTTATACAGTTTTATAAACTGACTCATTGTGTTTTCAAAAATATTTTTTGTTGTTTGTAGATTCAGTTTCGCAAGACTCCAATTGCAGAAGATGTAAACACTAAAGAACTTGTTGAGTTATCTGAGAACTTTTCAGGAGCTGAGGTATGCAGCTGACATCCATTTCAATTGTTAATTAATGCTTTGTTTATTAACTACAGCTTATTGCCCTTGTTCAAGAAGCAGCTCTGCTAGCTATGCACGAAGATATCTCCTCTGTGTGTGTGGCAAAAAGACATTTTATGCAGGCACTGAAATTTGTTAAACCACAAACAGATTTAAAATCAATTTTGTTTTATGAGAAATACAATACATAAAATCATGTTGTGATCATTTCAGGCACGTGGTGATATGCCCGCCTTTTTCCCACAGGCCACAACAAAGCTTGCGGCATTCTTAACTGCTAGTAACTGGAATTATTATAAGCAGTGGAGTGAAGTGGACGCTTGACCTGTTTCACTTTGCAGCACAGAAAAGGAGCCTGCATAGAAACTACCTCTACAAGATGGACAAGATATGGGATCATTTATCTGCTTGCAACGAACAAGAATTTTTGCTGACTACTCGACTGTTGCTTGCTCTTCTGCACAACATTATACAAGATCCACAAAACGATAAACACAGGAGATTGAGAGCTAGCAGCAAGGTTGGTAAAACCATGCAACAGCTAATTATTGATACGTACAAGAAACCATGTAAACCAGCTGCCATATGGCTTTGCAAGTATATATTTCATTATAATTATCATCTAACTATATATGTATATGTAGTATAATTTATATATATATATATATATATATATATATATATATATATATAATAAATTATTAATTGTGTATATATAATTATATATATATATATATATATATATATATATATATATATATAATTTATATATATATATATATATATATATGATGTTATCAGGGATGTAGAAAGAAAGAAAGAAAGACAGATGTATTTTATTTTAATACTCTTAATCTGTAGTTTTTACTTCGACCTGGAGTTGTAGAACTGGTAACATACCTCGGATTTAGTCGAACGGTATGATATGTATGTATGTATTGTGATAATCTATTCCTCGAGCTTTAATTTCATAATGTTTACAAAGTGAAGTAGTTTTGACCCCTATGAATGTTATGAATATATTGTAATAATAACACCCACTTTGCCTTTGGTGGTGTCATGTACAGAACACTTTGTTACCACAGCAATGGGTATATAAAGATAAAAAGTAGAAAATATGTAACAAATTTGTGTTGGGAAGTACCTAGCTACCGATATGGGAAAATATTTAGTGGGTATACAACCGGGAAAATTTTATGTTAACCACCAGTCACAAGCTCGCTAAGTTAATAATGTTAACAAGCTGTGCTTGTAGCTTAGTAAGTGTTAACTGTCCCCTCTAGTCATTAACAATGCTAGTTTAGTGTGTTCCTCTGATACTCTTTGATGTGAAAACATTTCATAGTTAACAAACAAATGTTGTAAATTCTTTCTTTTTATTGATCTTTAAAAAAAATGTCAAAAATCTATCTATTCATTCATCCATCCATTCATCTATCCATCCATCCATTCATCCATCCATCCATCCATCCATCCATCTATCCATCCATCCATCCATCCATCTATTCATTCATCCATTTATCCATCATCCATCCATCCATCCATCCATCTATCTATTCATCCATCTATCTATTCAGGATAACTATTACATTCTTCCTGATGGTGAAGAAAAATTAAAAACCTTAAGATCAATCATGAAAGAACTGGTTTCAAAAAGAAGACAGACAGGAAATCCTTTAGGATGGGATGTCCCTGCTTCAGCTCTCCATTTTGCTAAAGTACTAGGAATGAGCAGATATGGTGATGTATTCAGAGGACAACTTGATGGACAGGAAGTTGCTATTAAGACATTGAAACCAGATGGAGCAGTTATTGCTGAAGATTGTTTTCAAAGAGAATTGAATATTCTGAGGTATGCTTCAATCAATAAATAAATCGTTCAAACACATTTTAACTTTTGCAAAAACAAGTGTATATAGAGAAAAAAACATCCCTATATTTGCTTTGTGATGACTATGTATTAAGCATTGCTGATGGCACTAGTGTCTCTACCTTTCTGTGTACTCCTGGGGCCTGAAGACGTAAGTGTAAGCCTAATTGCAGTCTAAATACACAGATGTCTGATGAACTGACTGAGGTACTCCTTCAAGGTTCTAAATGATGACTTCCTCGTGTCTGAAACTCAATAACTTATCATACTTACTTGTTAAAGATTCTTGCATAATATCTATACTGTTTCTCTGCTATATACAACAGTTATTAGCAGTTTTACATCCTTTCTGAATCTTCCTGGCTGGTCTGTAGCTCAAACGCGCGTTCTTTTACGCGCCACGCCCATTAATTGACCGAGCCCCCGGGAATGACGCAACTTCCTTAACTACGTATACAACGCATAGTCGCGCAAGTGACACAAGAATATATATATATATATATATATATATATATATATATATACATTAAACCCCGTGGAAAGCAATTATAGGGATGGCCCTACGGGCCATAAAAATATAATAATTGGCTCACCTCTCTTATACACAATCCCTATTCCCATTCCTGTTTCTCCCTCCAATTCCATTTTCATTCCCTTATACATCAATCCCCATTCCCATTCTTGCATCTCCTTCCATTCTATTTCAATCTCCATTCTGTATCCTCCTATTCCCATCATCTCACTTTAGTCATATTCCCATAATTTACATATAAATCCACCCTCCAATCTTCTTTCTCACATTTATTGTTTTATTACACTGTTTTCTTTTCACCAGTAAATTAAGTCACCCACATGTCATTCACCTGGTGGGAGCAACTCTATTGGCAGAGCCAGCATCAATCATTTTGGTGAGAATGTCATCCTTTTATCTTAAAACATGATCTGGCACCATTCCATATTCACTTCATCAGTTCATGACAAACTGTCTGTTCATGTCCTTTGCTTATATATACATAATAGAGTGAGTTCTCCCTCCTCTTTGTCTTATCAAGACCTGAGGCTCCTCCTGGTTTGAACTTCCACCCTCTAAACCTTTTTGAGGGTATTTTCACACATGTTTGTACACTTCTTGTTACATGTACATGTACACAACAAAATACATGTATTGTAGCTATGTACATGTACATATACATGTATTGCTATGTACATGTACATGTACATATACATGTATTGCTATGTACATGTGCATATACATGTATTGCTATGTATATGTATAGTTGTGTACATGTACATATGCATGTATTCATCATGTGTACATATACATGTATGTGTACTTAATGTAATACTGTATACATGTATATATATATAATTATATATATATATAAATGTATTGATATGTATATGCACATATGTACATGTACATGTACATAGTACTACATGCTGTATATCTGTACATGTACATGACTACATGTACATAGTACTACATGCATGTATATCACCTGCACATGTACATGTACATAGTACTACATGCTGTATATCTGTACATGTACATGACTACATGTACATAGTACTACATGCATGTATATCACCTGCACATGTACATGTACATAGTACTACATGCTGTATATCTGTACATGTACATGACTACATGTACATAGTACGACATGCATGTATATCACCTGCACATGTACATGTACATAGTACTACATGCTGTATATCTGTACATGTACATGACTACATGTACATAGTACGACATGCATGTATATCACCTGCACATGTACATGTACATAGTACTACATGCTGTATATCTGTACATGTACATGACTACATGTACATAGTACTACATGCATGTATATCACCTGTACATGTACATGTACATAGTACTACATGCTGTATATCTGTACATGTACATGACTACATGTACATAGTACTACATGCATGTATATCACCTGTACATGTACATAGTACTACATGCTGTATATCTGTATATGTACCTGACTACATGTACATAGTACTACATGCATGTATATCACCTGTACATGTACATAGTACTACATGCATGTATATCACCTGCACATGTAGTGATAGTAGTTATAAGAACATAGTTACTATAAACCAAAAAATTCTGTAATAGATAAGAATACTCATCTACTTGTAACTGAAATAATGAAATAACTATAAAATAATTCTAGCTACCCTCATTTACCATATTCCATATCTCAAAATCCCATACTTCATACTCCATACTGGCATACTCCATACCTCAAAATCCCACACTCCATACCTCAAAATCCCATACTCCATACCTCAAAATCCCATATTCCATACCTCAAAATCCCATACTCCATAGCTCATACATGTACATCCCATACTCCATACTCCATACCTCAAAATCCCACACTCCATACCTCAAAATCCCACCTCAAAATCCAATATTCCATACCTCAAAATCCCATACTCCATACCTCATACATGTACATGTACATCCCATACTCCATACCTCAAAATCCCACACTCCATACCTCAAAATCCCATATTCCAAAATCCTATAATCCATACCTCACCATCCCATATTCCATATCTCATACATCCCTATTCTATATCTCTTTTTCATTTCAGGAGCTTCTCCCTCACTCCATGCTTGATCTCCTTCATCGTGGTGAGCTTTGTGATGTTGAGATATTTCGTTACGCTCGTCAGGTTGCCATGGGGATGGAGTATTTACACACACAGAAAATTCTGCATTGTGATCTAGCAGCTAGAAATATATCCTAATTAACTATTGAATTCTCAATTAATCACCATAGTAACAAATAGCCATAGTAACAAACATAGATAAATTCCTTAACTCCATGCACCTTTTGATTTCAGCTGAAGGAGAAGTAAAAATTTCCGATTTCAGTCTAAGTCGACAAGAAGCTGATTCTACTACTATGTCATGTGAAAGTCACAATACATCACTTAATATTCGTTGGACGGCACCTGAAGTTCTTAAACAAGGACTCTTATCAAGACAAAGTGATGTATGGTAAGTGGAGATATATAAATATTTAAAATATATTATATATTATAATTTTGTTAATACATAAGTATAACTAGAGAATATAAGCACAAAGAAACTATACTTATGTATGTGGAAATGGTTAGTTTAATTTTGTTGCAACCATCCCAATCTTGTTTCTTTTGATATCCCTACATAATCTTCCATTTGTTATGTACTTTACTGGAGTACAGATATGTGTCTATTTATAGTAATATGGTAGATCTCTACTAATTTTAGCAGAACTTAAAGGGCAGTTTAAAATAACTATTATGATATCAGCTATGTGATTATATTTCTGTCTACCATTGTTTTGATGGTAGGTAGGATGTTATGATACTAGATTACTATTGAGTATTGACTATTTTATTTATATAGGAGTTATGGAGTTCTGTTGTATGAGTTTGTTACAGCTGGCTCTGTACCTTATGCTAACTTAAGTAACAGTGAAGTTAAAGCCAAGGTTAGCTATCTATTCATCCATCCATCCAGCCATCCATCCATCCCTTCATCTATCCATTCATCCACCCATCCATTCATCCATCTATCTATCCATTAGTCCATCCGTATATATATATATATATCCATCTATCCATCCATCCAACTGTTCATTGATTGGTCCATTGATTGGTTCATTGATCCATCCAATTAGGTTATAGATGGATATCGTCTCTCTCAACCTCATTGTTGTCTAGATGAGTTCTACTCACTGATGATGAAATGTTGGGCTACCACACCCACTGATAGACCACAGTTCAGAGCAGTACTAGCACTACTACTAGACCCAATGGAAACTATGTTAGCAAGGTAGGACAAAAAATACACACACTTGCTTTAAATTTATATATTATTCATGTATATAGTACAAGTGACGAGAGACCTTTGAGAAGTCGTACTATTTTTGATGAAACTCCTAACGAAAGAAAAATTTCAAAGAAATGCAAAGTCAAAGAACCGTCATATATTAGTGTAGTTGGAAAGGTATTTACTTCAAGAATACATACATACTTACATACTTACATACATACATACATACATACAATACATACATACATACATACAATACATACATACATACAATACATACATACATACATACATACAATACATACATACATACAATACATACATACATACAATACATACATACATACAATACATACATACATACATACATACATACATACATACATACATACATACATACATACATACATACATACATACATACATACATACATACATACATACATACATACAATACATACATACATACATACATACAATACATACATACATATATACAAACATATATACATGTACATACATACTTACATACATATATACATACTTATAATACATATATACATACATACATACATACATACATACATATATACATACATACATACATACAATACATACATACATACAATACATACATACATACAATACATACATACATACAATACATACATACATACAATACATACATACATACATACATACATACATACATACATACATACATACATACATACATACATACATACATACAATACATACATACATACATACAATACATACATACATATATACAAACATATATACATGTACATACATACTTACATACATATATACATACTTATAATACATATATACATACATACATACATACATACATACATATATACATACATACATACATACAATACATACATACATACAATACATACATACATACAATACATACATACATACAATACATACATACATACATACATACATACATACATACATACATACATACATACATACATACATACATACATACATACATACATACATACAATACATACATACATACATACAATACATACATACATATATACAAACATATATACATGTACATACATACTTACATACATATATACATACTTATAATACATATATACATACATACATACATACATACATACATACATATATACATACATACATACATACAATACATACATACATACATACATACATACATACATACATACATACATACATACATACATACAATACAATACATACATACATACATACATACATACATACATACATACATACATACATACATACATACAATACAATACATACATATATACAAACATATATACATGTACATACATACTTACATACATATATACATACTTATAATACATATATACATACATACATACATACATACATACATACATACATACATGCATACGTGCATACTAGGGCTGGGAAAAAGGTTCGAATATTCGAACCTTCGTTCGTTTACTGCGCATTCGAAGCTAAATTTCTCCCCTCGAAGCTTTGCTGCCACGCCCACTTCAATGTTTGCACATGCACACTTTTGCAATCTAAACGTGTGGTTAAAATTGTGGGTGTGTCCAAGAAAAGTTGAGGCTCAGTTGTTGGCTGTTTCTGCCTAAATTTTCATTCAAGCGATGCTAAATCCAAGTAGAAATAGTGACAGGAACAAGACTAGTACTTATTATAAAGCAATAATCCAGTTTTGGAGGCATTATATTGCCAAACAAGGTAAGAGCAACATTGATAATAACACGTGCGAACCTTCGAAGGTTCATTCATTTTTGCTGACGAAGCTTCGAAGGTTGTTTTTCTACCTTCGTCCCAGCCCTAGTGCATACATACATACATACATACATACATGCATGCGTGCACACATACATACATACATACATGCATACGTGCACACATACATACATACATACATACATACATATATACATACATACATACATATATACATACATATATACATACATACATACATACATACATACATGCATGCATACGTGTACACATGCATACATATGTTCATATGTACATATAGATATACATATATACATTTTACAGGGAGGTGGACTTCTTCGTGTATATACAGCTCTTGTTTGTCCCTTTTGTCCTCGTGTTGTAATGGTATGCAGTAAAAAGACAACCATGTCAGAAGTTGTACAAATTGCTTTGTCAAAATGTGGAAAAACTGATCTGGACTACAGGAGGTATGTAATAATTCCTTCCATCTATCTATCTATCCATCCATCCATTCATTTCGCTGTCCATCCTTTATCTATCCATTCATCCTTATTAAGTTGTCAATTCGATCTATCTATTCACTCATTCATTCATCCATTCATTCATCTATCTATTCATCCATTCATCCATCCATGCATTCATCCATTCATTCATCTATCTATCCATTCATCCATCTATTCATCTATTTATCCATTCATCCATCCATTCATCTATCTATCTATTTATTCTTCTCCTAACCAGCTATGCCATTGCTCTTCTTGATGAAACTCACCAACCTGTAAAATATCTTGGTCCAGATGACAAAGTGATGTCCATAAAATCTTTTATCTCTCCTAATGCACAGTTTGTGTTGTGTATAAGAACCCCTGAGAAAAGTCTGTTAGAAGTTATAGCCACTATAAAACAGAATGTAAGTCTGTGTGTTCACTAAAAGTAGACAGACAGACAGACAGACTGATAGGCAGACAGACAGCTAGACAGACAGACTGATAGGCAGACAGACAGCTAGACAGACAGACTGATAGGCAGACAGACAGCTAGACAGACAGACTAACAGACAGACAGACTGATAGGCAGACGGACAGCTAGATAGACAGACTAACAGACAGACAGACTGATAGGCAGGCAGACAGCTAGACAGACAGACTAACAGACAGACAGACTAATAGGTAGACAGACAGCTAGACAGACAGACTAACAGACAGACAGACAGACAGACTGATAGGCAGGCAGACAGCTAGACAGACAGACTAACAGACAGACAGACTGATAGGTAGACAGACAGCTAGACAGACAGACTAACAGACAGACAGACAGACAGACTGATAGGCAGGCAGACAGCTAGACAGACAGACTAACAGACAGACAGACTGATAGGCAGGCAGACAGCTAGACAGACAGACTAACAGACAGACAGACTGATAGGTAGACAGACAGCTAGACAGACAGACTAACAGACAGACAGACTGATAGGTAGACAGACAGCTAGACAGACAGACTAACAGACAGACAGACTGATAGGCACACAGACCAACAGACAGACAGACTAACAGACAGACAGGCACACAGACAGACACATTTCTGTACTGGTACTAAAATCAATGACAAGGAACAAGTGAAGCATTTGTAAGTGTTTAAAATATAGCTTTAGTAGTGAGTAGTTCTGTCCATCTTAATGTCCATACACACAGTCAGACACATTTTTAACTGTGCTTTAGATGTTCTGAAATATGGCTGTAGTAATTAAGTAGTTAAGTAAACTTTAATGTCCATACTAACAAATAGACGGACATACTTGTAAAGGAATACATCACATTTTATCGTATAACTTTTTTAGCCTGCTTATCGAAATGCCTTGGACACTCGGACACAAGGTTATCTGGTTAAGAGTAATCCAGTGATTGCAAAAGGAAGCCTCAAAGCTAAAAATTGTTCAGAATGGCAAAGATATTGGTGTGTATTGGATGGTTCTACACTGCTCTGTTATGTTGATGAAGAAGACGAAGGACTGAAACAATTTGAATGTCATCTTGATTTCAAAGGAGCATTTGTTTCTATCTCATCTGAAAAGAATGGGTGTGTCTATTAATCCATCCATCCCATTGTGTTTCTAGACCATTCATCCACTCATCCATTCATTCATCCATCATCTATCCATCTATCCATCTATCCATCATCCATCCATTCATCCATTAATTCATCTCCAGCTTGTAGCTTCATGATATAACAGACCATCCAAAGTCATTGAATGTAGTCAATGTCAACCATTTGTACATCATTAATCCATTTATTATCCATCCATCCATTCATTAGTCCATCTATCTATCCATTAGAAATCATTTTAAAGTTGAAACTAAATCTGGAGAGTCATTCCTCTTTGCTGCAATGGACAAAACTGATACTCTTCGATGGATGGAAGCTGCTCAGTCCTCCGTCAAACTAGAACCTTCAGCTGCTCTCTTACAAGCAACAGGTGGAGCCGTGGTACAAACTGGGTTCCTATACTGTCAAAAATTCATTAAAGGGGCTGAAAATTTTAACCCCATTCAGCCAATGGTCGAGGCAAAGTTAGGAGAATCTTCCACCACAGGAAATCACTCTGTACCAGTTAATTATGGTAAACTATGGAGTGTTATAAAGAAATCTGGGCTCATACAATGTATGGTTGATGGAAAGCCGGAGACTCTATTAACACTTTCTGAGTGCTCTCTAATTCGTATTCATAATCCTCAAATGGGCTCAGATTATTCAATGAAACTACACACTACCAATGGAGTGTATCTATTAAGAGCCGAGCTGACAACTGATCACTTTGAATGGTTTCTAGCAATTGAGGGAGTTCTTAGAGAACTTGGTCTGTCAAAATTACTAGTAGGAGATAAGTGTAGAGAAAGTGGTTATGTGGTTTTGAAGAGATTGATGTCTCTTCAGGATACAGGAGTAAATGGATCGCAACTGGCATCACCCATGACTGAAATTGAGGTATTGCAGGATCTTTATGCTGATGCTGTTAACAGTAGCAATGGCCGAGTTTCACCAGATGGATGCGAGGAGAAACAGCTAATAGATGGGCCCCCAATTCCTCCTAGAGAATCTTCAGCCCCTCCTCCACCTTTGCCTCCCCGTGATCCTCCTCCTCTTCCCCCTAAACGAGGAAATTCTTTACAGCGTGCTCGTACACCTAGTATAACCAGTACGCTGAGTAACCTTAGCACTGGATCTGTGGAATATGATGAATATGTCATAATGCAGCCTCCCACTACACTGAAATTCACCTCTCCTACTCAACCCTTCCACAATAACAGCAGTAATAATTTCTCAATACCTTCTCCAATAACAGAGAGTGAGGATTACATGCCAATGAAACCAGCTTCCACTTCTTTATCACTCTCATCTGAACAAAATGTATCGTACAAAGAATTCACAAGTACTCCATCCCAACCGATATCTATTCCTGGGCTTGTGAGACGCAGCTCATCAGCAAAAAGATCAATTCTTCTTCGTTCAATTTCTGATGATAACTCCTCTTCTGGTGATGTTAGTATAGAGGTGACACCACCCTTACCACCACGGAGCTCATCCCCTCGTCATGTTCGCACCAATACCTCGTCAAGTAACTCACTCTCTCGAAACTTATCAAATTCCAGTACTAGTTCCTTAAATTCAGGTTCATATTCTCGAAACCTTCGAGGAATTGGGTTTAACTCTGCCTTAATGGACACAAAAGGTTCTTTCACTGGACGTGGGAATAGCCTCTTTATTCCTCGTTCTAATTCCACAATTGTGCCTCCTGTCTCCCCTAGGGACATCCCGAGGGAGGTAAGTGTTAGTGACGGACTCATTGTAAAAGAAGCAAGAGAACATTTACACACATTGGGTGATAACAAATATCATCCTTACAGTCAGGCCGGGAGTGTCTCTAGTATTATCAGTTCAGATAACGGATTAGATATTAGTGGACTTTCTAGTTCTGGATCATCTACTGAAGATGTTTCACAGGTATGTATGTATGTATGTATGTGTATGTATGTATGTATGTATGTATGTATGTATGTATGTATATATGTATGTATGTATGTATGTATGTATATATGTATGTATGTATGTATGTATGTATGTAATATGTATGTATGTATATATGTATGTATGTATGTATGTATGTATGTAATATGTATGTATGTATGTACGTATGTATGTGTGTGTGTGTGTGTGTGTGTGTGTGTGTGTGTGTGTGTGTGTGTGTGTGTGTGTGTGTGTGTGTGTGTGTGTGTGTTTGATATAAGATCAATGTGTGGTTGGATGCACCAGAGGTGGCTTAGTACACTTGGGTTGATACCAACCAAAAACAAAGAGTGCTGTTGTCCGTGCTCTCCTAATTAACCTTAGGTGGGCGTTTCCAATTAATAATTAAAATCATTGCAAGGCTATTACTATTACAGATGCTGTGTGTGTGTGTGTGTGTGTGTGTGTGTGTGTGTGTGTGTGTGTGTGTGTGTGAGTGTGTGTGTGTGTGTGTGTGTGTGTGTGTGTGTGTGTGTGTGTGTGTGTGTGTGTGTGTGTGTGTGTGTGTTGTGTGTGTGTGTATGTATGTAGTACACACATGTATGTACGTATGTATGCATGTATGTATGTATTTATATAGTAATGTATATATGAAAGTATAATAATTATTCGTATTGTGTAATTATTATAATTATATTGTTCTATAGCCACTCCCATCAGGATGGGAACGAGGATATTGTAGGAACACTCAAAAATGTTTTTATTTCAATTCAGAGCTGGGTATCAGTAAATGGGATTACGAAGAGGTCATCTTGTTCACAAAAGGTGAAAAGGTAAGCCCTTCCCACCATAGTTCAGAGTTACACAGATATTCCCCAAATAACTAAAGATGTAATAATCATGTCATTTTCATTTTCTCTATATATTAGCAGCAGCAACCTGGCACAGGTTGGAACAGTGTACAAATGGACGATGGACGTATATATTATTATAATGAAGAAACTAGAGTCACAACATGGAATGTTGTTGATACATTTTCTTAAAAACATTTAAAACTTGAATTGTAAACTTTCCTGAATTGTATGATGACATTTATTTGTTAATTTTGTTATTATGTGTTTGGTACATCTACCATTAAATAATATTATCGTTTATTAAATTTTATTGTTTATTTGCTGTGTTATTATTGTTTGTTAATTTTTATCATTTTTGTTGTTTGTGTTATATTTGAGCTGGCATATTCTACTTCAAAACAAGTGCGTGGGCATGAGTACACTTACGTAACCACGGTTACAAAATTGTGAATGTTATTAAAATACCACAACATGCTGATCACATGATCACAGCATGTCACATGACAAGTATTATTAGATAACTAATCAAACATGTATTTATTATACTTATACAACCAATTAATTGTATGTAAACATGGCAAGAAAGGGATTATCAACAGAATGAAAAAGGATTAATCGTGTCTGTACATAATAATACAAACTTTGAAGGTCATGTGACAATCGTGTGACCATTAAAATTGACACATTTCAATAATAGATGAACAACTTGAAAACAACAAAAAAATGAAAAAATACATTTTGAGGAACATGACTAGCATGACAAATAGTGGAGAACCTGGAACTTCTCTTTGAATAATTCACATGGGCCAATCAGATTACAGCCCACTCTGAGCTGCCATTAGCTGTTGTCTTAGTAGCTGTACCCTTTGTTCTTGTATCCTGACGTCAGTATCAGTAACAGTATGAGGAATTTGAGGCGAGATAGATGATGAGGAAGAAGTTGTTGAGAGGTTTTTGAGTTGGTGAACCTGAAGTAATTTGGTTCCTGTCAAAGGTGTGTTAGATGATGGAGAATTGTGGATGATTCGATTTGAAACATGGCCTGTTTGAGGTGGAGTTGAACGAGGGTAGAGAGTCTGGAGTGTTGATCCTCCAGGCAATTGTGGTTGAGAACTCACCAAACCAGGAAGAACAGGCTTCTGAGATTGAGTGAGTGAAGAGGCTATAGAGATACTCGAGTCAGGTCTTGAGAGTGGGATACTAGTTAGAGGAATAGACGACTGTTGCATGTCCTTTCTTGTCACTTCTTTTCCAGTAATGTGATCATGCGGATTTATAGTTTGTAAACGCCGTTCCCATTGTGATTGTACCACTACATTCAGAGAATGTGATTTTTGATCATTGATACCTTGTTGGCCTAGAATACTGTCTCGTAATGGAGTGTCACCTGCTGGAGGTGACAGAAGCATCACAGGCAGTTTAATCACACCACAAGTACGTCTTATTGGTCCTGACGGTCTCAAAGGATTCATACTGAGGGGGCGTACAGATGGACTCATGATGGATGCATGAGGATCAAGTCTTCTTCCAGATCCTTGTGGATTACGATCTCTTGCTCGTCGTCTTTGAGTGCCATCACCTAACGTACCTGCGCGACTAAAGTCAAAGCATGTGAGATCGGCAGTTTCTCCTAGAAATCTAGCAATTTGTGGTTTCGAACGGAACTTCTTTCCACACGGACTGAAATGAGATAGATATAATATTCGTACAATCAAAATTTGTGAATTAACAAATATCTCACCTATAGTAATATACATCGGTCTTCCCAGCAGACATTCCATTCTTTCTGACTACTATTTCTCTTCTCCAACCTGGAGGGAGGCCTTTAGGCTTTTGTTCAGGCCTCTGTAATTGATCACCATTAATGGCTGACATAACTGTGGCGGATGGCGTGAGATAAACCAACCCACTTTGATTCAACAATTAAACAAACCTGGTTTTATTGGTCTTTTATAGCGTTGAAAAAGTGTTTGTTGTTAAAAGTGATTGGGCCGCGCTGTGTTAGAGGAGACAGAGGGTTTTAGAGCTTCACAGACAACCACAGGACAATGGGGAAGGACACGGGTGAACACCATGGGATTTTCAAACCCAATTAATCAAAAGGTAAGAAATTATTTTATATCGTATAATTAGAGTATATTGGGTATAGATGGAACTAGTCTGAAACAGCTGTAAAAAAAACAAGAGGAGGAATGGAACATGAATGTGTTGAACCATTCTATCCATTTAAAGGTTATTCGGCGTGGTTCTCGAGCAGTGTGCATCCTGACATTGTGAAAAAATGGGGTAAGCAGAGTTGGGTGGAGTTCGTAATTCATGAATAATTCATGATGTTATTGTTCTAAAACATCCAATAGACTATTTTGGTGGCCAGTATGGAGATAAAGAAGATTCCGATTTCCTATTTAGTGAAAATGCATTCACAGGAGACACAAAAGCGATACACGACAAGTACACTAATTTCAGTGTATTTACACCTCAATTGATTATCGATATATTAAAAACACGGAAGCCATTACATGCAGTACCAATCACTAAATACATACTCTATCCATATTCTTTATCATCAACAAGTAATGGAAATAGTTTGGTGAGCACACCTAAAAGAAAACCTCCTTCTACCCTTCCTCCCATAAAATCCATGGGAGGTACTGTTAACTTCTTTGATAAAAATCATGTTACTGTAAAGGGAATTAATAGAAGAGAGAATTATACAATGGAAGTAAAGATAGAAGAGGATTTGGAGGAACATGAAGCCATACACAACTCTCTTCCCCTTTCTGAATTCAATACTAAGAAACTGAAAACTAAAAATGTTAAAAGTCAAAGTGCATCTGATCACATGATTAAGGTTCAATGTGAAGATACGTTTAAGAGTTCTAATGCTAGAAACACGATAACTGAAAAGCTAAATACTGTACCGTTTTCTGTTGGACAGAAATATTTACATGGTATTGGTATATAGGATATGTGTATATAATTTAGTGACACATACAGATGTATGCATGTAATCTATGTATGTATGTATGTAAAATCTATGTATGTGTATGTAATCTATTTATGTACGTGTAAGTATGTGTGTATTAGGGAGTTAACCTTTCCACATGCTTGTTGCCATAATTATATAATTAAGTATATATGTAACTATGATTTAATGAACTTGCATGTACATGTATATATATATATATATATAAACGAATATATATACATTGTGTATTTATCTATGCAAGTGTACATGTGTATGTATGTATATATCTATAGTATATTCCTCCTATAATCAGATATAGTTCATATTGATGCACTGGAGACAGTTCATGAAAGATTCAAAGATATATCACCCAATCACTTGAAAGGATTGATTATACGTAAAGTTATATAATATATTTAACAGAACTACAACAAATTCAATTTTTATCACCTACCATTCATTCAGATGACTATTATTGTGAATTCTGTCTGGCTATTACAAATTTCATAGCATCAATTATTTTTAGTCACTATAATGGCATGGGAATGAGTCTGTATATCACTTCCATCAAAACATAGGACTCCATCCATGAATTTATCACTATTATTATAATC